>CP136064.1:190967447-191567447 GCA_032622095.1 Siphonodentalium dalli
TTCTAAGTGGTATGACTCTCATGTACATATATTGTATGGCCCACTGTCGCATATTTGCCGATATAACGCTACAGATCGGGTATAACAAATCCCCGTGTGTTTAAAAGCTGGTCCTCCGGAGGACCCGCTTCTAGCATATGGGCACAATTTCAATAGGCTACATTTCGACTTTTGGAGCCGGGATCAACCCAAGAATGCATCTTTCTAAGTGGTATGACTCTCATGTACATATATTGTATGGCCCACTGTCGCATATTTGCCGATATAACGCTACAGATCGGGTATAACAAATCCCCGTGTGTTTAAAAGCTGGTCCTCCGGAGGACCCGCTTCTAGCATATGGGCACAATTTCAATAGGCTACATTTCGACTTTTGGAGCCAGGATCAACCCAAGAATGCTTCTTTCTAAGTGTTATGACTCTCATGTACATATATTGTATGGCCCACTGTCGCAGAGTTGTCCATATAAGGCACCAAACCGGTATGAGAAATCCCCGTGTGTTTAACAGCGGGTCCTCCGGAGGACCCGCTTCTAGCATATGGGCAAACATTTCAATACTCTATATTTCGACTTTTGGAGCCATTGTCAACCTAAGTATGCATCTTTCTAAGTGTTCTGGTCCCGTATACATCTACTGTAGGGCCCTTTGACGCATATTTGCCGATATAATGCTACAGATCGGGTATAAGAAATCCCCGTGTGTTTAACAGCGGGTCCTCCGGAGGACCCGCTTCTAGCATATGGGCACAATTTCAATAGTCTATATTTCGACTTTTCGAGCCATTGTCAACCTAAGTATGCATCTTTCTAAGTGTTCTGATCCCGTATACATCTACTGTATGGCCCTTTATCGCATATTTGCCGATATAACGCTACAGATCGGGTATAACAAATCCCCGTGTGTTTAAAAGCGGGTCCTCCAGAGGACCCGCTTCTATATCATATGGGCAAAATTTCAATAGGCTATATTTCGACTTTTGGAGCCATTGTCAACCTAAGTATGCATCTTTCTAAGTGTTCTGGTCCCGTATACATCTACTGTAGGGCCCTTTGTTGCATATTTGCCGATATAACGCTACAGATCGGGTATAATAAATCCCCGTATGTTTAACAGCGGGTCCTCCGGAGGACCCGCTTCTAGCATATATGGGCAAACATTTCAATACTATATATTTCGACTTTTGGAGCCCTTATCAACTCAAGTATGCATCTTTCTAAGAGTTATGACTCCCATTTACATCTACTTATGCCCCCTTATCGCATATTTTCCGATATAACGCTACAGATCGGGTATAACAAATCCCCGTATGTTTAACAGCGGGTCCTCCGGAGGACCCGCTTCTAGCATATGGGCAAAATTTCAATAGGCTACATTTCTACTTTTGGAGCCCTTATCAACTCAAGTATGCATCTTTCTAAGTGTTATGACTCCCATTTACATCTACTTATGCCCCCTTGTCGCATATTTGCCGATATAACACTACAGATCGGGTATAAGAAATCTCCGTATGTTTAGAAGAGGGTCCTCCGGAGGACCCGCTTCTAGCATATGGGCACAATTTCAATAGGCTACATTTCGACTTTTGGAGCCAGGATCAACCCAAGAATGCATCTTTCTAAGTGTTATGACTCTCATGTACATATATTGTATGGCCCACTGTCGCAGCGTTGTCGATATAAGGCACCAAACCGGTATAAGAAATCCCCGTGTGTTTAACAGCGGGTTCTCCGGAGGACCCGCTTCTAGCATATGGGCACAATTTCAATAGGCTATATTTCGACTTTTCGAGCCAGGATCAACTCAAGAATGCATCTTTCTAAGTGTTATGGCTCCCATGTACATATATTGTATAAGGTCGACTGTCGCATATTTGCCGATATAACGCTACAGATCGGGTATAACAAATCCCCGTGTGTTTAAAAGCGGGTCCTCCGGAGGACCCGCTTCTAGCATATGGGCAAAATTTCAATAGGCTATATTTCGACTTTTGGAGCCATTGTCAACCTAAGTATGCATCTTTCTAAGTGTTCTGATCCCGTAGACATCTACTGTATGGCCCTTTATCGCATATTTGCCGATATAACGCTACAGATCGGGTATATCAAATCCCCGTGTGTTTAACAGCGGGTCCTCCGGAGGACCCGCTTCTAGCATATGGGCACAATTTCAATAGGCTATATTTTGACTTTTGGAGCCTGCAGGATCAACACAAGAATGCATCTTTCTAAGTTTCATGACTACCATGTACATATATTGTATGGCTCACTGTCGCAGAGTTGTCGATATAACGCTACAGATCGGGTATAAGACATCTCCGTATATTTAGAAGAGGGTTCTCCGGAGGACCCGCTTCTAGCATATGGGCAAAATTTCAATAGGCTATATTTCGACTTTTGGAGCCATGATCAACCCAAGAATGCATCTTTCTAAGTGTCATGACTCCCATATACATGTATTGTGTAGCCCATTGTCGCAGAATTGGCGATATAAAGCAACAGGACGCGTATAAGTACTCCCCGTATGTTTAGAAGAGGGTCCTCCGGAGGACCCGCTTCTAGCATATGGGCAAAATTTCAATAGGCTATATTTCGACTTCTGCAGCCAGGATCAACTCAAGAATGCTTCTTTCTAAGTGTTATGACTCCCATATACATATATTGTAGAGCCCACTGTCGCAGAGTTGTTGATATAAGGCAACAGACCGGGTATAAGGAATCCCCGTATGTTTAGCAGAGGGTCCTCTGGAGGACCATTCAGCTGCAAGCCTATGGGCAAAATTTCAATAGGCTATATTTCAACTTTTGGAGCCATGATCAACTCAAGAATGCATCTTTAGAAGTGTTATGACTCCCATATACATATATTGTAGAGCCCACTGTTTAGAAAATAATATTCGAACAGCCAAGTCTGAATATAGTGTCTGACATTTGCAGAATGAGGTCCCCAAAGGGTGAATTTAGTGACGCAATCGGCGGGCTAGCATCACCAAATTCTGTTTAAGCCTCAACTGCTATGGGAGATATAGCATCATATTGAAGTTCTCCAGTTAAAGTTGGTGATGTGCACGCATTGGGCACCTCAATTATGCATTTTATCTTCTGCAAATTAGGGGATATAGAAACTGAACAGACGGGAAAAAGTGAGAAAAATGTCAATTTAAGACCCTATATACTTCCCAGAAGACGAGGCATAAGCAGAATGAGTTCCATGGGTAGTATATTTGGTGATGCTAGCCTGCTGTGCAGGGTAGCATAACTAAATTCACCCTCTGGGGACCTCATTCTGCAAATGTCAGACACATAAATTCAGGTTTGGGAACAACAATTTGTTTTGATTTGATATTAATGACACACACTGGCATGAGTGCTAGCTAAGCAGTTGTTTATACCTGTCAGCCTGATAACATCTCAATCGATGACTGTGGTATCAACTCTCTCTGTCTGTAGCTAATACAATTGACTGAATCTGCTGGTGGGAGAGGTGAGTTAGGAGATGAGATGGGGTGGAGGTGCTGTTGGTTGGGGGCAGGGTGGTGGTCTGGGTCATGTGGGGGGGGGGGGGATGATGGAAAGGGAAAGTTTCAATGATTTCATTAAAGATTTTCATAACTCTGCGGATGTTACAATGGTGTTAGTTTTTCTAATTTTTTAACATGTTTAAAGGCCCACTTAATTTTCAAGTCGCCAATTATTATTTTTATAGTGACTTGATATACGGTTTTAATAACAATCTATGCCATAAAATATGATTAAAATGCTATAATTCACCACTATTCGAAGATGCCCACAGATAAATAGAAGACTTCCCCCCTCTGTCACCCATAATGCAACAGAATTCAAAGTTTTTCAATGGAAGGGGAAGAACTCTATCTTTAATATATAGAGTTATTCCCCCTGCATTGAAAATACTGATTTTTTAATTCTTGATGACAAAACGCGTTGGCAACTCAACAAAAACAACATATCCACAGTTTATTACATCAGATAAGTTGATAATATAATATGTATAATATGGCATATATTTTATATAATATAATTTGGGGTTCGAAAATTAAGTGGGCCTTTAAAAAACGAGAGGCCGATCACGATCGGCAGATGTTAACCCATCCCTTGGTGAGAGTAAATTACTATGATAGGAATCATAACTGAGAGTTTTGATGTTGAATTATAGAGTATACTGTTACATGTACTATTGTAGACAAATGTACAAAGCACAAATTATTGGAATTTATGGGTCACTCGCATTTATATAAGAGAATGCACTGGTACAGGATCTGTAATTCTGCACCACAACAGCCTTGGGTTAAATGTGAAAAGGTGACCTGGACATGGAATACTTGGGTTAAGAGAGTCCAATTTAAGTTTACAATGATAATGTATAAAATTCTACCAACAACAGCCATCAAGATAAAACACCTCACTGCTGACCCATTAATATCAATTATATAACAGAGCTGTCAACAAATCACAGGCAGTGTTTATGTTGAAGGCTGGCACCTATATTAAACCAATGACATTTATAATGACCTCAGACCATCTGTAGAGTGATATACTCAGCTGTGCAATGCAGCACAAATGTTATAGTCTACTGTTAATATCATGTGATGTTTATTGTTGAAACTTAAAAAAAAATTAGATACCATATCTTTCTTTATCTGCACATTGGCATAAGAGACATCAGAAAATAATATAGCCTTAGCAATAGCTAAGTAGTCCAAAGGCATGGGATTCAATTGGTGAATTGGGTTTAATGTCGCTCCAAACAAATTTACCAGAACATAACACAAGATTTTGGACCGATTTAAACTAAATTTGGTGTGGTGACTCGGGGTACTGGCAGAGTTATAATGGTGTTAGTTTTTCAAATTTAAAAAAAAAAATGTTTTTTAAATTATTTAAAAAAAATAATATTTTATTGTTTTTTTTAAATTTATTTATATTTTATTTTTTGTTAAATTGAGCAAGGAATTCAATCAAAATTTTTTTTTAAAGAGTGGATAGTTTTTCGAAAAAGGGCCATAACTCAGTTAAAATAGTTGGCTCAAACCCATAATCGAACTTGATCTGTCTTTTGTGCTGAGAAATTGATATACAAAATTTGGTTCCGATCAGATAGAAAATATTTGAGTTATCGCACCATGCGTAAAGTGTCTATGCACAGACAGACGGACGGACTAATGATGAGTGGTCAATCCGGACATCGACACTATGTTTACCATACTATGGTATGGGCAAACATAAAAAAAATTATGTTAAATTAATCAAGGAGTTAAATCTGAATTATTTTTTTCGGAGTTATGTCTCTCGCGCCACTCCTATTTGACCCCATTTGAACAAATCTGAACCACAGTCATTCAAGGACCCTCCATACCAAATTTAAGCTAAAACGGCCCAATGGTTCTAGACAAGAAGTTGTTATAAGAATTACCATAGAGGAATATAGTTATGGCCCTGGTTTTGCAACTAATTGACCTGGTGACCTCATTGGAACAAATCTGAATGTGAGTCACTTAGGGAACATCCACATCAAATATGAACCCATTCGGTATAATAGTTCTGGAGAAGAAGACGATTCTTGACGGACAGACAGACGGATGGATGGACGGACGAGGAGTGATGACTATAGCTCCACCAGAGACTTTGTCTCAGGTGAGCTAAAAACTATGAGTAACATATTTTTGTTTGCAAAGAGATACGCTAATTGGTCAAATTATACCCAAAATGGCCGAGTCATTTGATGCAGGTCTTTTTGAGATCAAATGTATGTAAATCAACATTTTTGATAAAGGTACCATTTGACTCAAAAAGGTATCAAAAGACTTGACCATCTTGGGTACCATTTGACCAATTAGGATATAACTTTTTATGGTATCATTTGACTCGGGTATCATTTGGCTGTAGGCCATTCAAATAAGGTCAATTAGCTGCAGAAGAAGTGTATAAAGCCACTTGTGTTGAGATTATGTTACATCTTGCCAGCTGGCATTCAACTCAGAGGACGATTAAGTCTTAAGGGTGATAGGGCGCATATACAAAATGAAATTGTTCATTGAGGTTTTTTTTATTAGATTTTTATTGAACTTTCAGTATTAAATGCACAGACAGGTTTTAGGTTACATTTAGAAATAAAAGTTACCAAATTATGAACATTTCCTCAAGAATATACCAAAGTATATTATAATGATAGTATAAATGCGATACTATCAACAAAACACACTTTGTGTGAGCTGATCGTTTGTTTATATACAGCACATACAGGATGTGCGATAAGCAAAACACTGAACACCACGGCAATATTTTTGACAGATTGGTTCACGGTGACCCATTCAACACCAAAATTTTGAGTGGCAAGGATTAGCAGGGGCTATACCAGTAAGTTATAAGCAACATGGTGGCAGTTTTAACCAAGTTCAAATAGTGGGGTCTACCTGATGTTGAATGTCTTGCTTATCGCACACTATTTGCATATTGTTTGTTTACATAACAAAGCATACAAACTACAATAACATGCTATCTACACGTTATTTATGATTGGCATATGAACAAGATCTGTCTACATTTTAATATTCTTTCTGTTTATGGCAGTTTTAAAGGATGTGAATATTTTAACAGCAGTACCCAAGACCGTATCTTTAACAGATAATTAATTGAGACAAAATTGGAAGAGTTACCTCATAACCACTTAATATGCAGTTATGTGAAATACTCCGGTTGGGTGATCAAATAGAAATTGAGAATAATCTTCCTCAAAGTAGTAATTTGTTACTAATATCAATCCAAATTGACGATACACATTGTCATTCTTATATATTAATTAAATGCAATGGCTCTCGATGGTGAAATCATTTGTGTTAGATTATCGCTGATAGTTGCGTCCCGGATCGAGATGTAAATATTTACAATTGGGCGCAGTTCCGACGATGATTTCTATGGAGTGGTATGGTTGATATCTTCGAAATTTTGGCGATGTTAGTAGATTGCTACATTCCCCATATTGACATTCTGCCTGAGTACTAACTTATAAATTCCACGCACCCGAACAATCCATAATATGTCTTTAATATCCAAAGATGTTCATCTGGCAGCAAATCACGAAGCAAGTAATTATTAGGGAAATGGGCAGCACAGGAGAACCTTGAATATACATGATTTCTGGTGATATTCAGATGAGGGATGTGGCCTGTAGGGTGTACCAATGAGTAATTTGAAAAATTTTGAAATAGTTTCAATCTACAAGCTATCCTAATCATGATATTTTCCAAACAATTTTCCAACACATAGCCAACTCCAAACTATTGCTATATCCGATATACATTCTTCACTCATTTCTGCAATATATCTACTTCACAAAACTTTTCTGAAAACAAGCCGTTATTGGTGGTAATTGAACCTTCCAAGATCTTTCCATTTCAGAAAAGAGAAAACCCAAAACAGTTTAAAAAACATTTTGGAACACATTCATAAATAGCATATAAAAAAGAAAAAAACTAACTCAAATTGATCCATGGCTTAGAAAATTGTGGAACACCGATGCGTCAATTCAGGGATGCATGATATCAATAACAGCAATCTTAAGGATACGGGCAGCCTAGGCGATTGGTATAGTCAACTCCGCTAAAACGGCCATAAACAGAAAGAATATTTATATATGATATATTATTTGATATGCTTTCTGTGAGTTTAATATAATTTAATTAATGACTGTTAGGCAAAAAGTGTCGATTCTCAGGCATAGCCGCATCGGAAATATTTGTTTTTGCATTGGACCATTTTATTACAATTTGGATCTCATCGTAGTTGTAAACCACGCAACATTAAAATAGGAAACTGTACCATGGAAATTATTTATGTTTCAAATATCAAATAGGAGCTAAATACAACAGTGTATGTGTGGGTTTCTAACAAAAGACCGTTGGCAATGATAACTATCAGGTACATTGTCACCACAGGCTGTCCAAACCCCCTAGTTTATTGGTAAAATTTGTTGAACATTTCGATCTGCGGTCAGCAGGAAGTTTGATATTGAAAAAAATAATAATTTGAGAATGCAAACATGGAATGCAACAAAAATTCAGTTTGACAATCAGTGTATATTGGCCATGTTTTAAAAAAGTTTTATTGTCTATCATCCATTGCGGTACATATACAGTCTAATTAGTCAGTGGAATAAGTGAACCAAGACTTTCTATGATAGTTTGGAAGATCACTTTATCTTTGTTTTGACTGTATTTACGCTCCGTATTTTTATATGAATCTGATGTCTGGTGTTAAAAATGATTGTGGCGATATTAAAAATCATATCCATATTATATATCCCTATATGATGTACGGGTAACTAGTACAATGTCATAATTTATCATTCTTTATATCAGATTATATTAGTTTATATTCATTACAAACTGCTCCTTACAATTTCTGGACTTGGGAAGGTATAATAACCCACGCTTATTATGCCAGTCTGTGGGCATAAAAAAATAAAACATAAAAATAAAACCCTCGCGCCCACATTTATTTTCCAAAACAATTGCCTGAGATTCAAATATCTTTTTTCATTTGGTCTTATTGACACAAAATCCAATTATATAACACACATCTAGCAAATTATTTCTATAATATGCATAAAACCTCGTCAGTTGGAACTAGAGATGGGCGGTTGTGAAAATTTGCCTCGGTTTCGGTTGTGGAAAAAGAGTTGAGTCTCGGTTTCGGTTTTTATTAATAAAAATGACTAATGTGAACAAAATCTAATTATGCTTCATCATATTACAAAGAAAACACACCAATTTTATCACCATAACTTGTGAGGTACATGTCCTTTATAATTGTAAATTATGTATCATATTGTTACTATTACATGTATATTGTTAATGTCCATGTCGAGTGGCAGTGCTAGAATGCAAGTGAGTCTGTGTATTGTGTATGACTGCAATTCAGCATCATATGATCATAAGTGTGAAATAATATAATGATCATTTATTTTGGCATCAAAACTAATGTGTGTGAGTGTGACTAGATATATGTGTATAGTTATGATTTGAAAAATAAAATTTGAACTAAACAAAATGAAAATAAAACATGACTAGAATATCTCAATCACATTATCTGGCTATATGCCTATTACCATATTTAGGGAACATAATACTGTACACACTATACATGCATCCAATACAAGTCACCTGAATGAGTGCTATTTCTCAACAGTTTACCGCCAAACGGTATAATTCATTCCGGCATAACATTTTTAATCAACGGCGCACAAATATATTTGACGATTTAACATCCAAACAGTGATAAAAACTAATAGGGAATGCGGGTAACAATCATTGATACCTTTTGATATTGTATCCTCATTATCAAATTCACCTTTCAGAGTATTTGTACGGCCTTAATGATTAAAAGAACATGAGAAATAAACTGACTTGTGTTGTGTTTACTACGGCGAAAATAGGTGTACACGGAAGCAACGTAATTAATTCGTCGCGCGATTTCACGATGCGAACTCCTTTCTGCATATATTACAGGCGGCACACTTAGATTTCTTATCTTTCTTTGAAAATTATTTCCACACAGGACTCGTTTGTTCGTCGTGCTCTGCCATGATTACAGGAAGTTGTGACAACCGAAACTATGGGTTTTCCCAACTTACCACGGTTGTCATTTCCAGTTTTTCCCGACAATCGAAACCGAACTGATTCCACGGTTAACCGCCCATCTCTAGTTGGAACCTAATGGAATAGAACCATGTAGCTTACAAGTATACTTGCAGCTAAACCAAGTGAGTCCCTGGGTACATAAGAGGTTACATGCTATGACTAAAATAATTTTGAAATTGAAGATTGTGGGTGAATTTCGTTTGATGTTTTAGTTATATTCTGTGCTATCATAATTAGCAGTTTAGTGTTCGACAGTAAGGAACATGATGAAATCTTCAATGATATTAGTTATAATACAAACAATATACCATTATTCATCCACTCGTTTTTATTTTTATTCGTCGTCATCTTGAGTACACAGCATCGTAACTCCCTTCAGTCAACCCGTCTCCATCTGCAATCTTGTCTTTTCTTTGCATTGCATTATACAACTGAAAATTGTGATAAAACATCGTCATGATCATTGAATGTGTCCATGTTACATTGGTTTGTTTGGTCACCATCACCATTTTGACGACCTTGACATCACCTTATATGGCAAAATGTGTCTATATGTATTCATTAGAATTTTAGAGCTCCCATCTAGAGATCATCCTGAACATGTTTGTAAATTTTCATAACAATAGCCCAATAAATTTGGGCAATAGGATGTGCCGATGGATTAAAATTCAAAATTTAAGATGGCTGCTGGAGGCTATGTTTTTTTACATATTTTGTAAAAAATTATGGCTCTCATCGCTTCGTGTGTGGCCCACTTGAGGTCACTGGCTGACCTGATATCAGTGTGAATACTTGTCAATAGCGGTCATTACGTTGAATAGTAGTTCTTAATTGTGAACAATGAGGATGTTGTAAACACACTAGACTATTATAATATATAATGGGTCTCGCCCAGCTATTTTACATAATCATTTCAATTCATTTGATATATAACAACTGTCACGTGATATGTACTTTCGGTTTACATCAAAGTTTGTGTTTGGTAACACTTTCCTTATGTTTACTGGTCATTTATTCAATAAAACAACGTCATATTTGACACAGTTTATTGAAGAAAAATAAGCACCTGATTATTATTTAGGTAATTGGCAATGCCGATGTTGAAACCGAAGTGCCGATTGTCATCCGACGGGCCATAATCGGCCGATTCCGATTGTCATATCCAATCATCGGCTCATCACTACTTATAAGTAATGATATAGTGACTAGATACATGGTTGAATGAACACTAACTGAATGCAGATAATGTCTACAAAAGGATAATGACAATAAACATTCCTCATCTACTGCAAAAGTCTAGCAGAGACACTTGGTAGTATTGTATCCAGTATCTACTTGTTACAATGGGGGCACGTTGCTCCAAGTAATGCAGAACTAAGCTACTCGTCACATGACATGAGCCTTTAAATAAGTTATCTACAATCTTAAGGATGCGCCATTCGTGAATTAAAAAAACCCACTATATTTTCAATCAATTTGAAGGGAAAAATCATTATGCATTATAAGCAATGTGTGATACAGTATTATAAAAACTCACAATATACCCTCACAATATGAATTATATAAAAAAGTGGTTTAAAAAAGACAAATGAAATTTTTTTCATGTAGGTCTATCGAGTTGTAATGGGAATATAAAAAAACAAACACATTGCATTATCTAGACCATGAAGCCAATTAGGGTATGCGCTCAGTCTATCTGAAATCATAAATGTCTGCGAGTAAATAAATCAAATATTTTTCACAGTATATTTTAGTTTTTTGGCAGCCATTTTGCAGGACTATTTTTTTTTCTCGGGTGAAGGACCAAAACAACATGAAACAAATATTATTCAACGCTTTCAATAATCTGGCAGACATAAATACTCAATATTGTTTCATCTTTACAGACATTAAGTACCGCTAGCTTTATGTTGATTTATTCTAACAAAAATAGTTCTGCAAATGGCTGCCAAAAACTTAAATATAAAATGAAAAATGTTTGATATATTTTCCCGCAGACCGTTATTACAATTTAAAAAAAAAATTGACATAATTCGAACATATCTCTCATATTGTGAGGGTAAACACGTGTTATTATAATATTATAACATACATTGGTTATAAAGGATACTAATTTTTCTCTTCAGATTACTTCAAATTTCCATTTTAAGAAAATTCACTGTTGAGGCCAGTTCTTAACAATTTGGTGACATGAATTGAGCGCTATCTCCACACATACGGTGATCACTCAAGCATGCACATACTTGGTCGACAGCAGTGCCAAGATACGGAATATACATGTAGCATTTCCTGAAAATCAACCTCAGGATACTTCATACAGTGTTAGGGGAACTTACTTATTTTGGGGTGTTAATAACCAATTTGACCTCTTACCAAGTTGCACTCACCACTCTTTGCATTCCCTTGCTATGACCATGTCTTCAAAAAATTTCTTGTTCTCTTCCATCATAAATTGAAGCCTGCCTTAGTGGTGCGTTTCCATGGGTGCCATCTTTTCGCACTTGTAGTCATCACCGGAACTCTGAAAGAGCATAAGTTAAAATTAAAAATTAAAATCAGTTGAACCTGATCTTGATATGCAATTAACAAGAGACTGCACCGGTGGTGTTGGCATACCACCATGGTGACAAATTCGAACTGACAAAGTATGGGTGAGATATCTGCTTGAATGGGAATAACCCCCTAACATTTTCAAATAAACACAGATAAATAACTGTAGAATGGAAAACATGAACAAAACGATTGAACACTCAACAGACTGCCATCATAATAGTGAACATCCATACCAAATTCCATTGATATCTGTCAACTGGTGCTATGATGGTGGCGATACAGACAAAAAACCAACACTTCCAAATTTATAAATGATGACCAGAACAGAAAACTGGAAAAAAATATGATTGAACACTCAATTGATTGCCCTCATAGTAGTGAACAACCATACCAAATTTCATTGAGATTCGTCAAACGGTGGTGAAGACATCTGCCCGGACAGAAGGAAAAACAGAGGGATAGATGTCCGGACGTTGTGAAGAATGGAATGAATCCAGTATACCCCACATTCTCTTTGAGAGTAACGGTATAATAAACATGAAGTACAATTTAAACAAGATGTTACACCACATCACGGCTGCTCGCTTACTACTATTGTGTAAACACAAAACCTGGGTCGAACAGGACCCAATTTTTAATGAAACAAAAAGGCGAATGCAAACTATACAATTGTTGCCCACATTTGAGTGAGACACCGGATTTGTTGCCCACTCAAAATATTTGGAATGTGTATATAAAGGGGTGCTTACATAAGCCCCCTCTGATAAACATATGGGCTAACTTTTAATTGGGTATTTTTTTAGCCATAATCAACTCATTTATGGATATTTCAATGGATTATGGAATGTGACACAATG
Organism: Siphonodentalium dalli; assembly: GCA_032622095.1. Lineage (NCBI taxonomy): Eukaryota > Metazoa > Mollusca > Scaphopoda > Gadilida > Siphonodentaliidae > Siphonodentalium > Siphonodentalium dalli. The sequence goes on from CP136064.1 coordinate 190,980,513, forward strand.
GCCGCCATGATTCTTGAGATACAGTGTAATATGCTGGGGGGAACTTACTTATTTTGGGGTGTTTACATCCAAAGTTTACATTCCCTTGCTATGAGCGGTGTATTCAAAATTTATCATGCTCTCTTCAGTCATATATCGAAGGCTGCCTTAGTGGTGCCATCTTTTCATACTTGTAATCATCAATTTAACTCTGAAATTTAATTTAAAATTAAAATCAGTTGAAACTTCTTTTGATATGCAATTAACAATAGTAACATGAAGTACAATTTAAACAAGAGGTTACACTGCGGCTGCTCGTGATTTGTTGCCTGCTCGAAAGCGGGTTTGTCACACAACAGCGTATAGACCAGTTAATGAACATGGAATTAATTTATTACTGTAGTTATTCAAGAGAATGATACAAAATGCTCCAAAAGTTGAAGCAGTCATTTTAAATATTCATTCATCATATTTCTCAGTGTTAAATTGATATAAAAAATTTGCGTTGGTGATTAATTGTGAATATACAGGTAGAATTGTCATTTTGACAAATTTTACATGCAACTTGGACGTACGCAACTGCTGTTCTTACATACAAATTATAGACAGTGACTATCAATGGAGGAACATTTACTTTTTTATCAATGATTTGAGGAAGTGTTCACAATAGTACTAGTTCCGATAAAATAGTGTTTTCTGTAATAGCATGATCAGCCTGTCTGAAATTATCACTATTAAATATCAGTTGAATTTTACAAGCCTGTTTTTGTTTTTTCTCATCTGTTTTTTTTTCCATATAATAATAACCTAATATTTCTGGATTTTCTAATGTCTTTAATCGATCTTATGGCCTGTTTTCTTCTTAGAAATGACAGCTGCAGAACATCAACGATCCATTGCATTGTGTGAACATTGACTCACGATCATTGAAATCCCTTTGCCTTTCACTATCTCATAGTTTTATCACTTCAAAAAATATTCCTGGATAATACTTACATTCTCCTTTTGAGCCATAAATGTTGCAACCGTTATTAACCTCTTCACTGCCAATTGAAGTCATTGGCTGGGTCATTGACATTATGGATATTTTCCTGTGGAAAATAAGGAAGTTAGTAGTGATGTTTTGATAATCGGAATCAGCCAATAATAGCCCATCGCATATTAAATCTCACCTATTAGTTGAACATCGGCATTTACCGATTGGCCAAATTTTAATTTAATTTAATTAATAACAGTTTTTGACACAAAATCCAATTACATGTATATACATGTAACACACATATCTAGAAAATTATTTCTATAATATGCATAAAACCTCGTCAATTGGAACCCCATGGATTCGAACCATGTAGCTTACAAGGATACTTGCAGCTAAACCAAGTGAGTCCCTCGGTACATCAGAGGTTACATATTATGAATGAAATAATTTTTAAAATGAAGAATGTGGGTGAATTTCGATTGATGTTTTAGTTACCAAGTTATATTCAGAAAATTATATATATATATATGTCCAAACACAAATATTGACTATGCACCATTAGGGACGTAGTAAGGCTATATACCATTAGGAACATTATCTATATTATGACAGTGCTATCATAATTAGGAGTTTAGTGTTCGAGACTAGTAGTGAACATGATGTTTTTAATATGAACAATATACCATTATTCATCCACTTGTTTGTATTTTTATTCGTCGTCATCTTGAGTACACAGCATCGTAACTCCCTTCAGCAACCCCTCTCCGTCTGCAATCTTGTCTTTGCTTTGCATTGCATTATATGGCTGAAAATCGTGAGAAAACATCATAATGATCATTGAACGAATCCATGTTAAGTTGGTTTGTTTACTCACCATCGCCATTTTAACCGACCTTGACATCACCTTATATGGCAAACTGTGCCTATTCATTTTCAAATTTGAGAGCTCCCATCTAGAGCTGATCCTGAACATGTTTGTATGGCCAAAATAAAAAGTGTTTTGGTTCTCGGGCAATTTTATTTTCAAATCAATGAGGGAGGTAGGGTTTTATTTTTATTTTTTATTTTTTTTCTGCGCATAGTAAGCATGGACAAAGATACCTTCCTGTCTAGTAATAACCAGAAATGTAGAGGGAACTGTTATGCATATAAACTCATTTAGTCTTATATAAAAATGACATTGTAATACCAGTGTATGACTGGGATTACCTAGCATTATATAATGCCCCTGACATTAACTACTGTTATTGTTGTCTAAAAACTGAGATACCTCCCCATTCTAATATGTGATCCTGAATTTAGTCCTGTGCCTTTCAATAGTATAAAGTTACGATTAGTGTAAGTTGTTCACAATGACTAATTGTAAGAAGAGCATGAGGATCAGCTAATCATTTTCTTAATTGTAGTCATCTACTTCAAATCTACTTTTCAAATTTATTTTTTCATAAGTATTTTTTGTCATAACATCAGGCATTGCAATAAAAAGGCCTAATGCGGCCCTTTTTATTCAATGCGGCAGGGCCTGAGAACCAAAACCTTTTTCTTTTTTTTTGCCTAAATTCAAAACAATACCCCAATAAATTCGGGCAGCAGGATGTGCTGATGGATTAAAATTCAAGATCCAAGATGGCTGTTGGAGGAGGCCATGTTTTTTAACATATTTTGAAAAAAATTATGGCTCCCATCCAGAGGTCACCCCAAAGTTCCATATGAAATTTGGTGGTGATCGAATGAAGGATGTGGCCTGTAGGGTATGCCAAAGGATTTAGTCATGCAAAGAATAAAATCCAAGATGGCTGCCAATGGCCATGTTTTTCACAGAAAATCATTTAAAATATATAGCTCCCATCTAGAGGTGATCCTAAACATGCCTGTAAGTTTTTAAAACAGTCCTCCAAAATATGTGGGCTGCAGGGTATGCCGATATATTCAAATTTGAAATCAAAGATGGCTGCTGGTGGCCATGTTTTTCAACAACTTTCTGAAACGATCAATGGCTCCCATTTAGAGGCCACCTCAAAGATCTATATGAAGTTCCAAAAGGATTGGATGAGATATGCGACTTGTAGACTGTGCTACAGGAAATTGTAGATGAATCATGGATGGACTCACAGATGACGGATGCCAACCCACGACAATAGCTCAAACTTGACTTTGTCAAGTTGATCCAAAAATGCTTCAACTAGGTAGTCTATTCTGACCCATGAAAGTCTGTCTTCATTGACATAGTGCCCTGCGAATCGGGTATTTTAATTTTTAAGCAATAGATTCAAAATCAAATCGAATCTTGAATCGAATTGTTAGATCGAGTATATCAACAGTGAAGAGGTAGAACAGTTCAGGAAACACTTAAATTGGTAACTGTAACAAACCAAAAAATAAAAAAAAAATTAATAACTGAACGCAATGGATTGTATATTACCTAGCCATATTAATTTGTCTTCTGCAGAATATGCATGCATCTCATTGTCCTCATAAATACTGATGGATGGGATTCATTGAATGCGATGAGTGGTGGAATTGGGAGTAACTCTTTAAAATGTGCTTTCAAACTTTCGTAATCATCAAACTTCATCGATCTCCATGTTGCACTGAAATCTTCCATTTGAATTGTACATGTATCATGCTGAACTCCTTGACCTATGACAGTATATATGGGATGGAGACTTGTGAGGTTTGCCGAATGAGTTTAGCTGTAATTCCCTTGTGACATTCAACTCCTGGAATCCCAGAGTCATGTTAATTTACATAACTCTTACTGAGATTATAATGAATTAAGTACTTGGCAGTCTATTTATAGATCATATGAGACAGTGTTATCTGAATATATTTACATACTAAGTGTGATTATCACTAAATCCAGCAATCTGATTGGTCGGCGCCCACATGGCTAGTTGCAATTATTTCTCGGTGAATGCGCAACAGCTCATAACTGTAGCCTCATAATTACATCGACGCGTCATAGGTTTTGGAAAGACAAACGCGTAATGTTTTGGGCGCATTTGGACTCGCGCAGGATTGACTTAATAAATCATCGGGTTTCAATATAAAGAGATATTTTGGGCTGGTTTTGTCACGATACACTTTTCGATTTAAATACATTTACAAAAGTGGCTTTTTCGCTAAATGTATATAAATATAAGGATTAACTGTCATGTGGACTGTTTTTATGGAGATGTAACCGTGAGGTAAGTGGTCATAACTTGTAAAAATCTTCGGGTTTTACACAAGTTATGACCACTTACCTCACGGTTACATCTCCATAAAAACAGTCCACATGACAGTTAATACAGGGCCTGGAACCTACGTCATAAAACAAAGTATTTCACCGAAAAATGGCGGCTGCTCGGTGAGACTCGAAGTGAATATTTATCGTTTTTGCAAACTATGTACATAAACCACTAAAAAAATCATTGCTTATGAGCTGTAAAACATTGTTTGCTAGCTCACAGTCATCTATACCGAGATATATATGTAATGGTTGTAAAGATTATCGCGTTCAGGTGGTTTCCGTCACCAATTTTCGAGGCATGTTTCAGAGTTTTGAAATGGTAACGCCTACATTGGCTTTTAAAACTGGAATTGTGACATAAATGGTAACGCCTACATATAATCAACATTTGATTCCAAAATCGGCAATTTGGCTGAATTCTTTCTTTCACTTGCCGAATATCACAATTAGTTTTAGGACTAGTGAGTAGTGTATGCCTTCACAGTTAATTGAACTTATGGAAGCGCAAGAGTATAATTCTTCCCTGGCTAAGATCCCCCGAATATTGCCGAGGCAAATCGGTATACATCGGCTCAAAAGTAGACTGATTCACTTGTGGCAGGCTAATTAATACGTTTTTCACGGAATTACTATCACAAGACATAAATAAATAAAATAGTAAGTAATTATATGACCTTTATATATCAATTCCAGGCACGTATGATGGGGTGGGTGGGTGTCTCTCTGGTCCGAAAAGCAGTTTTTTCCATGTGCCAAATTTTTTTTTCTCCATTTCTGCTATTGAGTCTTATTTTGATGTGTTTTGAACAGAAACAGGTCATATATAGTTAATAGCAATGCCATACTATATATAGAGGTTATCAGAAGTTGGATCAGTTGCACAATGGCCAACAATAACCCAAAATCAACTTGATAGAACAAGAAACTGCGCTATTGGAAAAATAAAATTTAATCAGGATTCCATCTACTGATACAACAAAAATAAGAATAACTATGCAGAACTCAGCTGAAAATAAGCAATAAAATGAAAGCACACTTGACCATATGTGACATGGAAAAAAAGATATAATAAATAATGGAATAAAATAGACTTTTGACAACGTAAAACATAAAATATTAACATATAAATTGAAGGCCAGCCGGGCCAGCTTGAACAATTTCAAATTGTTATCCAAGTTAATGTGGATCAGCTTGTAATGTTAATCACAGTAACAAAGATTTTATCGTCACTGATATCGTGAGCAAAAAAGAAGCGAGATTGGGCTATCCATCCATATGTTATTCCCAATTATTACGAAGCCTATTACTTCAGGCAGTGGCTACCAGCCTGCCATTACATGCTCATATAACATGTTTCCTCAGTTCTGGTTTCTGAGATGCCCCAAGAAGAGTCATGCAGGTATATCATGGTTATGTTTGGTATTAGCATTATTCTTCAAACTGGGATGAACTGGGATGAACATTTGTATTTCCACATGTTTTGATAAACAATTTGGTTCAAGCAATATATCACATAGCAAATATCAAAATATCAAATAATCTGAAATGTGTTGTACCATGTAGTCTGTAGAATACTCAAATGTGATTATGTGACTAGATCATGTGACTATATATTATGATAATGAATGTTAATAAAAACTTTGGCACTCTGCCTATCCCTAGAAATGTGATTATGTTGACACATTTCTTGATTAATGACACTTATATGATAAATTCAAATAGTATCGTTATCTTCATTATGCACTGTTCTATTAAAACATCGCGCAATAAACTATGATAATGCAGGATAATCAGGGATAATCAGCTATTTGGTTGGTCAATTGATAATTTTCTCAAATTTAGTGGGTGGGTGTCCAAAACTGACCGGAAAAACATTCCTGAAACGGACAAAAAAGGGTGAGTGTCCAAAATTTCCTGGAAAAAAATGCCGGAAACGGAAGAAATTGGGTGGGTGGGTCCCCCGAGGCCGGAATTAAAATGATCATACGTGCCTGGAATTTTTTTTCGACCCCCCCCCCAATTGCGAATATAATTGATGCGTGACCAGATTGTTTGACAACGAAGGTTCCTGGACCGAATAACACATTCAATTCATTATCAATAAACATGGGTAAATTATAATTAACAATGAATGTTAGTAATAGAATATAATTAAAGAAATCTTTATTGCATGATAATGTTTTAACGACAACTATCAGACGAAACTGGAAATATGAACAAATTAACATGGATTTAACCAACGGAAATAGAATGGAATAACAAAGTAATACTACAATGAATATGGAATAAGAGAACGAATGACAGGACATACACTTAATTAAACTAACGAATATACAACGAGAACGTAAAAACAATGATTATGCCATGAATTTATGCTCATCTTTATATATAGTACTAGCCGATGAGCCCGACGTTGTCTGGACTATTCAAAAACCAAATTTCAAGTCGATAGCTCCACCAATTTCTGAGATCTGGTATGCGCATGCGCGAAGCTGGCGTCGCACGGGCTCGGCGACCCGATAAAATTCGTATCCGGGGCAAGATACATTCACATACCAAATTTCAAGTCGATAGCTCCACCCATTTCTGAGATCTGGTCTGCGCATGCGGGAAGCTGGCGTCGCACGGGCTTGGCGACCCGATAAAATTCGTATCCGGGACAAGATATATTCACATAGTCAAGAATCGTAGATTTGTATAAATGACATACAGACATACAGACAGAGGTCTTCAAAATATATAGGAGATTTTGGAAGAACGGCATTTTTACAACGGCTTATGAATACAAAAAAAATAAAAATTACACAATGCTTATGAATACGAAAAAAATGCTAAAACGAAACGAAATCTTGAACATTCTCACTCATTAAAGGTCCCCAACATGGGTAGATAATAATATGTTGCAAAAATGAATTTGTTTTCAAAGTTATTCTGGCCTTTACATAATTTAACAAAGGGGTGATGATCTGATGTAAGGTGTAGAGTTGTAATCTTCAGGTGTGATAATCTCAAAATCACAAGTCAATGTGGACACCTGACGATGTATTCACGGGGTCGTCTCCGAATGACAGTCGCTATTGTTTTGGAAGGTGTGAACAGAGGTGTGAACAATTGGTTACTTCTAACGAGTACCGCTGTTAGTGATTTGTAGTTTTTGTTATTCAGGTGAGCTTTATTAACGCTGACAATGTTTTTGTTATTTAGGTGAGCTTTATTAACGCTGACAATAACTCATAGTTATCACCGGTACGTAGTTAGTGTATGTTAGTTCCGTGAGTGAACGATATAAGCATGTTTGTACCTTGAGTGAACAACCTGAACTCAAATCGACCTATATAAATGCATGCAAAGGCAATTTACTTCAACTTCAGTGATATTCTCATAATCTTTCATAATAATGGCTAATGTTCAGGTTAATGTTTCATTTATCGAGAACAGAAAAGGAGGGAGGAATCTGCTGTTTGATTGTCACAAATATCGTATTAAAACTAGAAAGAGAGACAGTATCCACTGGACATGTTGCGTTAGATGGTGTCCAGGTACAGTCAACACCAAGGATGACATAGTGACAAGTATAGGAAAGCCGCATAATCACGAAGCAGATCCCATCAAACTCAGCGCAGAACTCATAATGTCGAAAATGAAGCAGATTGTCAAGTCAGATTCTAGGACTGTGTACAACATATATTCAAGTGGCATGTGGTGGAAAAGTTGCTCCAAGAAAGAGAAAATATAGAGCCATCGAGAACAGCATCAGCCACTATAAGCGAGTTCATAGAGGAGGAGAAATTGACAAAATGGAGTTTCTCGATGCAATGGGTCGTTTGTCTGGACATTAGACTAGAATTATATTATTGTATATAATTTCACATATAAAATGAGTAAGCTATGTAAATAATGGATATGGATAAAAACCTCAACTCAACTTCCAATTGTTCATTCGACCATTATCATAAACTTCCACTTGGGCGAAAGATTGGGCTGGGATAATGACCTGCGTCAATCCAGATCGAGAAGGACATCCCACTAATTAATTTTCACACTTAAAGTTGACTGGCATTTGGAGACTAACCCGTATTCACAGCTGTCTGCAATCAACACTCAGGTGTGAATATGCTCCCAAATCAGATTAATACAGATGTTAATAGTAACTATGGTGTTATCTACAACAGTGTCAATGGATAACTGGGTTCAATCAATGTTCAATGTTGGCAGTAAATTAGGGTGAATATTTTGCCGATTTTCGTTGGTCAACTTAGGAAATTTCAGGGTGACTTAAACTTCGCCCGGCTGCAAAATTAGGGCGAAGTGAGCAAGAATAGGGAGACTTCTTCACCCACGTCGCCCTCTCGGCTGGTCCCTGTCTCCTACTATATTCAACTGAAAATATGCAAGAAAAGAATGAATTTGAGTCAGCGATGATTGTAAAATACACTAATGTACTCTAGGAATGATGTAAAACGATATGATATTTATAACTAAAATGAGCAAAAAAGCAATTTACTCATTTTCATTATAATTATCCTATTGTTTTACATTGTTTATAGAGTACATTAGTTTATTTTGCACTCATCGCTGACTGAAATTCATTCATTCGTTGCACATTTTCAGTTGAATATAGTAGGAGATGGCCCCATAAATGGCTGGATTTAGGTACAGTCTCCCTTTTTGTTAAAAATTCTTGAACTTACCAGTAAATCTAGTCTCAGTAAACTTCAAATTTATTCAAATGGTATGCATATGATAGTCTGAAACAGATAGAAGGGAATATTATTATACATTACTTTCAAAATGTATTACATCAGTGTCAACACATTTCTTAGCAAGACTCAGTAGGAACAAATAAAAGTTAATGGCAGTAGTAAAATTTTGTTAACTTACTCTAAGATGAATAAGCTCACATGACAAGAAATTACAAGTCAACGAGGCTATGCTATAGATTGAGTATGTCTGATTGTATGTTTACATGGTACCAGTATGTGTTTACACACACTGACTTAATGCAAGACACAGTACTCAAAATTTGCCATGGAAATAAGCAATGCCATGGGAAATGCCATGGCAACATGTGGCATCTAACATGCAACAGCATTAAATTTGTCATGGGATATTTTTCCTAATTTTGAGGGCTGCAAGACATATATTACTATGATTGGGAACATTACATAACATATATAGATAGTGATTTGTGTGGGTATTATAACAACTTAAAGACCTATTACTGACGTGCCATTGGATTGGTTTTGGTCATTGTAAACCAGAGGAAGGAAAAAGATTGTTTAATAAATAATGTACCTGTAATTTGTCTTACATACATGTATGTAGCATGATTTGAAAAGCATTTCAATAACCAGAAAATAACTTACAATACCATTTATGCGGGATAACAATTGAAGCCGCTGCCTTGACAGTTGTAGTACAGTGTGAATCTTAAGCATCCTGCTATTTAGAGCTGGGACATCCACATTTGGTAAATTACATTAAGGAGAAGGTATTAACTAAGAAATATATTATCTGTGTTATTTATCAATGTTATAAATTCCTGGTCAGACTGGTCAGAACATTAAAAAGTTCCATGATTTTCAACAAGTGAAAACCATGAAATATAATCTCTATGAGCATAGCCAGTCAATGCTAAAGTAAAGATTCAAGTATCGGGACATCATGATGTATTAGATTTATGAAGACACTGGCTTGCTTTAGTGTTCAGTGCTTCAATGTACATGAACAAATTCATTGGCCATCTATTGATTGAAACATTTGTCATAATGAGTTGTCCATTAATTATTAACCATCATTGACCAAACATCCCATATGGAGCTCTGTGTCAAGTGGTTAGTGCATCAGACTTGTCTTTGCCGTCAACACAGCTAGAGGAGTTTGCAGCCCGTCGGTGGCCTAATGTGAGTTTCACACAGCAGTGGCTTGGTCGAATTGATTGGCATGCAATCATTGGATTGTACGCTCTTCAAATTTCACGCCAAGTGGTGACCCTTGATCAAGGACACTCATACTGTGACTGTTTTGCACCACCCATGTGTTATGAGCAGTAACAGATCTTGTTAGTATGCTAGCCACATTGTGGCTTAACCTTCCCCTGTCCCCGGGCAGCAATAGATTGTTACTGAGTGTCAGGCCTCAGCTTACCAGGCGAGTAGGGCGAAATAGTCGCCCTCGACGCCTCGAAGTCGCCTTAGTGTCGCGCCAGGGAGAAGTGAAGTCGCCCTCCGATTTTCCCAAAATTATCCTACGGCTGTAGTAAGCGATAAGCCATGCATGCTATAGTGTTACAAATCAATTATGAATATATCGCCTGCGAGTCAAACAGTGACAAAATGTTGACACAAGGTCGACTCCTTTTGTTTAACAGCGCTGAGTAAGTAAATGCGGTCTTCAATGTCCAGACAAGGATTATAATATATCAAACAAAGAAGCCTTCCGTTTTGGCCATACTTAATAAAGTGTTGGTTTCTGCTCGTCCCGACTGACTGCTTTAAAACCGCCGACGCAAATTATTATTATATTGCCGATTTAAACATTTTGTTTGTTTTAGTTCCGTTTCCGTCTTTGTGGTATTCCGTGTTTTTACGCAATAACAGAATGCTAATCGAACGGACCTCAAATAATTCTATTGAATCCGTACTCCCTTTAAATTATCCGATGTTACCTGATGTTACTGAATATATTTGACGACAAAATTATCCGAGAGCACCATTTTATAGTGTGCAAATAAAGTTTTAATCGTTGTATTGCCTTGTTCGAAATAAAACGTGATCCATAACCGGAAAATCGTAATTTTATTCCCAATGATTCAGTGATTTTAGACTTAGAGACACTCGGTAGTCGATGTCAAGACTCAAGGCCGTTAATTGTGGCATATATATGCAAACCAAATGCAACAAACAATCTATATTACATTTAAATGAAAAATTTGAATTTTTTTCCATGATGTTTTTTTCGTTTGTTTAACCTCATATTAAATAAATTATCAGATGAAATTATTCTCCAGTCTCTCACTTCTCCCTATTTTTCTCTCACTTCTCCCTATTTCTGCCAGAGGGAGAAGTCACTTCTCCCTATTCTCAACCTGCAAGCTGAGGCCTGCTGAGTGTTAAGGCTCATCAGGGTAATAATTGTCATTACCGTCTTAGAACAATTATTTATTAATTGGTTAAGCGCTATATAAAAACTCATTATTATATTATTATGTATTAGAGGGCAGAGACGAAGTTTAGGTCTGCTAAACTGATAGAGATGTTAGTCTATTTAAAGGGCTGCTAAAAGAACCATAATAATGGGTTTAATGTTTAAACTTTTCATGGAGAAAAAAAATCCAAAGCTGACATTATAAAGTAATAAACGGAGATTTCATATAAATTAGTACTATTATTGTGTTTGTAAAAAAGCACACAAGTAACGGTACACTAACGTGACAGTGAGCAAGTTCTAACATAGATCATGCCATGAATCTCTACTCGGCTGTGCCCATGGTGATCATATTTCAACAGTTCAAAACATGGGAAATTTGTTATGTTCTAAAGGGGACCTTTAAAGAATTTATTTGATTGCCCAGGGAAAAATCCAAAGCAAAATTGGCTGAAACAAATCATCTAATGATGGAATCTAGATCTGAGACCTTCACCTACTGTGAAATATATTATTAAGGAGAACGTAGAAACTAAGAAATATATTACCTGTGTTATTTGTTTTACTTAAAGTTCTCTGTGACCGATCAGAACATCACAAATTTCCCATGTTAATGATGTTTTGAACTGGTGTTCCATATGATCTCTACGGACAAACCCAGAGTCATATCAGTGAGATATCCCAGTCAGATTCTGGAAATCAAAATGATAAAAATACAGTGATTTTAAGCATTTACATATATAGTAATGAATAGCATTTTATGTTAGACAAATTTGGCAGTAATTTACAGTGAAAGTAAAATTCATTTTTATTTTTACCCTAACACTATTCCACAATGCCATCAATTTGGTTGATCTAAATTAATTTATTCATTCCTCATACATTTCTTTCTGCCTTTTGCTTTGGGTCATGCATTTATAACAGAAGGAACCACAATTCACAATACCAGTATATAGTGTCCATTGAAATATCATGGGAATGGCCTAACCACAAAACATTCACATAGGCGTATATGTGATATTTGCCAGACAAATTCTAAGCCGGGATTGCCCCAAAATTAACGGGACAATGTCGAACATACATGGGCAAATGTATATTAATGATAAAATTTTACGAAGCAAAGTTACAATATTTATATCATACATGTTTTCTGTTGCAATGGTCAACAGATGGCTTTTGCCATGTTATTTCAGATGGAATAGAAGTTTAATATAGAACCCCAATTTAAAATTCATGTGTTCAGGATTGCTCCACTGGATATCCCCATGTCCATGTTTATGCCCTATTTTAACTTTAGAACTTATGTATACTATAGTCATCTCAATGATATGTACAGGTAATGCAATATTGTGGTTAATAGATGCCCAAATTACACTGCCTCACACTCTGACACAGGGTTGTGTCGGGGAGGGTTATTAAAACACAAAAAAAATATCAGTATAAAGGCTACCCCATGACATGAGTTTAAAAATATACATAGACAGTCCTTCCAATGGTATCTGGAGAAGTCAACCCTTAACTCTTTCGCTGCCACCCGCCACCACAGACGTACCCCCCAGTGCCACGCATCCTGTACATATATCCATGTATTTCAGGTATATATGGGTAATACATTATATCTCAAGCAGTTTCCAATAAAATTAGTTGAAACTTCACATGTATATAGACATAGGTATACCCTGTCGAATGCCGCCGTGGACACGCACACCAAGGTCACGTGACATTGGCGGCCATCTTGAATTAGTGGCTATTTGCCTGTATATGTACAGTTTGTGTGGGTATGAATGGGTGTGTTGTTTGTTTTCTAATTTTCAACCCAATTATACGATGTTCAACAGTAAGGTACACGGGAGTAGCCTATATGAACCCACTTTGGAAATAAAATAGGTCACGTGACCTTGGCGTCCATCTTGGATTTATGCAAGTTGCCACCTATTTGTAGCAAAATTGGATACAATGGCGCACTTTGTTGAGTTCGTGCTTTTGTTGCTTGAATATTCCCTGATAGGTACAATTCCAAATATAAATATATATAATATAACCATACCCATATGTATATATACCTGCAGGGGGACATATAACCCTGCTCCGCCCCTTATAAGTCACGTGATCTTGACGGCCATCTTGAATTTCAGGAATATTGGGTTTTACGATGATTTATGTGAATTATATGGGTCACGCGGGCGTACGCATGGTCAACTCACCAACATAATTAATTTAGTTGCCTGTTATCACCACTGGAAAACGACACAATAGACAAGGGTTGTTCAAAACCAGTAAAGGTGTATTATAAATAAAAGGTATAAGTATCTTATGTGCCGCAGGCGCCCCTCGATCATTAGAGTATAGAGGTTAGTTACCCACCCACCACCCCAATCGCCACCCATGCATAGTATCTTATGCGACGCAGGCGCCCCTATAGAGGCTACTGCCCACATAAATAATAGGTTAAAAGTATCTTATGCGCCACAGGCGCACCTCGATCATTAGAGTATAGAGGTTAGTTACCCACCCACCACCCCATCCCGCCACCCATAGTATCTTATGCGCCGCAGGCGCCCCTATAATAGAGGCTACTGCCCACACAAATAATAGGTATAAGTAACTTATGCGCCACAGGCACCCCTCGATCATTATAGTATAGAGGTAATAACAATAACTTCTTCAGTCCTGATTCTTCTGCGAGCAGCCATTTTCTACTGATAACCACGTGCTAATAACAATGACGCAATATTCCGGCTCTGACTGTACCTCCATAACGTCAGAAATAGCATGACCTTGAGGACATTGTCGCTTTAAATTGTTCGCGCGCAACAGTACTACAGATAAATACATTGTACACTGTCAAACATGCCGGAAAGAATAGAGTTATATCCCATACATTAGACTACATACCAAATTCGCAAAAATGCGCGATTGGCAGCGTCTGCGAAGTTCGCATTTATGCGCGTTTGGCAGCGAAAGAGTTAACAAAGTTATCCCCAGAGTAGTCAGACCCAAGAGAAATCGACACACTATGTAGATTAGCGTCATGCATGACGTTTGCATTAAACAAGTGTCATTATCTGTGTCCAACAGTTTGCCACATTGTTTGGTGTCAAAGGGGATTACATCACTTTGTAGCTTTCTTGGTTTTTCACAAATAGGGGATTAAGAAACAGGAAATATTGTTACACTGATGTGTGCTTAATTAATATTAGAAATAAAACTACCAACATAATTTTTTCCTGGCTTTGGACCGGCTCATCAACAGCCAAACAACCTGAACACAGTTGAAGTTACATACGTGTGTGTCAATTTTGGCGAAAACTCCGAGCTGCTTTCCACATTCCTACTTCAAAGTCAGTTGTCATTCAATGCAACTTCAAAGTCCTGAAAAACAGACCGATCATTTTTAGTGAGTTTCTTGGCACAGAGCAAACATTTTTTCCCTCCAGATATTATCTCCACATATTATCTTGACATCTCAACATATTACAAATACATCTCGAGATCTCGACTAAATCTCAAGATTTCGACATACGCATTTTGAGATCTCGACGTTATCATGATCTCAACATATTATTACCGGTATGATGAAATCTCTAGTTATTTTCTCAAGATCTCGACATATACAACTCGAGGTATCGACAAACACATCTCGAGATAATATCTTGAGATACATCAATATATAAATGTGCTTAAAATACAGCATTATAGCCTAATGTTCCTATAACTACCGCTATATGGCACAAGAAATTATATCATTGGTCAGTACGACTCAGTATGCTATACAGTTCACTGCGAATTGGACAATAACCTCACCATTACACTGTATACGCATATTCCTTATTCGGAAACATTCGGTATTGACCAAATAAATGGTGCGATGGGTTGGGCCATCCCAGTTTTGATTAACGTTAGGTCAAGGTTAGGGTTCGCTTAACACTTGGGTAACCCCAACCCATAATTTACCATCCCACCCCAGTCAGGGTTAGTATCCCGTCAAGTTCTGATTATGGTTAGGATTATACTAGTAGGCTCAGTGTTAAGGTTTAGTTTAATGTTCATGTCTGCTACTTTTCCATTCGGGTCATGCAGACTTATATTAGTCTAGGATCCCACCCAACTTGTCATGTCCCATCTCATCACGACGATGTCCAATCAATTGCCACCCTGTTACCGTCTCAGTCATGGGAAAAGGTTGAATATCCTGTCCATGCCAGTCATGTTTATGGTTATGGTCAGGGTTAGGCTTTAGGTAACTTTCCGCATTCCCACTTGCCTCATCGAGTCCTGAACTGTATCACCATGTTCCGGATAGGGTCAGGGTAAGGGACAAATGAAACACATTTCGATTTGAAAGTGGTTGTGTGATCTGGCAAATATCAAATTGTTGTATAAAAGTCCTTTATAGCTGGAATAGCCTGCATTATCTTTTTTAAAATGTTCATTACATACTGAACCTGAATCTCCTTTCGCGAATGGTTCCTGACAACTCAGTTGATCCAGTAGACAGGCCCAAGTTGTGACATCGAGATAATATGTCGACCTGTCGAGATAATATTTGGGGGGGGGGGGGAAATGTATTGACCATGTCACAAATGAGCCACCATAGAGTACTAGACCTGAGATGGGAAAGAATCTATTTAACTAAATCTTCAGACAGTTCAATATTGAATCCATTGATCACAACATCTGCTTTGTCATCGGTTGTCAACTGAGAAAGAACATGGAAAATATTTATGTAATGGATTAAATAAATTCTATTTTTTATAATTTGTCATGATTATATAATATACTAGCAGGGTTACCCGGCGTTGCCCAGGTTAATGTATGCTGTGGATATTTGTTGGGAATAGAGAATGCTCTTGCTTAAAGTGTTATACGTTTTCTCATAAATTGTATATTCAAATAGCATCACAAAACAAGCTTGTTGCCCAATCCTCGTTTGAACACTTTAAGATTATATGTTATGTATTTATTGTTTGTAATTATGTTCTGTTTAGTTCAAATAAAATATTGTTTAAACCAAACATGATTATTACAGTCATGGAATATAAGTAGTGGCTCATCCTGTCAATTGTCATTCTGTTTATCGCGATTAATCCGTTCCACCAATAATGAAGTATTTATTTATTTACAACTGCGTATTCATTAGACGTTATAATATGATACATGAACATCATAAACACATTAGTTCGATAAAAGATGATAATTGGGTTTTACATATTGAGATGTATCAATCAATCTAGTGGGTTGGACTAAGATCTCGAGGACACCTGGCTATCATATCTCCATGAAGATACAGATGTTTCAAAGAAATTTCCAGGTGCTCCTCTGTTCATGGTGCTATATATTGGCTAAATATTCTCAGCTACATGTGCCAGACACAGAGCGAGATTTTGAGTTGTTTATGTCAGTCGATGAGTCTGTTCTAAAACCCTTGTCAGATGTCAGTATTGGTAGGATCCTGAAAAGTCTTGTGCTACTAACTGCATTTTTTCTTGTATATCAGAAGAAACTATATTTGACTGCACACTGTGACCACTATTTTTGAACAGGCCTTCCATATAGAACTATATTTGACTGCACACTGTGACCACTATTTTTGAACAGGCCTTCCATATATCTCTTGACAAATTGTAACTTTTTGTGGAAACTGTATTGAATGGAACAGACTAAATTTTGTTATTATATATATGCAATCCTCTGACGGATCGAGGTCTCTCAGTTTGCACGAATATATGTATCTCTTCAATAGAATGATAAATATAAGTTTAATGCTTCTTCTAGTTTATCTCTTTTTGCTAGCTCATTGTGTGAATGCCTTGATTGCCATTCCCATATAAATATGACTGTTAAGAAGATATAATTGTTCAAGTGACTTATGTGGATCACCATATGTCGGGATTGTGAAATGTGAACGCCCAACTACTTAAAATGATATGGAGATGGCCTGGTGACTGTATATAACTTATATGTGGATATCGGTGAATAGCAATCTTATCAATGATAGTGCATATCCGCTCGCCATCCGTGACGCAAACGACACCAAATGTGATTCAATTCATGGTATATCATTAGAGAAAAACGTGTATGAATTTGGTGGAATTTGGTTTATTAAATCAATTGTTGATGCAACGCCGACTCGAACAACGCCATATTGCGAAGGTGATTATGTATTCGTTTGGTGGAAATCAGCGACAAAACTATTTCACCATATTTTTTTAATTTCCCCTCCCACCAACAGCGTCATTTTAGAAAATTTTAACCCGCACCATTATCTTCCTTGTAAAAAGCTACCCCTCTTAGAACGCCTTGGTGCCATCTCAATTGTACCACGTGAAGTTATATATAGAACGCACACAGACAGACAAAAAGACAGACAGACAGCACAATTTTATTTCTTGTATCATTTGAGAAGAACGTGTCTGAATTTGAAGGTAATTGGTACTAAAAATATTTTGTATCAGTTTTGGTGACCCTCCCGTCCCTATTTCGGACTCAAGCTGCACACACTGAGACTCATTAGAGATTAGAGATGCATATATATGAAATTAGTGAAAATTGGCGAGTATACAAATTTGTAACAAATTTAAGGTCCCCATATCTCTCACCCATAGGGCACCAATTTGGTGTATCTAAACCACACGATAAGATTCCTCGTATCACGGAGAAGAATATGTATCAATCTGGTGGAAATCGGCACTAAACATATAGATATAATTTTTTGTGTCCCTCTCATCTCTATACACCACTGACTCGAATGGCCCCACTTGTAACATCCTTAAACCACACGTTACACTCCTGATATCATGGAGATTATTGTTTATAAGTTTGGTGATAATCGGCGACTAAACAATTTTTTTTATCAAATTTGATGCCAATCCCTCCCCTCTCCATCTCTCATCTAAACAGCACCACTATGGCGTCTTTAAATCACGATTAGATTCCTCGCATCATGGATAAGAACGTGTATCAATTTGGTGGAAATTGGCGCTAAAAAAATTGTGCATAAATTTTGGTGCCCCTGTCCCTTTCAATGCAAACCTGACTCGAATGAGGCCATTTTGACAGATAAAAGCCACACCATTAGACTCCTCATACCATGGGGATGATTTTGTTTAAGTGTGGTGGCAATAGGCGACTTATTATCAAATTTAGTGCCCACCCCTCCTAATCTCTCATCCAAAACAACAATTTGGCGTTGTTAAATCGCACAATTAGATTCCTTGTATCATGAAGAAGAATAGATATCAATTTGGTGGAAATCGGCGCTAAAATTAGTTTAATCAATTTTGGTGCCCCTCCCCCCTTCCGTTAATTCCTGACTCAAACGACGCCACTTTTGACATATTTAAACCACACCGTTGGATTCTTCATATCATGGGGATGATTATATGTAAGTTTCGTGGCAATCGGCGACAGAAAAAATATCTGCCCCCCCCCCCCTTCTGGGCACCCCTGACGCGAACGGCGCGACTTTTGCCATATTTAAATTTTAAACCACGCCATTAGATTCCTCATATTATGGGGATGATTATATATAAGTTTGGTGGCAATCGGCGACAAATTTGTTTCTGCCCCTCCCCCTTTTCTGCCCCTGACAACAACGGCGTCACTTTAGAAAATTCTAACCCCGACCATTATCTTTCTCATAAAAATCTACTCCTAGTAGACCCCTTTGGCATCATCTAGATGGTCCCCTGTGGATTTCTATAGAACACAGACAGACAGTCGCAAATATAGATATAGATAATTCGGAAAGTTTTAGATACTTAGGGCAACGTTTTTTCAAAAAATTAGGTATATTTGCTTGTTCGATATCAGATATTTTTGCTCATTTACATACGCCCAATGTGAGTTTTGTCAAATTTCTTCAATAAAACAATATGTTTTGTTTGCAGTTGTAACTACCGGGGGGGGGGGGGGGGGGGGGGGGCGTGGAAATGCTGTTTTTAGATTGCTCAAAAATTCCATTCCATTCAATTTTTCCTGGGCAATTTACCAATCGTAGCCCAGCGTAACCCCCAACAGACTGCAAAAAGTGCAAACCATCTCATGGACTTGTTCCTAGTACTAACCTCCTCTACGCTAAGGCATAGACATTCCAGCATGTAGCGACTAGTAATTGCCGACAGAGCTTCTGGGGATTACGTGGTTGATATATATATAGCGCCACCAGAAATCCCCCAGGTAACCAGCGCCCAGGTGAACTGGAGCATAGGAAAGCAGTACAACTACTACATCATTAGCTCATGACGTCGTATCAGAAAAGAGTAGGGAGCGGAATTCTCCCTAAGCCCCATAAGATGGAGACTTACTGGAGCTGAAGGGGTCACTCTCGCCAAAAGTGCTGAAGTGTGCACAGGTTTTGAAAATGTGCTGAAGGGTTCACAGGTTCGAACGATCAGACGACATTCAATCGTAAGTGAAGGATTGGGCCTGACAAAATCGTGGATAGTGTTTGTTCACACGATTGTGATGTCGTCGTACATGATGATATTGTAGGTTATTCGTAAGCATGTGATTGACTACCCTTCGATCTTTCCAGCCATGATTTTTACGTACACACGACTGCGATTACGTCGCAAGTGGATGTATCCAAGGATATGCCATGAATTTGAATCTAAAATCAAACAGTACGTGCTTGATGTTATTTTTTGACTTGTGATATTGAGTGATTATTGACGTGAGTATACGCATTCTTAAGTTCTACCGGTTATTTCCTATGACGTAAATCCTTCCACTTACGATTGAATCGTGGTCGTCTGAACGTTCACTAAATAATGTTTAGTTTTCGTATCTGCCATGATTTCTGTTAGAGAATAATTGTTTACATTCCAATGAACATTAACTCTTTCGCTGCGAAACGCGCATAAATGCGAACTTCGAAGACGCTGCCAATCGCGCATTTTTGCGAATTTGGTATGTAGTTTAATGTATGGGATATAACTCTATTCTTTCCGGCATGTTTGACAGTGTACAATGTATTTATCTGTAGTACTGTTGCGCGCGAACAATTTAAAGCGACAATGTCCTCAATGTCATGCTATTTCTGACGTTATGGGAGTACAGCCTTAGCCGGAATATTGCGTCATTGTTGTTAGCACGTGGTTATCAGTCGAAAATGGCTGCTCGCAAAAGACTCAGGACTGAAGAAGTTATTGTTATTACCTGTATACTCTAATGATCGAGGGGCGCCTGCGTCGCATAAGATACTTATACCTATTATTTATGTGGGCAGTAGCCTACTAGTATATAGCGGCGCCTGTGGCGCATAAGATACTATGGGTGGCGGGATGGGGTGGTGGGTGGGTAACTAACCTCTATACTCTAATGATCGAGGGGCGCCTGCGACGCGTAAGATACTTATACCTATTATTTATGTGGGCAGTAGCCTCTATAGGGGCGCCTGCGGCGCATAAGATACTATGGGTGGCGGGATGCGGTGGTGGGTGGGTAGCTAACCTCTATACTCTAATGGTCGAGGGGCGCCTGCGGAGCATAAGATACTTATACCTATTATTTATGTGGCAGTAGTCTCTATGGGGGCGCCTGTGGTGCATAAGATACTATGGGTGGCGGGATGGGGAGGTGGGTGGGTAACTAACCTCTACACTCTAATGATCGAGGGGCGCCCTCGGCGCATAAGATACTTATACCTATTATTTATGTGGCAGTAGTCTCTATGGGGGCGCCTGTGGTGCATAAGATACTATGGGTGGCGGGATGGGGAAGTGGGTGGGTAACTAACCTCTATACTCTAATGATCGAGGGGGCGCCCTCGGCGCATAAGATACTTATACCTATTATTTATGTGGCAGTAGCCTCTATAGCAGCGCCTGCGGCGCATAAGATAATGTGGGTAGCGGGATGGGGAGGTGGGTGGGTAATTAACCTCTAATGATCGAGGGGCGCCTGCGGCGCATAAGATACTTATACCTATTATTTATGTGGGCAGTAGCCTCTATAGGGGCGCCTGCGGCGCATAAGATACTATGGGTGGCGGGATATAAGGTGGCGGGTGGGTAACTAACCTCTATACTCTAATGATCGAGGGGCGCATACGGTGCATACATGTACGACACTTATGGGTGATTCTCAAAAAATGTCAACCAGAAGGGTAAAAATTTGAATTTGTCCTAAGATTGTGATTTTTTTTTAATTTGTTTGTGAAGACTCTGATTTGTTTGAAAAATTTAAATTTTATTCCTGTTTGCCAGAATATTTCTTGTTATGCATGTGGGACACAGGGGACAAAAAGTCTCAAATACTTGTGAAAATCTAATTCCAAATTAGTATTATGAAAAAATAGTTGCTAATATACACCAGGCCATAGTTTTATCTCATTTTATATTGTTTGAGTAGTCAAAACTATAATCAAACATACTACTTCAAAGAACAGTGCATCAATTTCTTGATATGACACAATACACCTTGTGAGTTTAACTGTAACGTACGTGACAAAAATGAACTGTTTAGTATTCTTATTACACGAAAACTATGTAAAGGAATATAACAGTTGCATTATTGTATGAAGTAAATGGATTGGAAAATGATGACGGTTAATCAGAAGTGTGCTTGTGGTAGGTAAAGACACTTAAATACTCTATAAGTTATGTAACGCACGTGACGTCACGTACGTTACATTTTAATTTATTGCAACTAAACATCAATTGCCCATTCTGTTTTATACTATGATGCTTCTACTAACAGAAGCACTTAATCTACATGATTTGACATCTACATCTCCATTGTTTACCAGCAGATTGGCTAATATACATTAGTTTTAGTGGTTATAGGTGATTTGTGCAATCTCTTGAAATCAATTGTTCCAGACATGGCGAAACAAACATGTTTTATAATTTATTGAAATGCAGAGGCCAGTTACTTCTTATTGTTCAGTTACCCAGAGTTCCAGAAACTGCCTAATAGATGGTTAGCATTTCTCCCAATTTAAATTTCATACAGTACAGCTGTACTACAGCATAACACATACACAATGTAGCAATATTTCAGCAGAAAGTGTAGCAATTTCATATAGATCATACATGTCTAATTAACCCTTCAATTCTATTACTTTGTTATTTCCAGTGATATTTATTAGAACAGTGGCCTAAATAATAGGCAGTGAAAATCAAAGAGTGCTATTCTGACATTAGTTGTCCATTATTTATACGTTTAAAGTAGAGCTGAAACGGTTGACCCATTCTTCTAACCGGTTAACCATCGGGGTTAACCGGATTTCAACCGGTTAACCGCTAAATATCTAGCGGACTTCTCTCACACTAATTATGTCGACATTATGCCATGCCCAGGGACAAACCTAGGTGAGAAGTAGTAGCTGAAATAAAGACCTTATTCACGGCATTTAACGATATTCAAAAACACGCATTCCTTGTTCTTTTGCTGGCTCTCGTGATGGGGAATGAGCAAGTGAAATTTGTGAATGGCAGGAGAGATCGCTTATTTGCCGTGATCAGCATATGTTTGGGCATTTGTAAAACGAGTAAAATAGTATGGGTATTGGTAAAACGAGTAACAAAACTATATATTAAAGATCTGTAATATATCATTATCATCATTGGTATATCCTCCAATGCATTATATATAAAGACAAGAAAGTAATAACTAGAGAAAAAAAAGGAAGGTCAGTTAGGTCAGACTCGCAGTCCTATTCAGTATTCGAGCTATTCGTCGGTATCATGATAGCGGACACAAGTGTTGGGAGGTTATATAATTTACTTTTCGGTTTCGATTTCGGTTTTAGTATGCAATCACTTAACATATAGCAATTACTGCCAAATTGAGTGTTAATTAGTCCCACAGGCACAACCAGTTACAGAGTACCATGGCCGGAGCATCAATTTCCTTGATAAAAGGGAAGATTATTGAAGAAGTTTTGGGTTGCTTCAACTACGATGTCTGTTTGAGTCACTCAATTGAATTGATCATATTAAATCACAACACGGAGGAAGAACGGGAAGAGTGAAGACATTGTGCAGCTGATCTCAATCTTCAAACTTTGTCGACTTACATAGTTTTTATAAACCCCACTGTAAAACAGTTTTATATATAGAATGACTGTATGTCGTGGTGTGGTTCCAATTTGAATCCATGTTGCTTCGTGCAGTATTAACTATTAAGTTACGAAAGCACGCATTGCCACACAACGTCACTTTTACGTTGTCACTTCCTTGTGTGCATTCAGAATTGATACACAGTGACTGCACACGTGCTTTTGTCGGAAGAAAACTTCAAAGGGTCGGAATTGATTGAAGGTCGCCGACACTTCCAGGCAGTTCGAGAATTGCTACTAAGTATCTGATACTACCGCGTGTACCAATTAATGCTTGCATTGCACTCTACTATCGGTGACACGGGATTTAGTATTAGTTTTGCATCATTTAACCTAATATTTTGAGGATTATTCACGTTCACATTCAACTGACAACGGGATGCGGTTACGTCCGGTTCATTTTTTTCTAACCGGTTACGTCGCTAACCGGATGCTAACCGGTTAACCGTCTAACCGTTTCAGCTCTAGTTTAAAGGCTCACATTGTGGTGGAATCAATAACATTGTTGTATGTGGTTGAATTTTTTCACCAGCGCAGCTCATGTCGTGGAAGGGTTAAAGAATGCATAAATATAGGATATCTGCACAATTTTAGTGAATATGGGAATTATTTTATTAGTGTAATCTCTAAGATTACATACTGTTATAACTTACAATATTATCTGTAAAGCGACCCGTGGTAGATTTATTACTGATATTATTTTCAGATGAACATAGGAAAAGAAATATATACTTCACCAAAATATGCAATACCATTGGCTTAGGATTTAGAAAATTTATGTTTTCAGCAAGATATTCACAAAAATCGGTTGAAAATTTCCATCTTAAGATTTATTATGATATCCAAACTATACTTACATGCAATGCATAGAAACACTTAATATGTACATATATAGCTATATTGCCATACGGCAGTGGGGCCGAAGGAGTGTGTTTCTATCCACACAACATCCCTTACCCCAGACATGATTCATTTTATTATACTTAGTTACTTACATTATTTTACATACATGTACATGTATGGTATAAAGGAAAATAGACACTCTTAAATTAAAAAGAGTGTCTATTTACTTTTATACCATTTGAAAGAATTTGGATTTGTTAATTCTCTGGATAATCATTTTTTGTGTTACAATTTAACGTAAATGTGGTAATAAAATAATTTTACAAATAAATGTCTAAATTATAAAGCTATTTTCATGAAAACATTGTCCATGATTTGAAGATGTAACGTACGTGACAATTCAATGTAACGTACGTGACAACAGATTGAGAGTTACTGCAAAACAATTTGAGGCTCTGCAGATAAATTAATTCTTGAAAACAAAAGAAAGTGAGCCTGAGTGACTAGTAGTTGATTGGAAATGACATATAGTTGTCAGAAATCACAGAAACAATGAATGACACCAATAGTTTGCGAAAAAGTGTGTTTTTGCATGTAACGTACGTGACAGACTTCAGTTTTGGCATAAAATTTTAAAACACCACCAATCCACCGATCTGCTATTTTGTTATGATTATATATACTGTTGACTATCTGGACACTTAGACATTTGTTGATATCAGTGTTCAGTTTTCAAACAGTAACTTCTTTTATTCTTCAAAATGGGTTCAGTGTAACATACGTGACGCTGAGAATCACCCTTATACCTATTACTTATAATACACCTTTACTGGTTTTGAACAACCCTTGTCTATTGTATCGTTTTCCAGTAGTGATAACAGTCAACTAAATTAATTATGCTGGTGAGTTGACCATGCGTATGCCCGCGTGACCCATATAATTCACATAAATCATCGTAAAACCCAATTTTCCTGAAATTCAAGATGGCCGTCAAGATCACGTGACTTATAAGGGGCAGAGCAGGGTTATATGTCCCCCTGCAGGTATATATACATATGGGTATGGTTATATATATATATATATCTATATTTGGAATTGTACCTATCAGGGAATATTCAAGCAACAAAAGCACGAACTCAACAAAGTGCGCCATTGTATCCCAATTTGCTACAAATGGGTGGCAACTTGCATAAATCCAAGATGGACGCCAAGGTCACGTGACCTATTTTATGTCCAAAGTGGGTTCATATAGGTTACTCCCGTGTACCTTACTGTTGGACATCGTATAATTGGGTTAAAAATTAGAAAACAAACAACACACCCATTCATACCCACACAAACTGTACATATACAGGCAAATAGCCACTAATCCAAGATGGCCGCCAATGTCACGTGACCTTGGTGGGCGTGTCCACGGCGGCATTCGACAGGGTATACCTATGTCTATATACATGTGAAGTTTCAACTAATTATATTAGAAACTGCTTGAGATATAATGTATTACCCATATATACCTGAAATACATCCATGGATATATGTACATGATGCGTGGCACTGGGGGGTACGTCTGTGGTGGCGGGTGGCAGCGAAAGAGTTAAAATGAACTGAAAACACACTGCCAATGGGTGCCAGACGTTCATAAACACAATTTAGTGAACGTTCAGACAACCACGATACAATCGTAAGTGGAGAAATCGGGCCCGATGAGATCGTGGAAAGTCTGTTGACTCTGTTCACATGATTGCAATGTCGTCGCACATGATGATATCGTAGGTTGTTCATAAAGCATGTGATTGACTACCCTGCAATCTTTCCAGCCACAAATTTTACATACCGGTACATACAAGGAATTGGGCCTGACAAAATCGTGGATAGTGTTTGTTCACACGATTGCGATGTCGTCGTAGATGTACATGATGATATTGTAGGTTATACATACACACGACCGCGATGTACCGCGATGTATACCGCGATTACATCGCAAGTGAAGATATCCAAGGATACGTCACAATTTCGAATCTAAAATAAAACAGTGCTTGATATTATTGTTTGACTTGCGATTTTGACGTGAGCATGCACAGTCTATTAACTACCGGTTACTTCCTGCGACGGAAAACCTTCCACTTACAAATCGTGGTCGTCTGAACGTTCACTTAAGTAATGGCCGGTGTTAATGCCGATCACAAACCTGTGTACATTTTAAAACCCTGTGTACCCTTCAGCACATTTTTTGGTGAGAGTGACTCCTTCAGCCTTACTGGACTCTGATGGCGGAAGAGTTACGTAAGTCGTGACCCAGAGTTGGACCAAACAGTTAGCGGAGTGAACCCATTTCAAAGGTTGTCCGTACAACATAAGAGTCTATATTACATCTTATCAACTATTCTAGTTGAATTTAAGATGTGACAAACTTAGTGACCACTGCTTAAAATGATGGAAAAGGTCAGAAATAACAGAAATTAGATCGTATGTACAACAACACTCGAAATTAGGAAAATATCCGACGGCAAATTTAATGCTGTGGCATGTTAGATTCCACACAATCATTTTGCCACGGTTATTTCATACGTCATTGCTTACAATATGTTATTGCCGTGACTAACTTTGAATTTCGAGCATTAAAAATGGTTGGTTGTCAGTCTAATTCTATTGAAAATCGGGTAAAATGAAAATAATTTTTCGAAATAATTGGAAAAATCTTACGAAGTTACGACTTACGACGTTAATTTCTTTTTGTGTGTGACCTCTGTCAGTCTGTGGCACTGAAAACTGAGCCATAGTTAACCTAAAAATGTATGTCTTCCATCAGATACCGTAAAACCCTTAAGGAGCATGGCTTGCATGGAAAATATCTGTTTGAAATTGAATACAAATTCACAACAATTGATCCGCCATTCTGTGTTGTGTTTTAAAACATCACGTGACAACATTGACCTCCTTCGCCGACTTTTGGCAACACCCATAAACAACACGTGACACCCCCTAACTGATTTCTCATTGGTCAATATATCCCCTATACCGTAGAAGCGGGGGCTGATATAGACCCTACCGACCTAATATACACATGTGCCAAGTTGTATGCTTTTATGGCAATGTCCGCACTTGTTACACAAAAAACTATACCTAAAAAAATCGCACGGTGATTCCGTCACGCCCGTTGTGTGATTCCGTCACGGCGAACAAACCGAGTTAACTAGTAATTTATACACACAAGTGTGTGACAATGCGGCTTTTTTCTGCAAGTATAATGTATCTACTTTACTAATTGGGAACTTTTTCCAGGTCAGCTTGGCTGAATGAGCAGGGTTCTTCAATAGTACGGACCTACCCTCATATTGATGGCACTTTTTTGGTGATTCCGTCACGGACACAATTTGACCCAGAGTGAGATGATACTTAAATACACATATAGTTGTAAATAATCAAACAACTTAGTATAGTATGTACAATGTTTTTTTTATTTTAAGCGGTACCCTACTGGTCATAATTTTTGATTTTATAGGCCACAGAAAAGTGAAATTCCGTAAAATTTGGTGATTCCGTCACGCATTCATGATAAAACAATTTATGTACAATTTTAAGAAAAATCGAATGTTAAAATTGCTCAAAAATGAGCATCGAAGTATCGAATACTCATTTTGATAGGAGTGCTATATATAGCCTACGACACACTAATTCCATTCACGTTAAAACAATTTATGTACAAGAAAATCGAATGTTAAAATTGCTCAAAATTGAGCATAGAAGTATATCGAATAGGCTACTCTAATTTGGGTAGAGGTGCTATATATACCATCCACTTAATCCATTCACGTTGAAAAAACTTATGTACAAGAAAATTCGAATGTTGAACGAATGTTGAATGTTGTGCCAACTGTGTACGAATGTTGAACGAATGTTGAATGTTCTTTCTGGTCAACATTCGCCAGCGAAAACCACACATGCTAGGCGTGGGCCCTATGGAGAATTAAAGTATATACCATCAGGGTAAATCCCTGCATATATGGGCCCGATCCGGTCATGCGTATATGATATGCCCCTCTCTCTCCCCCGGAATTGAAATTGCTCAAAAATGAGCGCCGAAGTATCCAATACTCATTTTGATAGGAGTGCTATATATACGACCCACTAAATCCATTCACGTTAAAACAATTTATGTACAAGAATAATCGAATGTTAAAATTGCTCAAAAATGAGCATCGAAGTATCGAATACTCTCATTTTGATAGGGTGCTATATATATATACGACCCACTTAATCCATTCACGTTGAAAAAACTTATGTACAAGAAAATTCGAATGTTGAACGAATGTTGAATGTTGTGCCAACTGTGTACGAATGTTGAACGAATGTTGAATGTTCTTTCTGGTCAACATTCGCCAGCGAAAACCACACATGCTAGGCGTGGGCCCTATGGAGAATTAAAGTATATACCATCAGGGTAAATCCCTGCATATATGGGCCCGATCCGGTCATGCGTATATGATATGCCCCTCTCTCTCCCCCGGAATTGAAATTGCTCAAAAATGAGCGCCGAAGTATCCAATACTCATTTTGATAGGAGTGCTATATATACGACCCACTAAATCCATTCACGTTAAAACAATTTATGTACAAGAATAATCGAATGTTAAAATTGCTCAAAAATGAGCATCGAAGTATCGAATACTCTCATTTTGATAGGGTGCTATATATATATACGACCCACTTAATCCATTCACGTTCAAAAACGTATGTACAAGAAAATTCGAATGTTGAACGAATGTTGAATGTTGTGCCAACTTCACACGAATGTTGAACGAATGTTGAAAGTTCTTTCCGTTCAACATTCGCCAGCGAAAACCACACATGCTATATAGGCGTGGGCCCTATGGAGAATTAAAGTACCATCAGGGTATAATGCCTGCATATATGGACCCGATCCGATCATGCGTATATGATGTGCCCCCTCTCTCCCCCGGAATTGAAATTGCTCAAAAATGAGCGTCCGGTATCCAATACTCATTTTGATAGGAGTGCTATATGTATACGACCCACTAAATCCATTTCACGTTAAAACAATTTATGTACAAGAAAAATCGAATTTAAAATTGCTCAAAAATGAGCATCGAAGTATCGAATACTCTAATTTTGATAGGGGTGCTATATATATGACCCACTCAATCCATTCACGTTCAAAAACAAATATACAAGAAAATTCGAATGTTGAACGAATGTTGAATGTTGTGCCAACTTCACGCGAATGTTGAACGAATGTTGAATGTTGTGCTAACTTCACGGACCCTGAAAAATCTATGTACAAGAAAATTCGAATGTTGAACGAATGTTGAATGTTGTGCCAACTTCACACGAATGATGTTGAACGAATGTTGAATGTTGAATGTTGTGCTAACTTCACGGACCCGAAATACATTTTGAATTAGGCATCACCATATATCACCATATAGGCCTATATATGGAAGTTGAAAATCACACTCGGTCATCATTCAAACTGCCAACTTTGAAGAAAAAGGTCATTTTCGACAAATATGATATCGTGCTTGGTATTGTTGTGAGTAGTATTTATTGGTACGCAATAGACTAATTTGGATAAATAAATCTGTTTTTTTTAATGAAATTTTGTTGTTGTTGATGTATCTGGATGATACGATGACCATCGAATCGAATTGTGGATCTAAAAAACACAGGAATAATTGTCATAATGGACATTATATAACCCTAAATTGGATTACGGTATCTGGGACATAGAATCCAGTCTAGATAAAAAAAAAACCCTTGAAACTATAATTTTTGTTGTTTTCCGCATTAGGGTTAAATCAACAAAAATAATGTTTGGGCTGGGTTGTATGTGTTTGGGCTGGTTTGGTGTGTGTTTGGGTTGCGCGCATCACGTGTCGATGTTGTGTATCAAACATCGCACAAAACACGTGTGTTATTTGACATAACGCGGGGAACTTGACAAGAACGTTTCGCGAAGTGTTTGCTTTATTTTATACCTTTATTTTTCGCCATTTCGTAAGACTTAAGGAAGGTTTCGATGGACCCAAATTGATTTAATCTGCTATCCTGGACGTTCACGAGAATAGAGACTAGTTTTTTCACCGCATGTTACCGATCATAAACCCATTTATGCGGACAATCTCTTCACCATTGAATGATTTTCTTTACAATGCAAGTTACATAAGAGAAAGAACGACCTGAGCCGACGTGTGTCGGATTATCCGATAATTTATGTTGGTGCTTCGGATAAGGGGTTGATTAATTGAAACAAATCCAATGTACATGTATTTACACTAGCAAGCTGGTCTTGCAAATTCAGGATATATAATTTCAATGATGATTTCGGGTGTTCCATGGATATATTTTGCTTTTTCCATTTGGAGTTTCTTCACACATACTGAGAGTAAGGAATCATTTTATTTTCATTATATTTTGTGATTTTTATAAGGGTTTCCATTGTTGATGTTATCATGTTGTAGTCAGATCGACTCATGGATGTGATTTGGGGGGGGGGGGGGGGGGGCTTATAAGGAGGAGGTCAAATGAAAAAATTTGAATGGGGATTTCCATGCAAATCTCCCCAGGAAAAATTATATATGAAGCAATTGTCTGGGAACTAAAGCAGCCATATCATTAAACAGACGTAACATTTAACTGGTAAATAGGCAATTTTTGAGAATTTTTTTCTGGAAATACAACACTTGACCTAGTTTTGAAAAATAAATAAAAAATAAAAAAATCAATCAATCAACATTCTAATGGAACAAATTCCAAGCCGACCCGCCAGATAAATGTGTATTGTTTTCAATATCATAAAAACTCACACCCAGAAATATTTGCAACTCTGTAACTTTTGCTATGTGGATTTGCATGGAAATGCCCAGTCAAAATAGGTCACTTAATTCACCTCCTCATTAAATTACTTATTAATTAAGTATACACCAATTTCGCCCACTTCTCTGAAGTCCCAAGTTTCCAACCACTCTTGGAAACTTCATTTCTACATACACCCCTTTAATGGGAATTTTCCAATTTTTTCTGACAGAACATTTCATCGTTGAAACAAACCAAAATTTAGTATATAATTCTTAATTAATCATGAAAATATTTTAATTTTGGCCTCAAACTTTACACACATTTTACACTGAATATTGTTGGGAAAATAAACGATCAAGAAAATACTAGATTAACCTATTTTTTAAATGAAATTTCCATTTTGTCCAAAATTATAGATGTTGGGAGGACAAGGAACGGTGGATGTTGGTTGGGACACAAAGCCAGGGATGTGGCTAGAGGGTGTCCATTGAGGGGAGGGGGAGATATTCACCTTGAAATTTCCAACTGCAGACAAATTTTCCAAGTCTGAGAAATTCCATTTACATTCTTTGTTAGAATTTTCCAACTGGTTCATCAAACTTTTCAACTGTTTTAAGTTTCCAAACTACCGTACAGTAATGCTCTAAATAATTGACTCCTTAACCACAGCATAATTATGGGTAACTTTTCAGGATTTAGTCGGAAATATGGTTTGTTGCCATTCATCGGAAAGCTGTGGAGTCGATTATGTAGGGCATTATTTTCAATTTTCAACTAATTATCATTTCCGTCCAAAAAATTACCGAAAGTAGGAAAATATTTAACTTTTGGTTAAAAACACCAAATTTCACACAAAATACTGGTTGGAATATCAAACTATCAGCACAAATTCAACCTACTTTGATCGGATATTTCCAGTTAATGTTTAACCTTTTCTCTTAGAGGTCTTTCCATCAATATATCACATTATTATAATCAATAAATTTGAAAAATGATCAAGGAAATATGGGTTGATACAAAAATCGGACTTGACACTGAAAGGGTTAATATGTCAGGTATGAAATTTTCAACTGTTGAAAATTTAGGGCAGTTAGAATATGTCACATCATTCAATGGTGAACAATCCGAAAACATTTTGTTGAACTTATTAACCCTTTACCCAACAGAACGGCCCTGTGCCAATGCATTCTCTTATATATGCGAGTCGACCATAGGTCGCCTCGCATATATAAGAGAATGCATTGGCTTAACACATTAAAAATTATAAAATTGTTAAAGAATGTAAGAAAAAATGGTAAAAAGTGTTTAAAAAAGATTTTTTTTAGGCCAATGCATTCTCTTATATATGCGAGGCGACCTATGGTCGACTCGCATATATAAGAGAATGCATTGGCACAGGGCTAACTGTAACTATCACAATGTGGTCAAGGAGCCGGTTCCAATGATATCCATATGTGTATGGTTTTATTGAGACAGACAAAAGATATTTTAGGCTGTTGAAGCTTTATTTGGCCGGTTTTGGCCGGTTTGTTGGGTAAAGGGTTAAATGGATCTCCCACAAACGGATGAATTCAAGTTCATACATTGTATTTTAGGTTTTTTTTTCCAGCCATAATCTGCTTCATTTAAAGTACAAACATGCTATTGTATGAAGAATATACTATTCCAAGGTTTACTTTAGAACTGAATTAGTGTATGTGTAACTGTTTTGAAGTGAATGGGTTAAACTGGAGTATTTCAAGCATTTTATGAACTATTTTCTCTGATATTAATATACATCACAGATGATACAAATGTACTGGTACTAGTAACATCAAAATTATTGCTCAAACCGACCGCTGAAAGGCTTAGACAGAACATTTACAGGTAGAACAATAAACCAACATGACCAGTCTTAAAATTTGGACTTAATGTACCAGTATATATTTCACACCCAAACTAATATTGAATACAGTAATGCCCTAAATTATTGACTCCTTAACCACGGCAGAATTATGGGTAATTTTTCTGGATTTAGTCTGAAATATGGCTTGTTGCCATTCATCTGAAAGCTCTCAGTGAGAGCTTTCCGATGAATGGCAACAAGCCATATTGCCTCAATTGTCCCCTCCTACAGAAGGGAAAGGGGAGCTCAACACTCCATATGTCCCCTGGCCTTGCAATACAATGTTGTGTCAGATACAATTACAAGTACGCACAAGGGACAAATATTTCTGGCATATACAATTTATTGTCTTGGCCATTATTGATTTTGGGTATATGACATTTATTATTTACCGTGTTCATTGTGTACTGACAGTCTTATTTGGTCATAAATCAGATATCGGCCTTTTTGGGATAGCGTTTAAATCACCATATACGATATGGTGTAATAAATACTTTTGTTACACCCAACAGAGTGCATTATTTTGTATTTATATACAATGAGGCATGTTTCTTTGATCACTGAGGTGTAGATAAATTCAGCATACTGGTAGAATCATATTTTTTATGATAATAGAATGAATATGACTTGGTGTTTCCGAACCATTATTTGTATGGGGGCGCTGTTCTATTTGTTACCTATTTTGTAATATCAATAATTAATTTTGTGATATCACAAAATGAATAAATGATATCACAAAATCGATTTTATGATATCATCAATTTGTAAGCATTTAGTGATACCGGTATCACATATTCAATTTATGATATCATATTTTCATTTTATGATGCCTGTATCACTTATTCTAATTTGTGATATCATATATTCATTTTGTGATATCCATAATTCGGATGAAAAGAATATTTATTGATATCACTAAATGCATTTAGTGATATCAACAAATACTTATTGATATCATAAAAATATTTATTGATATCATAAAATGAATTTATGATAGCACAAAATCAAATTATTGATATTATCAATGCTTTCTATTTTGTGATATCATGTATTCAATTTTATGATATATTAAACTCATTTTATGATATCACTTTAGTTAGTGTTATCATATATTCATTATGTGATATCAATAATTACTAGTTATTTTATAATATCACATAATTCATTTTTATGATATCACTAATTCACAGATTGACGGGCGATGTTCTTCTATTTATTTTCTTGTTTGTGATATCAAAAATTCATTTTGTGATATCACAAAATGAATATATGATATCACAAAATAAAAAATATGATATCATAAAATTGTAAGCATTAGTGATATCTCATATTTGATTTTAAGATATCATATATTCATTTTATGATATCACTTATTCATATTTGTGATATCATATATTAATATTGTGATATCCATAACTCGTATGAAAAGACTATTTATTAATACCACTAAAATTCATTTAGTGATATCATAAAATATTTATTGATATCATAAAATGAATTTATGATATCACAAAATCGAATTATGTATATCATTAAATGCTTTCTATTGTGATATCATCTATTTGATTTTATGATATCTTAAATTCATTTTGTTATCAGTAATTTGAATTAGTGATATCATATGTTCATTTTGTGATATCAATAAATACTAGTTATTTTATGATATCACATATTTGATTTTATGATATCACAAAATTAATTCGCGGACTCACATGCGCTATTCTTTTATTTATTACATATTTAGTGATATCAATAATTAGTTTTATGATACCCTCTTATTGAATATATGATATCGCAAAATTGAATATACCGGTATGATATCATTAATATTTTATGATATCACAAAATTCATTGGGGGTAAAGAATATTTGATTCGAGTCAAGGAACCACCCATCAAATCTCAGAGTGATCAGATATCAATTTTTTTAATTTGCTATTTCCCGAGATACTGTATGCAATTTTTCGCAGCCTGGCAAATATTTGTCATGCTGACAGTCTTGGACAAATTGCGGATGAAGATGGATAACTTTAAAATCAAGTGGCTTTGTGTGTTAGATATTTGACAATCCGACCAGATTTCGTTGAACAAAATGTTGATAAACGACACATTTTGGGAAATTTTATACTGTTGACTGTGGTTAACATTATTTTTGGACAATTAATCGATTCTAGTAACTGAAGCGGCATTTCAAAAAATGTTGTCGTTGTTGGAATCTGATGATATGGGGACCATCAAATCTGATTGAGTACCTTCAGTAGAACACTTTGCCTTAGCTATTCATATTCTTCAATTTTACAGGTGCCTGTACATGTGCCACATACTGTGTTGCTGACTGCTCTCTGGGGACATATTTCGATACAAGCAGCAGCAACTGTGTCTCATGTCCACAAGGAGCTTAGTAAGTCATCAATTTACTTTGCAGATGTGTTATAATACATGTATCTCACAGCTGAGATAATCCATTATTTTAACCCTTTACCCAACAGAACGGCCCTGTGCCAATGCATTCTCTTATATATGCGAGTCGACCATAGGTCGCCTCGCATATATAAGAGAATGCACAGGCTTAACACATTAAAAATTATAAAATTGTTAAAGAATGTAAGAAAAAATGGTAAAAAGTGTTAAAAACAGATTTTTTTTAGGCCAATGCATTCTCTTATATATGCGAGGCGACCTATGGTCGACTCGCATATATAAGAGAATGCATTGGCACAGGGCATAACTGTAACTATCACAATGTGGTCAAGGAGCCGGTTCCAATGATATCCATATTTGTATGGTTCTATTGAGACAGACCGAAGATATTTTAGGCTGTTGAAGCTTTATTTGGCCGGTTTTGGCCGGTTTGTTGGGTAAAGGGTTAAAGGGGGACTACACTGAATCCGGCCATTTATGGGACCATCTCCTTTTATACTCAACAGAATATATGCAACAAATGAATGAATTTGAGCCATGGATTAGTGCCAAATACACTCATGTGCTCTATTATATCATGTCATGAATCTCTACTCTTAGCTATGGGCGTTAGCCAGAGTAGTGATTCGTGACATGATCTAGTGCTCTTTGAACAATGTATACAACATGGCAATTATAATGAAAATGGCTCAAATTCATTCATTTGTTGCATATATTATGTTGACTATAAAAGGAGATGGTCCCATAAATGACCGGATTTAGGGTAGAGTACCCCTTTAAGGAAGAGGTCACATGAGCAGTTTGAATGGGGAAGTTTCATGCAAAATTTCAGAATAAAAATAATACATGTACTAGTACATGTACAGTAATGCCCTAAGTAATCGACCTCTTAACCACAACAGAATTATGGGTAACTTTTCAGGATTTATTCGGAAATATGGCTAGTTGCCATTCATCGGAAAGCTCTCAGTGAGAGCTTTCCGATGAATGGCAACAAGCCATATTTCCGACTAAATCCTGAAAAGTTACCCATAATTCTGCTGTGGTTAAGGGGTCGATTACTTAGGGCTTTACTGTATATTGTCATTATATTGTATATATATTATGGTCGAAGCATTATTAGACAGCCATTACATTTTGGTATTCGTGTGGTTGAGGTAAATTAGCTGTTTTAACTTCCAAATAATTTTGTCCTGAAATAGCATATCCCTTGACCTTCAATTAGAAAATCTAAATTGAATTCTAATATATACATGTAGTCACTATTCCAAGGACCCTGTTTCTAAGCCCATGGTGATCCACAAAAAAATTAATTTAATTAATTTAAATATATCAGCTTATACTCCAAAACAATGCCTTCTCTAACATGTGCTCTGTAAATATTCAAAATTGGTCACTTGAACTGACTTGAGCTTGAATATCATCTAATGATTGGGAGGATCAGCTTATATACAGTAATGCCCTAAATAATCGACTCTTTAACCACAACAGAATTATGGGTAATTATTCAGTATTTAGTCGGAAATACATGTATGGCTTGTTTGTTGCCATTCATCGGAAAGCTCTCAGTGATGAATAGCAACAAGCCATATTTCGGAGTAAATCCTGAAAAATTACCCATAATTCTGCTGTGGTTAAGGAGTCGATTATTTAGGCCATTACTGTATTTTATCATATAAAAGACAAATTTCCATACTCTGTTCTTCCCTCTAATGCTTTCACACTTGGATATAGAGCCAAAGTTAAACATTTGGTATGGAGCTACTGGTATAGATACTATATTTACATTTTTATGTCTCAATCTGTTTACATTGTGATAAAACATTCTCAGGGTTATAATTTAATTGACTTCTGTATATTCATGCACTTGCTGACATAATTCCTGTTTCACATGTACATGTACATGAATATGCAGAATTGTAAATCTTATATCTACCAGTACTCCAAAATCTGAATTACCATCAAGGACTATAGCTATAATCCAGGATTTAAATTTCGCCAATCCTTTCTGGCTTAAATTTAAGAACCTCAGATTATAAATTTTATTTAACCATATCATTACTATATGGGTTCTCCCATTCAGTTATAAAGGTATACATTGGAATGGTATACTATTAATTTGGAGGGGTGTTTAGGTAATAAAATCAAACAGCAGACAGAAACAAAGAGTACATGTAGAATGATTCATAATCATCGGTGGGAAATGTTCAGATAATAAGTTGGTCTTTTGTTGAAGTTATTATCTAACCATTTCCTAATGGAACTACTTGTCAATGAGTAATTAGTATACACATGTTAATGGTTAAGAGATGGTTAGATTAAATTCTCAAAGGAAGAGCGCTGCAACATACCTGTACTCCTGACAAGTTTGGATATAATGTGTCTGACATTTGAAGAATAATGTCCCCAGAGGGTGAATTTAGTGACGCTATCCCACACACTGGGCTAACATCACCAAATTCGCCCTCTGGGGACCTCATTCTACTTAGGCCTCATCTTCTGGGAAGTATCTACAGTCTCAAATTAACATTGTTTTTTGTTACTTTTTCCCTTCTGTTTTATATCCCCTAATTTGCAGAAGATAAATTGCATAATCGAGGTGACTAATGGGTGAATGTCCCCAACTTCAACTGAGGAACTTCAATCTGATCCTAGGCCATCCATGACATTTGAGGCCTAAGCAGAATGAGGTTCCCAGAGGGTGAATTTTGTGAAGCCAGCCTGCTGTGCGGGATAGAATCACTAAATTCACCCTCGGCTTGAGCTATAATCTGACCTTTTTGTATTGCTTCAAATATTACATCTGTTATAAATATTTGTACCCCTATAAAATAGGAAGATCCAATAAACTCAAGTTTCCAATGAAATCAAACAGTCCCCTGCATGTTATTCTTATCAACTGACACATTCCTTATGAAATGGTTTTTTTTTTTGCGATAATGTTCGCACCTAAGAACAAGGTTATCGGTCTACAATAGTGAAAAATTCATCTCAAGGTATAGTCATGTTGATCCCAAAATATATGACTTTAAATTAGAAATATCTAAATCCATGAACATAGAGTGTTTTACTGCTTAACAACTACCACAACTACCGCACAACAGGCTAGCATGATTAAATTCACCATCTGAGGACCTCATTCTCCTTTGACCTCATCTTCTCTGGAAAGTACAGTAATGCCCTAAATAATCGACTCCTTAACCACAGCAGAATTATGGGTAATTTTTCAAGATTTAGGCGGAAATATGGCTTGCTGCCATTCATCGGAAAGCTCTCACTGAAAGTTTTTTTTAGAAACTTCTTTAGAACAATTATAATTATTTTTTACTTTAGTTTCTCTATATCCCCAAATTGTAAGACGACACAATGCAAAATCAAAGTGCCCAATTGGGTGCACATCACCATCTTCACCATCTGGGAACTTATATCTGAGTCAATGTCTCCCATAGCAGATGAGGCCATACAGAATGAGGTACCCAGATGATACTAAATTTACCCTCTGGAGACCTCATTCTGCAAATGTCTGGCACCTCATTGTCAGGCCTGTTGATTGTCCACCTGATAAATTGGCAAATGGCATTGTTATTACAGAATGAATTTACATTTTTGTGTTAAGACTTAGAATATAGACTTATTAGTATGAAGTATCCCTTGGATTGGCAAGGGCTGAAATTGCGAACTTGGACCAAATCGCTCTGGAATAAATTATGATAGTCAACCGAAATCTGACAACTTTCACTGTACTGAGTACAGTGGGATTGAGTACAAATCAACGAAAATAAAAATATGGCAGCAAAAGCGGAACGCAATGAATGGAACGCTTGTCATCAAGATATTCTCTTACAATTTTCAGGCAAATAATAAAATAAAATGTTAAATTATATGCATACTAGTACTTGTCCCAGAAATTTGTTAGTTTTATCAAGTTCTATGGTCAGCGTGTGTCTTGAGTTGATGCTTGTTTCGACTAGTGATGAGGACCGGACCGTTTTGGAGCATCCAGGGGTGGACCGCGGTCCGGTCTGGACCGGGTGTCACTGGACCGGACCGGACCGCTTTTTGCTGCCGGTCCGGTACTCTCCGGTCCGGTCCACTATTTTACTTCAGTTATAATAAACTATCGCGAATATTATTGCATATTTGCCGTCATATCAATTAGCAACGATGTATTGATGCATTCAAGTGGTTAATATCTATTAAACGTTTGATGCCACGAAAACAATGTATAGATGTACTTTGTACATGTCACTTTCCTTATAATGAAAGTGCCAGTGTGGGCGGCCGCCTGCTTTGATGTCTCCGATTTCCGGCAAATTCCGACCGCCTGCTTTGATATCGCAGACTTCAGACAAATCGTTTTCAACAGTGTAGCGATCATGTGCCGCCGATTGCCAAAAGTCAAAGGGTGTCTGCAGGTGTCACACGAGCCTGTTGAGAGATCAAAGTTGGTGAATGATGATTAACAGCTACAAAAAAAGAATGGATTTTAGGTTGTCCAATCACAAGCATGCACCCACATATACACTCATGGTTCCATGAAACATGAAAAGGTTATATAATTATAACGCATTCAAGTTTATTCTGTCAACATTCTCACATCGCCATCGTAACGATTACACATTCAATAATTAACATAAACGTTTCTATTGTTCATTATGGCCGAGGCTCCCCCGGAAGTACTCGAAGAAAGCGAATCGAATATAGTTCTGGAACCGTCGACGATTAATACCCCTGAACAAGGAGCGACTTCAGGGACCACAACGTTCCGCAGAAAGAGGACACTATATCTAAAGGAATTATACCCTTTGAAGTATGCTGCGCCCGTGTATGGTTATTTGTATTCACTGCCAAAAGACAAGACTGGTGTGTTGCGATGTATCACGTGTGATGAATCAATCAAGAAGGGTGGTGGTGGACAAAGCAACTTGAAAAAACATTTTAAAAGACATCACAAGGATATCCATACAAAATTTGATCCTCCAAAACGTGTTCGGACTTTATTGGGTTTCGTTAACCGAAATCCACCGTCATCAACCGTGTCATCTGCTCATTCTGCTGACAGTGAATCTGGATCACACCTCATCACAGTTCCAGTCCCAGAAGGCGAATTTGGTTCCGATTACTACAAAAAAGATTCATTGCGATACCTTCAGTGCAAGAGAAAATTGGCAGAAATGATATGTTCCGATACCCAACCAGTTTCTGTCGTCAATGATCCCGGGTTTCTTAGTTATTCGCACACTCTGAACCCAAAATTCATTGTTCCATCCAGGGATACAATGGACAGCGAAATAGACAAACTGTATGAGGAGAAAAAAGCCCATATTCAACAATGCTTTCAACAAAGTATCGAGTATTTCTGTATCACGTTTGACATATGGACATCAAGAGGCATGCATTCTTACATTAGTCTGACTGGACATTTTATTTCAAATGCATGGGAGCTGACCAGTGTTCAACTTGGTGCCCTTCCGTTCCCTGGTGAACATTCAGCTGAAAACATGTCTGATAAACTCACCGACATGTTAGAGATGTGGGAGTTGCCGAAGGAAAAACTTGTTGCTATTACGTGTGACAACGTGAGTTCTAATGTTAAATGCTGCCGAGATTGTTTGAAGATACCGAGATTTCCATGTGTTGGACACGTTCTGAACTTGGCTATTCATGATGGATTAAATGTGCGTGGTGTTTCAGAGGCAGTTGCACGATGTAGGAAACTTGTCGAACATTTTCGGAAGAGCAAGGTTGAGTTAGATCGACTTGAAGAACTGCAAACAAAAGATAATTTGAAGAAACTGCGATTGATTCAAGATGTACAGACACGTTGGAACTCCACCTACATGATGTTTAGTCGTCTGACTCATCTACTGGAACTCAAAGAACTACTTGTGACAATTGTGGTGGAACGTTTGCCACACAAGAATGCACTGAAACCCCATTATTTACCTACTGAAAATGAATGGGGTGTAGTGGAGCAGCTTATACCAGTGCTACGGTCGTTTTTCGATGCAATGGTATGGATGAGTTCCTCATCGTATGTTACGATTTCTGCTGTCGGACCTACATGTACAATTGCTATGCTTGTGAAAACGCTGAGTGCTTCCTCAAGTGACCCTCCCACCATAAGAAAGTTGAAAGAACAGGCAAAGTTTAAAATGGACAAATACTTCGACAGAGATCAAGAGGAAACACAAGTGGATAAACGCACCTATCTAGATCCTCGCTTCAGAGCTTTCAACCACAAACTTGAAGTTAGAACCAGAATCGAAAAGGAAGTAACGAAAGACTTGGAGAATCTGATTAAACAAATTTGTACCGAAAAGGAAAAAAGAGGAGATCGCCAACCGAGTGATCAAGAAATTGGAGTGACAACGACCAGTGCAGAAGGGCCTCGGCAGATTGCTGGCATCAGTACTCGGGCCTAGCAGCACTGTCCAAACAGGACTCAATCACGCGCACATTGCTGTTACAGAAATTGTAAGATACAACGCTCTCCCATGTGATGGAATAAACACAAATCCTCTAGATTGGTGGAAAATCCATCAAGACTCTCTTCCGTTTCTATCCATTCTGGTTAGAAAGATGATGTGCGTTGTAGCTACAAGTGTTCCAAGTGAATGTCTATTCAGTACCACTGGGGACTATCCGCAATAGACTTTTGCCAGACACTGTAACAAAACTATCGTTCCTTCATGACAACATTGGACCCTGTCACCTTCCGCAATACAAACGAATGCGAGCATCGTGCTTATTAGTCCAAAATTGACTATACATTGAATGTATAGTCCAACTTTCCCCATCGCTGGTAACGGAGCTTTTTCTTCAAGTCCGGAAAGGAAGAATATGACGCAAGATACGACCAAACCGCGATGTTTCCCGGGTAATACATGTGCTACTGCATCACCCTGACATACCTTTCATCTTCCTTTTCCAAAAAAGAGACATTTATCGAGCATTTTGTGGCGAGGAGGCGGCCAATTTCAAACATGGTTGTGTTCGATCGAACGTCCGGTCACACCACACGGCGCTATCGTGGGAACAAGTCATTTCGTATCCTGACCAGCTCGTACCCTCCAAAAAAAGTCAACTCGTACCCTATTCTGAGTCAACTAAGGCGTGCGTTCAGTTTCTCATCTAATAACTTTGCTTATCTTATTTTTTCACCG
This sequence comes from Siphonodentalium dalli, assembly GCA_032622095.1. Lineage (NCBI taxonomy): Eukaryota > Metazoa > Mollusca > Scaphopoda > Gadilida > Siphonodentaliidae > Siphonodentalium > Siphonodentalium dalli. Next base: position 191,023,042 of record CP136064.1, read on the forward strand.
GATTTGAACGTACTATGGAACCCACAGTGATCTCCTGGACGTAAAAGATGCATAAATAGAACAGAAACATGCCTACATATACATACAAATAAAATAAAATAAACATACTTACCTGTTTTCAATCGTCGAATTCCATCACGATGCGCCGTGTCGTAATCCAGTTTCTCATCTAATAACGTTATAAATTTGTCCACCCTGTTGTAAGGAATGGGTCCTGGGTCTTTACCATTGGAAAACAAATTGCGCCATAGAGGTTTACACTCTGTAATGGCTATGGCGATTATAGAACGGAGAGCTGTCAGTGTGCAGATAGTGTAATCAAATGCTGTTATGTAAATTAAGTATGAAGACTTGAAAATCTTGAAAATGGAAGGGACAGATCTATTTTTCTTCTTTTCCGTGAATTTGGGAAATGGGAATGGACAGTTTTCTTACAACTGTATGCTTTCCCTATTCGCCCAAATGGACTGTAATCGTTCGATACCAAGTGTAGCCATCAAGTGTATAATACAAAAATATTATCAGAAAAACACAAAAACATGTGTAAAACTGAGTTTTTATTTCTTCTTTCGTGGTTTGCGAGCCACCACCGCCTCCTCAAATCAAGCCTCTCAGACATATGTGCCAATATGGAGTAGGCTTGTTAAATGTCTTCGCAGGTGTTGAAAACTTGAACCGTTTGGCTTTCTTGTGAGTCCTCCCTGGAGTTGAAGGTACATGTGGTGTCTTCTTACAAAGATAGCTGCCGTATGCAGTGGGTGCGGAAAGTTTATCGGCGCCGGATCGGTGGCTATCCCTTAGGAGATTTGAACATTTGATGCATAAAAACGGGTTGCCTGTCCAGTTTTCGGGTTGATGCGGCCACCCACACATGTCTGCAAAGCACTTTCGATTGTAATTTTCTTGTTTTTTTTTTTTACAATTTTGCTGTGAAAGTGTGTCTTTCGTAACCCTTGTTATTGGTTTTTTTTTTAGCGAACTCTGCATTGCAATTTGCACACGTAGCCATAATTCAATTGAGAACAAACAACAACAATGGTCCCTTCCATGAAAAAAAATATCAGAAACCAGTAACTATGGGTTTTTCCCGTTCTCATGCGCACAAATGTTCAGCTCCGCTAACGAAGGGCGCCACCAGATTAAGAAGGGCGCCACCAGATTCTGTCATGACCCACATTGCTTCAAAATGGACACACAGACTGTTTGCTACTAGTTTGAAGGACAAACAGCTAGATGTCAAGTGGAGAAGATGTGTGTCATTCTTGCCCACTGGTTACGGGAAATCAATGTGTTATATTTTGTCGCCATTAATTTTGAATAAGGTTGGTATGAGTTATCCAATTGGGCACCTTAGTATCTTCCGTCAATTCCGCGAAATTGGGTGGCTTTATTGTCATGGATGGGTGTATTTGTATACATGTGTTGGCTGGATGTATGATCTTGTGTGGGGTGTATGGATAATTAAGGAGTGGTTGTATGCTTATGTGTATTATAATATATGTGTAAATGGAATGGCTTATTGCCACGATTGATGAAGTTGGTATGTGTATGTATGTGAAAACAGGGGCGTAGTGGGCATTTATGGACAATTGGGCACAATTAATATATCATCCGAGACACGAGCTGGGGGCGCCACACAGGGGGTGCTTGGCCAAAAAAATGCTCTACGAAAGTTCATGTACACTGCCACAATGATACTATGTGAACCCAATCATAATGTATACTAGGTCTATGATATATTAGTAATTCACGTTTCATCATTCAATCATGCATTGGCAATCAGTTAAATTCACGAGTAAGAAAACAACTTGTTCTCAAATGCTTTGTCTTATAATAGTTTATAAATACAATAAAGTCATTCAAAACAATTGTGGCAACAAACATCACTTATAGTACGTGTTAATTTATTCTATATTCATATCAGAATTTCAGCTTTTGGTATGGGGATGGACATCCCTGATATCGACATTGTTGTTCATTGGGGTGCACCTGCAACTGCTGCAGTTTCTGTTTTAGGGAATGTATGTGCGATTGGCAAACGCGTGAGCCTGTGGTGAATATTATATATGAACATATTCTTTCTTTTTTTTTGGTTGGTCATAATTATGTATAATATTGTTTTGATGTTTTTATTGGAAATATAATATACATCACAGTATTTGATTACACTATCTTCACACTGACAACTTTCCATACTATAATCGTTATGGGTCATAGACATTACCAATTAAGTGTAAACCTCTATGACGCAATTTGTTTCCCAATGGTAAAGACCCAGGACCCATTCCCTAAAGCAGGGTGGACTAATTTATTGCGACTGGATTACGACACGGCACATCGTGATGGAATACGACGATTGAAAACAGGTAAGTGTGTTTATTTTATTTTATTTGTATGTATATATATATAGGCATGTTTCTGTTCCACTTCTGTATCTTTTACATCCAAGAGATCATGCATGTTTCTGTTCTATTTATGTATCTTTTACGTCCAGGAGATCACTGTGGGTTCCATAGTATGTTCAATCAATGTGAAAAATAAGATAAGCAAAGTTATTAGATGAGAAACTGAACGCACGCCTTAGTTGACTCAGAATAGGGTACGAGTTGACTTTTTTCGGAGGGTACGAGCTGGTCAGGATACGAAATGACTTGTTCCCACGATAGTGCGTGTGGTGTGACCGGACGTTCGATCGAACACAACCATGTTTGAAATTGGCCGCCTCCTCGCCACAAAATGCTCGATAAATGTCTCTTTTTTGGAAAAGGAAGATGAAAGGTATGTCATGGTGATGCAGTAGCACATGTATTACCCGGGAAACATCGCGGTTTGGTCGTATCTTGTGTCATATTCTTCCTTTCCGGACTTGAAGAAAAAGCTCCGTTGCCAGGCATGGGGGAAATTTCGACGGGATATCATTATCATCCGATATCTTTAGTATCCCGTAGATTTTCGACTACGTGCTTATGTACAAGATGCAAAGACCTGATTCAAAATGAAGGTTTTGAAAGAGTTTGAAGTGTTAATGTGTATGTCAAGTTGTCAACTAACTCAACTTCTGAAACTAAATCAGTCTTAGTATTAAAAAAGTTGAACATTCTGAAAACATTTTTAATTTGTTAGTATAAACCAAATGTTAATTTGTTGAATATTCTGAGATTTTTTTTTTAATTTGTTGGGAACAAAACAAATGTTAAATTGTTGAACATTCTGAAAAAATTTAGAATTTGTTAGAATAAACCATATGTTAATATGTCAATCATTCTGAAAACATTTTCAAATTTGTTACTGTAAACCAAATGTTAAAATGTTAAAGTGATAGTACTGTTATTTCTATATGAAATTATTCTCTCCCAGAATAATCGGATTGCCATGGTGGCGCGCGCACCAGCAAACCCAGGCTTTCATCGTAAATCGGTGTTTAGATATTGCAAGCATTGGTCGAAGGGTCAAGGGTCAGAAAGACCAGAATGCATCATCGATCTAAAAATAATGCTGACGGACACGCATTAATAATATAAAAATGGCGGAATGTTTAAAAAATAGATTTGGAAGCGATCCGGGGGCTGTTAATTGTTCATGCGGGAATCTATGCGCGTGGAGGAAGTCGCCACGTCTCGTTCGTTGCGGATATCGTGTCCCTGTTTGGATGCGGGGACATTTTGCAGCAGAGGCTGCAAATGTGGAACAAGCAAAATGAGCTGTCACTGAGTGTCACTGTCAGAACCAGCCCAGGAAAATGAAGATTGGCAAGAACTTGAAGAAGAAAGGGTCGATTTTGTCGGCAGAACTTGGGTTGTCAAGTAGCGAAGACGATGCCGATGGTGAAAATGTCGAAGATGTCGTCGTGAAAAAAAAAAGGTAAAAAATTGTATCACTCTTCGCTATAAAATTGAAATTGATATCCACACAAATTCCAACAGGCAATATTAAAAAAAATAATTTAGGCCTTACTCTTGTCGTCTTGAAGTTGAAGGTCTCGTTATTCACCATTCAAATAGTACTAGCAGTATATGTAGCATGTGCAGTGTTGCTGTTAGTACTAGTAGGCCTACCAAAAATAATAATAATACTGTAATATTTTTCATGACCATGATTGTGGAAAATTTTCCCAGATTGAATCAATTACAGGCCCAAATAATAGTACTAGTAGGGGTGGATTTTTTTTTCCCACATGAGTTTCCAAAAGTTATTCTCAGATGGGCTAGTTACTATCAACGGAAAATCAAATATATAAGTTCTCTAATTGATTAACAGTATTTTATCTGCACAATACATGTAACTTTTTGTAAGTCCATAATTTTGAGGCGAAGTTGATCGGAAGTGGGCAACTATGGGAGGCCCTTTTCACATTTATTATTTATTTGCGCTTAAGCGCAAATCATTTGCGCTTAAAAGCATAAAACAATTTGCCCTTAAGCACAAATCATTTGCACTAAAGCGCAAATATGTGTCTATCAACTTATTTGCTCTTGAAGCGCAAATCATTCAAGTTTGCGGTTAAGCGCAAATACCTAGCACTCCCTTACTTCCCTCTGATTGTGAATGATTGAGTCCATCTCATAGTAAATTATGATGGGCCCATAGTAATAGCCCCATACAGACTCGAAGTTGAAGAAAAAACATATATCCATGTCAGCATCTCTGTCCCTGGTGTCCCAGGAATTGGTGTCTCACTCCCAGAGCTCTAGTATATTTTATTAAAGGGATATCTCCTGCACAGATATATACCATTTCCATGGCCATAAAAAGGGAATTAAGGGTTACTACTATCTAACTTACCCATAAATTATTGGCATGACCTGGTGTATCAACTAGCAACACAAGAGGAGCATTTGGGCTAATTTTAACCTGTTTTAATTAGCCTGTGTACTCAACAGTCAACTGTGAGTGTGTGTTCAACAAGGATAATCCCTAATTACATATTATCAGCATCCATCTATCCAAAGAATTTATGTCTCCTTCCCGGAACTCTAGTAATTTTTTGTATGATGTTTTTTAATGTATTATTGCACAGATTTGGGCCCTTACTATGGTCATATACTATAGCATGCATGTGGTGTCACTGCATGAGGGCTTGCTTACCTCATATGGTTTACTTATTGACTTAAATCAGAGGAAATAACCCTATTTTCATATTATCAGCATCCTGTCAAAAAAGATTGGTGTCTCATTCCTGGAGCTTTGGTGTCTCAGTCCTCGAGCTCTGGTTCTTTTTATTGCACAAATCTATAGTATTGCCATGGTCATATAGTTCCACCGAGGGCTTGCTTCCCTCATATAGTGTGCCTGTATACTCGAAAATTGAGGAAAATCAAAGTCGCCCCGACTAATACAGAATAACTAATATATACTGAAGATATTATAATGCTATCACGAGTCGCTCCAACTAAAACAGAAGGTGATACTATTGCGAGTCAGCCATTTTGATAAAGAAGTTGGGCTAGCTCCCTACCCATCCAAACCAATGAAACCAAGAGGTGATATGTCAATAGGAGTTAATGCTAAGTTATGGAGAAACCTATTTATTCACCAGGGGTGTTTAGTTACCTATAACCATGAATTGCGCATAAGCGCAATGATTGCACTGAAGCGTAATTATTTGCGCTTAAGCGCAATTAATTGCACTTAAGCACAATTGATTATGCTCAAGTGTTAAGTGCAATTGATTGTGCTTAAGCACAATTAATTATTAAATGTGAATTTGGCCTCCCATACACTTAAGCATAAATCAAATTCCAGATCTCAAAACTCCCCTGGGGCTGAAATGATGGGCGGGGCAGGGGGGGGGGGCTTTCATATTTATTATTTATTTGCAAATATTTGCACTTAAGCATAAATCATTTGCACTCAAGTACAAATATGCGTCTAACAATTAAATACCAAACTTGCTCTCCCTTACTTCCCTCTGATTGTGACTGATTTGAGTCAATCTCATAGTATGTTATCATGGGCCCAAAGTAGTAGCCCCACACAGACTCAATAGTTGAAGAAAATTTCTGTCCCTGGTGTCCTAATAAGTGCCTCACTCCCAGAGCTGTAGTATATTTTATTAAAGGGACATCTCCTGCACAGATATATACCATTTCCATGGCCGTAAATAGGCAATTAGGGGTTACTGTGGGTTTGCTTCCCTAATATATGGTGTACTTAATTGACTTGAAATAGGGGGAAAACCCCTATTTTCATAATATCAGCATCCCTGTCCCCAAGAATTTGTGTCTCCATCCCTGAGATATAGTATTTTTATAAAAGAGACATATCCTGCACAGATCTATACCATTCCCATGGTCATAAAACATCTTGGGGTTACTGGGGGATTGTTTCCATCATATGGTGGGTCTATATAAACTTTATTGATGTGTTTAGGCCTGTGCCATTTGAAATTAATTCATGGGGGAATCAATGTTTTGAGCTTAAGCGTAAATAAATAATAAATGTGAAAATGCTTGAGGAATGAGGGTAAATAAAATATGCTTAAGTGTTGATCAATTATACCTAAATGTAAATTAGTTATGCTTATACATAAATAATTACACTCCCATAGAGATCCCCTCAAGCTGAAATTGATGCAACCACATATATTGTCTGCATACCAGTAGAATCTTTCAATGGCAGATATTATATACCGGGGGGGGGGGGGGGGGGGGGGGGGGGGGGCCTTAGTGCAGCGGAGATGACATTAATCTATGTCTTTTTGCATATGGGACGGTGGGGTGAAAAAATTCCTTCACCACACTATTACAAAAGAACCTTCCAGAAACGTAAAACTTAAATAAATAAACTTGTCTTGATGTCGCTAATGCATAGATCATTGTGTGAATGGAAAATGAGCGAGCAACTGACATTAAATGTCACTATCAACGGATAGAAAGTATCTGACTATCAATGGGTAAAAAATATCTGTCATCAGTGCATCAAGCCAATCAGTGAATTATTTGCTTCTCTATCAACTAAGATGATCTCTGGCAAGACCTAAAGTATCCACTATCCAAGTCTGATAGAGTGATGTGACTATGTTTATTTCCATCAAAACAGCTTCTGAAACAGGTTAAACTGTTATCTGAACTAAATGAGATAGATCATTCCCAGTCATATGAGTAATATCAGTACAGCTTTATTCAGTTTTGAACAATATTTAGTGAAATTTGGGAGGTGGGTGTAAACAAATTGGGAGTAAAAAACATATTGGTTTTGCAGGTTTGGTGGTGATTGGTCCCCGAAAATGCCAGATGCAAAAAAAAATTCATTCCTTCCTGCAAATTTTTGACTACCCCCATCCCCCTGCTCCACCTACAATCTTGGCATCAGCCTATACCATTATACCTGAGGTAACATAGCCGAAGAACCCAATCATGCTTCAGGATAAGCTAATTTATTGTGCTGCATAAATCATATATGCTAAGCATAGTCAGTTAATAAATGTTAACACATCCTCCAATAAAGGGGTTTCAGTTTTTAATTTTCCAACAATTGGAAAGATATAGGTACCAGTTGAAAAAAAATTCCAGAGTATATGCAAAGTTAATGCACATTTACTGATATAAGCTAATTATGATAAAACAATTCAATTAAGCTTTAAGCATAAATATATTGCTCTGAAGTATCATTGTATTTATGGTAAAATCATAATTCAGTTACCCTTAAGTTGGCCTTAACCACCATTGTTTTGTTTTACCTCTCTCACCTTGGATAAAATGGTATGACATAAATGGTATCAGTGTGTGGAGCCTTCCCCTATTAGTTGACTCAAAGACTGAGATACTACTATGTCAAAGGTTTCAACTTGAGCGGAATTCTGAAAGAGCACGTCTGAACTATGTGTGAGTGAATTGTGCTTCAGTCTAATTCATGAGAATGGATTACTCTTATTAAGCGAACCATTATTTCGCTTAAGACAGCCAAGGGTATAATAAGTGACGGCATTGCCCACACTAGATACCATTTATGTCATACCATTTTATCAGCTAATACTGGTAAATGTGAATTCGGGTCCCACATACTCTAGGAATACACACACTGCTGCACACTGTGGGTCAAATATAGACAAATTTTGACAAAAATCAGCTCAAATAAGGTTGAAAACAGACATTTCTCTAATATCAGTCATGTGACAAATGTTCAGGTTGCTACATGTACCAAGTATTATTGTTGCAACACATGCCGAAATAAATTTATGAACTAAAAAGATCTTAAATCAGTTTGAAAATAAGCATAAGTCTAGTAGATCTGAAATGGCTGAAACCCAAACATGGCTGATGAATCTTAAATACATGAAAATATTTAGGGTTATGTTAATTAGCCTTGATAATAGTGCAAGGTTACCTCTAAAGTGCACATAATTTATCTGATCATTGTGCGAGTATAAACAAAAGTTTAACTTTTTTCAACATATAATGAATTTCCCTTTCAAAATATAGTCCATATATCAATGTATATGGATTTCTATGTGTTTTTTCCCTTTCAAATTTCATGTGAACTCTATTATTCTGATTTATATGCAACTGCATGGATGCACTGGAAGCCCTTGTGGCAGATATTTTTGTATCTGTATTTCTGGCATGGGGGATGTCCTAGGCATTGATTGAACCATAATTTGTGTGAATAAATGGTTGCTATGGCTCCCTAATGTTCTCGTCTTGTGGGTAGAGTTTGAAAAATCTTCAAAAATGAGGTCCTGTCCCATCATGTATGGTCATGGAATGGTGCACTGGACCTAAATCATGAATATGTTAGATTAACACAACTGATAGTTGTTTTAAATACTACTTCCTGGTCACAAATGCTTGAAACATATGTTTTGTGCCCATGCTTTAAACCAGCAAGGACCATGACTGGTAAATATAATGTTTAATTAGGTGAATAGCTATTGGACTCACAGAGAGTGATAATTTGATGGATTTCACAAGTCGCAGTATCAGCATAATAAGTTGTGAACTTGTGAGGCAGATGTTGGGTTAAATTAGCCAAGTTATACAGTAATGCCCTAAGTAATCGACCTCTTAACCAAAGCAGAAGTATGGGTAACATTTCAGGATTTAGTCATGTGGCTTGTTGCCATTCATCAGAAAGCTCTCCCCGAGATTCACTACCTTTATACATTTCTATTTTCAGACTATATTAATGATGGAGAACGAGAGATGTGATTAACTCATCAGGACAAATCATTAGAATGTAATAATGTGAGTACCATAATGATAAGCATAAATGATTATTGTATTTTGCATGCAGATCTTTAGTAACATCAACAATCAGCACTGACTGGTACAATGTACATGTAGCTGTATATGTAGCCATAAATCAATGACTTTTGGGATAAAAACATATTTCTATATAATCTACTTTTGTTGATATATTAAAGAGATTAAACTACTAACTAATACCAATATTAGTGATAATGACTTTTTTTGGTGAACAAATTTGACTTTTTTATATTAATCCCAGAGACTACAATTATCTGCTGAAGTAAATATATATTATGTGGTATATAGACTGTTTTTACTTTTGTCACATTCTCAGGGTCAAAGTATCCTGTCAGATTATAGAATATATTCTTCAGTCATATTTAAATTTGTGCAGTACATTGTACTATTTTTCGCTAGTGTGCATTTATTATTCACATGTGTATAGCTAAATCATGGTTAGATATTTTAAGTTGAATTTCTTCTAAAATATAAATATATATATTCCAGACTGAAGGAATTTTTGTCAAGATGATCTTTAATATGCACAAGTGTTTTCAGCGATAATGAAGAACTGAAATTGTCATCATATACAAAAATATTTGTAAGTTTAGAAGTCGCTCAGAATTTAAAATAGAGCGAAACATAGTACTGCACAAATTCAAATATGAGTAAGGTATACAATTGATATACAGGGGATCCTAGTAGTTCAGTCAGTATTGGGCATGAATAAGGAATCAGAATTCCTAAATCAAAAGATGTGTACTAGTATTTAAATATCGTACATGTATATGGTACATGTATATTTATTCCAAAAATATATAGCATATTTAATTTGTAGTAGACAATTATATCATCTCAGCCATAGAGCTTTCTCTTCCAGATTCATTCCGATAACCAAGATGGACACAGTTTAAATTGAAAAGCACAGTATGACATCATTTGAACTAACATTGCTTGATCTGCATGTTAATCAGGAATGAGATTTTCTTCATGGCATTGCTGAGAAAGTGCATCGAACATAGCAATATATCTTTTTCAATATCATTGTCATTATTGTGTTACTTCACAAAACTGCTGGTAACATTGTAAGAATGTAATGATTGTACATGTGGCAATTCGCTAAATTCAAGTGTGTTTAATGAACTGCAGTTGTGCAATTACTTGGAGTCTTGTCCTTCCAGCCATATCTACATCTCTCTCTCCATTAGAACCTATAATAGAACGATAATAATATTTTATGTTATAGAAACCAACATCACTATATAAAGGAGACTGGTGCTGCCTAACTCATGGAGTGTGTGACTCACTGGAATTGGCATCAAGTTTTGGATAGCAGATCTTGAATGTTAGTAACCAGAAAAAGTTAATAGTTTCAGTCGAGGCCAACAAACAGTGCAAAAGACAATAACTTTCAGTTTAGTTTAATTGTTATTCTCATTAAAATTATAAAATAACAATTCTTGTAATATCAATCCACCAGCAATGTTATATATTAAGGTTGGCAAAATTGTAAAGTTTGATGTCTAATCTATACTGGCCCTCAGACAATTTTTTTTACAACAACAGACATTTTATGAAACTTGTTTTGATAACATGATTATATAAGTGCAGTTATCATCAAAACATGAAAGAAACATATATGCTGTCTCATATATTCATTCCTAGATATTGAATCAAATAAAATACATGTGCCACTGCCAAATAAATTGTGTTCTAAACATCGTAATATTTTTGTCCCACAATATATATTTCTGGTGACGGAAATGTCTGTTGAGTGGTGCCTTTTAACTTCTTAACCAAAGCAGAATTATGGGTGACTTTTCAGGATTTAGTCGGAAATATGTCTTGTTGCCATTCATCGGAAAGCTCTCCCGAGAGCCATATTTCCGACTAAATCCTGAAAAGTTACCCATAATTCTGCTTTGGTTAAGAGGTCGAATACTGAGGGCATTACTGTATGTCTATTATTCATTTGGAGGGAATTCAGGATACACCAACAGATAGAAAATATCCTAAGGGAACTACTTGTCACTGAGTATTTAGTAAAGAACCTTTGACAAGCTAAGATGTAGATATAAACTACATCAGTTATAAAAAAAAAATGTTTCAAATGTCCGCTCTCAGAATTCTAATGTACATGTATGTACCTGTCAATATTCTAGTGGTGCAATCCTCAAACCATGCTGACACCCATCGGTCTCAATCATTCTTTCATTCCTTCTATTCATATTCTGTGCTTGGACTGGGCTACAAGTGCATGAACAACTGATCTGAAATATAAGAAAAGTTTATTTAATTTTTGGTTTAACATGAAACGGCATACATTTTTAAATACTTTTCTGTCAGAAAAAAATATCTATAACATCATTGGAATATTGAATAAAGAATGTGCATCATATAAGATGACATATGACATGGTGTGAGATGTGCTGCAATTGGTTTGGAATAAAAATTCATTTTGTCCATTTTGAGTTTTTGACCATCAGCCATGATTTTGGCCGAATAACCAAAAAATGACTCGATCTCATCCATGACAAATTTCACAATGATCTGACAAAAGATGCGACCTGTAACCCTGGCCAAAGGATTTAGTCATGCAAAGAGTAAAATCCAAGATGGCTGCCAGCGGCCATGATTTTTGGCCGACCGACCCCACTAATGTAGCTGAATGACCCCAAAATTACTCATTCCCCATCTCCATGTCAATATTAACATCCGTGACAAATTTCATGATGATCCAAACAAAGCTACGACCTGTAGGCTGTGCCAGAGAATTTAGTCATGCAAACAGTAAAATCTAAGATGGCTGCCAGTGGCCATTTCTTTGGCCGAATGACCCCAAAGTTACTCGTTCGTATCTACATGTCATTGTTAACATCCGTGACAAATTTCATGATAATCAGAAGAACAGTACGACCTGTAGCCCGTGCTAATGGATTGAATATTGAAATCCAAGATGGTCGCTGGTGGCCATGTTTTTTTTCTTCAGAATGACCCCAAAATGAACGGTTCTGGTCTAAATGTTGATATCAACAGCTATGTCAAATTTCAAAATGATCCGACCACAAGTAGCACCTGTAGCCTGTATTGTTGACGAATCACACATGTGTGTTTGTGTGTGACTCGTCAACAATTTCCTCTAGCACGGGCTACAGGTCGTACCTTTGGTCATTATAAAATTGGATCATTATAAAATTTGCCATAGCTGTTGGTATTGACATGTAGATGGGAACGAGTCATTTTGGGGTCATTCGGCAAAAAACATGGCCACCAGCAGCCATCTTGGATTTTACTCTTTGCATGACTAAATCCTTTGGCACGGGCTACAGGTCGTAACCCTTTTATGACTGGAGCCATGCTGGTTCAGCATTAATGATCCTGTGCCAGTGCATTCTATTATATATGGAGCCTCGAATTTATAAGAGAATGCACTGGCTTACAAGGTCAAGGTAAATATTGTTAAGCCAATGAATTCTCTTAAATATAAGAGAATGCATTAATTCTCTTAAATATAAGAGAATGCATTGGAACAGGGTTTTCACAAAATTTCAAGAAGATGCAGTCATGAAAGGGTTAACCCGAAGAAATTCACCTTGATAGTTGAACATCTTACTTCTACAAAGATATTAAACTTAAAATATCATGACAAACCTATGTCTCATATACCGGTACTCGATAATTTCCTAACAGGTATGGGGAGGGGGGGGGGGGGAGATAAAAGGACCTGAGTAACCAATTACCACCTAGTAGCTACATATGAGAAAATATAAACTTATGATTTTATTGCTTATTATTGCTTTATATAGTCATGAAATGGTGAGAAATTAACTTTATTGAGTTGATTGTGTTGGTGTTTGGATGGATGGGTGCTACCCAAGTATGAGCAGGCTGATTATAATCCCCCCACTCACGCAGAAGCTACATCAGGGAAATTTCCAGGGCTGTTTTGATAGCTGTTACAGGTATGGGTGCCCAAACTTGAGAAGCCCAAATGACCCCAAATTCCCAGTGGACAGTATTGAATCAACCTGAATTTTCAAGGCAATTCAAAAATAAGCGCTGTATTAAAAAATCTGCAGTTGCAATACAGCCTTCATTTGCATGTTGAATTTTTAAATCAGAAATATTATGTCCTATTTATAATATATGTGTCTGTATCTGTGTTGGTTCGGTGTAGAAGCCGTATTTTCCTCTGCTGGAAACAGGTGTCCCCAAATTATCTCTGGATTCTTCCCTGAGCTACATATGAGAATTTTTGGACTATATAAAGCAAAATAAGTGATAATCAGGACTTGGTATCTCCCCCAATCCCCAACTTAATAAACTTTTTCTCGGATGAAGTATATAAAGCAAAATAAGCTATAGATGATGTTTTGGTCATATGCAGCTACTAGATGGGCGGCGGAGAAGATTCTCAGTCCTGGGTATCTCCCCAGAGTCCACCCCCTCACAAACCCAGACTCAACCAAATTTTTCTCAGATATAGTTAATTTCTTGCCATATCATCACTATATAAAGCAAAATATGTGATTGTGAGGGTAAAATAAGTGGAAAAATATTATGTGGGTGGGATATACCAATGTTGGTAGAGGAAAATTGTTCCACTTGTAGTCCACAATTTCCTAACAGGTACACAGGATATATACCCATCCCTGTTAACTGCATATGTTCAGCAGTTCTTATGATATTGGTTGGGGTAATGCATATTTTGGGAGGAGATATAACAAAACAAAAGACACCCATATGTAAGGCCAAGTGATAATCTGACAGATTTGATTTGCTCTTAAAGTGCCTTAAGCGAATTAATTTATTTGCTCTTTTAAAAGTAAAATTCATCTATTTGAGCTTGAGCATAAATCAGATTGTCTAGAAATAAAAAAAGAGTGAATTAGACTCTGAGAAAGGAATTACAAATAGGTGGACTAGTATATATTATTAAATACATGTATGATAGTCTCATGTCTTATTTACACTTAAGCGCAAATGATGTGCGCTTAATTGAGCTCAAATAAATGTTTTTTTTACATAGAGCATAATTAAATGATTGGGTCTATGAACACCTTTCATGTATGGTACATATTCCAGATACAGATAATTTAAAGGTATGGTTGGCCTTGGTGGTGGGTATCCTGTGAAAATATTTCCACCCTTCGAAAACCGCCACAAAAATAAAGAACATCAAAATGTAGACTTTGTCCATATACAAATAAGAAATATCGCATAAACAGTATGTTATTGTCAAATGTTTGACCATTGTTATGTAAACAAAAGCATAAAAAGTTACTTTTCTGGTGTTTGTTTATATTATGATGGTAAACATAAAGAGCGTTCTTTGTTGGTGAATTCCTGATATGGAACTAATAAAGAGCGTTTATGCCATTTGTGTGGGTGATTAGCCAGTTCAAGAGTTGCATTAATATTGTGCTGTCTTCTGTAACACAATCAGGCTCTTGCTTAGGTAAAATATTGTAGGTCTTTATGATAACATGCTGTTTACGTGATGGTCATGGTATATATGAACGAAACTGTATGCGTTTTAATGTTTTTCTGTTTACGGTGATTAGAACAAATATCAATATTTTCGACAACTAAGGTGCCTTTAATAGCACTTTGAATGTGCAAATGATTTACGCTGTTTAAATAATTTGCACTTAAGTGCAAATGAACAGGTCATGGTGAACCAACGATCGACCTTTATTAGACTAATCGCTATAGAATAGACCGATTGGTCATTCATCATATGCAGGCATTGGGGATAAGTCGAGTCACTCTGAACTGTTCTATATTGGTAATTATATTACATCCAATACTTAAAAAGAGATAATTATAATTTCTGTTGAAAGACACGGAATAATTATTTAGTGAATATATTCAATATAAAGATAGACTGATCAGTTTTATACAGATCAACCAGTGGTTCACCGAGACCTGCATATGATTGTTGAGCTTCGGTACATTCAATGCGATTATTAATAAACATGCAGGTCTGGGTGAACCACCAATAGATCTTTATTTAGACTAATCGATCTAATATAGACTGGTCTTACACCACCTAGATGCATCTGAGATAAGGGGAGTCACACTAAACTGTTCCATGATATCGTTCAACTTGGTAACTACTTAAAAACATTTGGATTTCTTTTGAGAGAATGAGAATATAAATAAACGTTTAAAAATCTTCAAACAAACACCATTTAAATATTCAAGAATTGGAGAAAGCACCTCTCGGCTACTGACAGTGACTGACTCGGCATGTCAGTGTCAGCCATGTTTTATTGGATTTCGATCAATTGGTTTTCACCCAGACCTGATATTTAAATGTGAATTTGGGCTCCCTTTCCCATACAATTAAGACACAAACTTACGCAACCTTCCAAGTCTGCATGGGGTTGACATCAGCCGATATACTGCAACGTATTCATCCATCAGTTCATGCCAATAATGGAAACTTGTTTGTGACTCGTCTTCCATTCCAGATCATTCCAAGTTTAACCTGCTGGCTGCTGTCAACTGTCTAGGATTACTTGAGTACCGGTACGATTAAACGGACACTGACCGTGGAATGTCGCATTTCCATATCACATAAGCGTTGCTAGTATAATTTCTGCAATATATGCTGTCTTTGTGGTGCAAATTTCTCACAACAAACGTCGTTAAATTGGGAAGTAACAAATGCGGAAGTTACAATTTATGGGTTTTCCCCAACCCGGAGGTAAACAAATCAGACAGTGCTTAAAGTCACGCAGTCGGAGGACATCGCGTGGCGAGGGGACTGAACTCTGTTTTGCAACTTGCGATCGACGTACCACCGGTCATCTGAGTACTATCCCTTTAAGCATTCTGAAAACATTTTCAAAATATAAAAATTGCTTGTTTCGTTCTAAATTATTTTTAATAACTACTATCCTACACTGGCCAACACTACATGTATGTAGCACCCTATCAATGCGACAAACATGCAACTGAATGAGTATGGAACTATATTTGTTATAAACAGTGTAACATGGCATCAACTAATCAATTTGGATGGATATTGAATCGAGTATTCTATTGTTTTTCACAGTTATAATTATCGAAGAAACATGCGAACCACATTACATAGTACATACACAAGACAGTCACATTAATACAATAGTAGTTAGGTATATAACTGTAATTGTCAGGACTATACAATCAGCCATCACAATCTCCAAGACTCCAATATTAATGTAATAGTCATATTAGTACACATTTGTATAATTAGTATAGTTATTTCGTTTAAATTTCAATTTAATGAAAATAAGAATGATACGAATCATGCATACGATCAGTTGAGTGCCATGTTTAATAGATTGGTTATAACACATTCTGGCCCTAGCTATATATCTGTCAAATACATTTAATTAGTGCATGTTCGCATTACTAGAAATACTATTATCGTGCATCGTTCCCAGTATATCCCACCAGAGACAGACAATGATGCATACAATCGGCAAACAATGTAAGTTTTAACATATATGGACTCATTGCAATGCACTGAACTCAGTAACCTTATAGTTTGTACTATACAGAGTAAAAACTTTGAGAAAACAGAGAATTCATTAACATATAGCCTATTATAGGTGGACCGGACCGTTTTGGACCGGTCCAGGCGTTTGTACCGGACTGGAATGGCCTGGACTGGACCGGACTGGACCGCCTTGGCAGTGGACCGGGTCCGGTCCGGTCTGCATCACTAGTTTCGACATATATATTTTTACATGATGTGGACCAAATGTAACCCAATCCAGATCCGTGAACCCTTTGAGTGCCAGGTCCAATTTTTGTATCAACCCATATACCCTGTGCCAATGCATTCTCTTATATATGCGAGGCGACCATAGGTCGCCTCGCATATATAAGAGAATGCATTGGCTTAACATTTTTTTTTTTTTTTTTTTTTTACAGTTTTTTACAATTTTAATATATTTAATTATATTCTTTAACCTCTTCGCTGCTAAATGACGTTATGACGTCGTGTGCTGGGCTGTTGACGTTATTGGCATTTTCCAATGGGAAAATATAGCGGGAATGTCAAAAGAACCATAAAAGTGACTCAGCTGAAAGGCTATTATTGTTCACAATTGTGGAACATCATACACTATTTGACACGTCGAGATACAGTTATTCCGATGCACTAATCTCTGAGTTCCAGTTATGTATGATGGCCTACTTCTAGTGTACTGAAGTAGGTCCGTAGTACCTACGGACCATATAGCACACGGCGTGCACTTTTACGTCCGTAATAGATACGGACGTTATAGCAGTGAAGAGGTTAACAGACTTATTGTGTAGGTTTAGGGGCGATGAGATCGGCCCCTGGCACTCAAAGGGTTGACTCCAGCCCTGTCCAGCCATTATCTAATTTATATTAAAAAATAAAATTTTTATGGCTGCCTGTTAACCTGTATGTTTTCAGCAGCCATCTTTGGCTCAAATTAATTATTTCTAAATATATTATTGATACTAGATCGTTGTTATTACAAGGAATGTATTGAAATGTTTAGTTGTTACAGAATTAATTTACAAGCTTTAGTGTCATGACAAAAGACAATTGTCATTGTGGAATACATATTTGGTCTAAAAGGATTTTCACTGCAAACTGAGACAAATTTGTTCTAAAACTTTATTTATAATGAAAACTAAATACAGTATTGCATGATTAAGGTAATGATATACATGTATACCAGTAGTAGGATATCATATCATATCTCACCTCACGTGGGGTCACAAATATATTGATTCTTCATGGTTTAGTGCTTGTAATTTACTGTGAACAGATTACTCAATGTTATTGATTGATCTTATAATACCTCTATGCTGGTGACCAATATGTCCATGAATTCCACTGTACATACATTATGCATTGTTAAACAAATAAAACTGATCACAGATTACCTGTCTCGATCACTTGCTATTGTTAAGGGCATTTACTGGTATATGCCGTTCATACGTGCGGCTTTTTTTATGTTGGTCATTGCATGTAACTCTATCCACTTCATATTCATGCCCACATGGTACTTATGTACTTGATACAGTAATGCCCTAAATAATCGACTCCTTAACCACAGCAGAATTATGGGTAACTTTTCAAGAGAGCTTTCCAATGAATGGCAACAAGCCATATTTACGACTAAATCCTGAAATGTTACCCATAATTCTACTGATTGGGATTGGAGTTATGATATATATCTTTAACACTCGGTGCATAATAAAAATATACTCCTCTTGCCGCTAACACTACCTCCCAACAAATACAACCCTACTCAAAATATTTGATTGTGTCCTCTGAGAAGCATTTTTCAATTTCGGTTAGGATGATATGCACATACTAGTACATGTACATGTAAATAGAATAAAAAATGTTTGGAAAAGACATATTTATGTTACATTGAGTTCATAATATTTATCTGCATATATTCCGGTAGCTTTTCAATAACATTTTATAAGTTTCTTGAAATATTATGAAAGTTTCCTAAAAGAAAATGTTTCTATGACCTATTTCTCTCCCTCCTCCAAAGTGAAAAAAAGTCTGAAAAACCAGTACAAAAAGTTGCTTAATACTATTTTCATCATGACAAATAATACAGTTTTGTGGATAGTTATCAGAAAGAATACTAATATATTATCACTTTATAGCATATCAGAGCAGAAAAAATAAAAAAATAAAAACTAATTGTAAAAGAGTATGCCACTTTAGCAAATGCAACTCTAATGGCATACTACTACACAAGGGAGATATCAGAATCCTATATGTCTTTATTTCTACATTACCGACACACACTGTTTGACATATCCCTGGGTGTTGTAAAATGAATTGGAGGAGGGGGTGTGTGTATATTTAGATAATATCCGGCATTATTAACTTTTCATCTGTCTTACTGGGAAGATATATTTTCTGTTTTCAGCTGTGAGGGTGGATCATCTCCACTACAGGAATGCCCTGCAGGTTACTATGGCAACCATGCAAATCTGGACCAACTGTTAGACTGTGTGGTATGTACTTTAGTTCTCAAACCTCTGAAAACCATAATATAATTATACCTTATGTAACCTTATGTTGCTAATGGACACTGGCTTCTAAAGATGCCACTATATCCACCTCTGATTCTTATATTTCTCTGAACTCTCATGAATTTGTATTTTTTGTTTGAATGATCATATCAGGGTCTGTCAGACTCAACTCAGCCTTGAAATTTCATTTCATTTATTGGTCCTGCCAATGGTAATCTAGTTTATTTTTGAATGAATTTATGTTAGATGATTCCATGGCTCCACCACTCTTAGACTGAATGAGTATTTCCTCTCATACCTGTTTGCTCCTTCCAGAAATAGCTTGTAGTTATGCCCTTTGGTTCTGAGTTAGGTGCATCTTTTTAGTAGGTCATTTACTTCCGGATCCTATGTGTTGAATATCTTGAAGCATTCTATCATGTCTCCTCTTATTCTTCTGTAATTCAATGTTGGTATATTTATCTTCTTTAGACTTTCTTCATATGGTAGGCCCTTCATTTCTGGTATTAATTTTGTGAATATTTTTTTGCACTTTCTCCAGCATTTCAATGTCTTTCTTCAAATGTGGGCTCCAAGCAGGCTGGACATATTCTAGATGTGGTCTCACCAGGCTTTTGTATAGTTTCATTATTGTTTTAGTGCAATATGTGTAAATGCTCTTCGTATGGCTCCAGTGACTGCATTTGCTTTCTGTAATTACTCAGTCATGTGTGTGTCAAATTTTAGTATATTATCAGTTGTGACTCCTATATCATTTTCTTCATTCACCTACTTTAGTTGTACATTTATTCCATCTTTGTTCTTCATGTTGTAATTTGGTTCTTTGTTTTTGTGCCAATGTTCATTGTCACACATTTATCTGGATGAAATTTCAAGAGCCACATGTCTGACCATGTCCGGAGTTCATCTATGTCATTCTGTAGTGTTTTCACATCTGATATTTCCTTTATTTCTCTGTAAATTCTAGTGTCGTTAGCAAATATCTTGACATCAGATTTAACATTTGATGGTTGATCATTGATGTAGATGACAAATAATAATTGTCCGAGTACACTTTCTTGGGGTATTCCACTCATTACTTCATGTGTTGTTGACGCTTCGCCATTTATCATCACTATTTGTTGACTTCCCTGCAGAAAGTTCTCTATCCATTCCAGTATGTTCCCGTTAATGCCATAACTTCTCGCCTTATGTACAAGTCTTTGATATGGGACAGTATCAAATGCTTTCTGGAAGTCCATATAGATTACATGTGTCCTTCATTTATGGTCTTAATAGACCACTTCTCTAATGAGTGCAGCAGCTGAAATGTTGTAGACCATCCCTTGATGAACCCAAATTGCTTCTTACTAAATAGTTTGTTTTTCTTCATGTAATCCATTATTTTGTCTCTTATTCTTGCCTCCAGAGCTTTGCATACTATACTGGTTGTCTGAATGGGTGGTAATTATTTTTTGTATATAGCAGATAAGTTTGCTGTTTTCCTTTCATTTGATAATGTTCATAGTCATAGGCTGTAATTGAAGATTTGTGATATTGGTATGCTTAGCTCCTTCGATAGTTCTTTTAGGTTTTTAGGATGTATGTTTCCGGACCCTGGGACTTTCATGGTTTGAGTTTTGATAGCCTTATCTCTACTCCTTCTGCTGTCACTCATGTTTATTGTCTTCATGTTTATATTTGGGATATCTCCTTTTGGTTCCCTTGTGAATACTTCGGAGAAGAAATCTGTCAACACTTCTTTTCTCCTTGTCTCTTGTTGTTACACTTCCATCTGTCTTAGTCTTCATATGTCTCGTTACATAGTCCCAGAATTTAGTTTGGGGTTATTTTTAGTTTGGTCTGCAATATCTCATTCGTGGTTCTTCTGCTTCTTCCTTGTCAAATTTCTCACTTGGTTTCTATATCTTGTATATGTGTTATATACGGGTCCAAGCTCTATGCTTCTTCCTCACCACCTCTCTTGATTTTACATCTAGCAGCATTCTATTTTTTTGCTGGATGTATTTCTTTCTGGTATGTCTATGTCTGTCATTTCTTCAAGTACTAAGCAGAATCTCTTCCACTGGACGTTGATGTCATTTTTACAGTCATCAAATAGTCCATTTCAATCTATTTTTCCAACTTCTTCTCTCATATTGTCATAGTTTCCTGCAGCATATTGTTTCTTCTTCATTCCCTGTTTTTGTTTTTACTCTATAGCATTTATAGTAGAAACTGATAGTGCACTGATCACTCTTGCCTAGGGGGCTCCCAATATCCAGATTTTGAACCATATTTGCTTCGTTGGTAAAGACTTGATCCAGTAGTTTGCTTTCTGTCCATGTCTATATCTTGTTGCCTCCTCAACGTGTTGTGTTAGGCAGCATTTGTCAACTGTCTTCAGGAATACTTCTCCTTTCTTGTCTGATGATGTTTGTCTTTCCCAGTTTATGGCTGGTGGTTCAGGTCTCCCATTATCAGTATATGGGTGTTCTTATTATTACATACCTTCTTCAGTACACTTTTTAGTATTTGGTCCTTTTCATCAGTGCTGTTGTTTGGGCTTCTGTATACTCTACGAATGACAAGTTTATCTCTATTTTGTAGTGGAACTTCCACCCATATTGTCTCATTGTATTTGTTCTATGTTCGATAACTCCTCTGCTTTGATTCTGTCATTGATATGTATAATCACTCCTCTGCCTCCTTTGAAGTAAGATTCGTGTGGAACATCTGACAGCCATCCACCGAGTAAAGTGCAACAGGTAAGGTCTCTTTGAGATATTTTGGTTTTGCTTCGGTGATGCTACATGTAGTTATGTTATAGTTGCCCTCCTCGATCAGATGTCACAGCTCATTTAGTTTGTTAAGAAAACTGTCTGCATTTAAGAGTAAAATCTTCAGTCCCTCCACCTTGTGCATTGTTCTCTTTGTGCTTTGTAGTAATTACACATTGTCTTCTCAGTGGCTTCACTCCAATTCCTTCTTCTTCACTTTTTTCAATGTCCAAGGAGGGCCCCGGACTTCGAGAACCATTCTGTTGATTCTTATGTTCTCCTCTTGGCCTCCTCGATGTATTTTTTCTACTTTGCATACAGTAATGCCCTAATTAATCGACTCCTTAACCACAGCAGAATTATGGGTAATTTTTCAGGATTTAGTCAGAAATAAGACTTGTTGCCATTCATCGGAAAGCTCTCAGTGAGAGCTTTCCGATGAATGGCAACAAGCCATATTTCCGACTAAATCATGAAAGTTACCCATAATTCTGCTGTGGTTAAAATGTTGATTATTTAGGGCATTACTGTAGTACAGAGAATATGACAAGGTACATATGGAGAATAGAATGAATTTTGACCAAGATTATACTACACAGTGGATGATATAAAACATATTATCAACTGGGAAAGAAAAGTCAAGACAAGGATAATCCACATCCACCCAGAGTGACATACAAAGAGCAAGCTGTGAAAGATAGACCACTGAACGCTGGTGCAAAGCTAAATGAGAAGGAGAGGGCAACACAAATGATCTACCATAATGCCATAAATAATCGACTCCTTAACCACAGCAGAATTATGGGTAACTTTTCAGGATTTAATCGGAAATATGGCTAAATCCTGAAAAGTTACCCATAATTCTGCTGTGGTTAAACAGTCGATTATTTAGGGCTTTACTGTTTGTGTTAATCCTTCCTGACAAATTATGATGAACATTAAAGTTTTTGCCTAGGTGAATAAAAATCAAGATCACATTACCTTTCATACTTCAAACTATAAATAACTGATATCATTCTTCAGAAATGTGGGGATGGAACCTACACGAACAGTACTGGGGCTGTAAGCTGTCAGAGTTGTCCCCCTGGAAAGAAATGTGAGACCGAGGCCACAACAACTCCGGTCGACTGTGGTTCTGGAACATACTCATTAGGTGGTGCCTCAACATGCATTAGCTGCCCAACTGGTTCTTTCTGTGTTGCCAGAGACAGCGGACCCCAACCTTGTCCTGATGGCACATACACATCATCTGGAGGTAAGAGTTTGTTGAAAATAATTATATAGACATATTATGTGCTTACTTCTCTACTTAAAACTTATATTTTCCGACTCGGCCACTACTCCATTTTGATGACTGCATCATTAAACTATCATTGCCACATTATTCACTATCATCGGATGTGCCCTTTTGTAAAATACAACATCTGAACTGTGCAAAAAATTTAAACAAACAGTCCTTCATTCATCCCTAAAAAAATGCCAATAATGCCCCCAACTTTCCGATGGAGGATTCGGGGTTATATAGTGGAGACCTCCATCTGTCCTTCCATCCATCCTTCTGTCTGTCCTTCCATTCATCCATCCTTCTATTCATCCATCCATCCGTCCTTCCGTCTTTCTGTAATAAACATTTCACAACACATCTCAAGTATTGATAGTCCAATTTGGATGTCCTTTGGTATGCCGGCAGACTAGTATTGTGGTATTAGGTCAATAATTAGGATCTCCACATAGTGCAAGTTTTGTCCGCACTTTTTTTCCAGAGTATTGGTCCTTTGCTGGAAATAGTCCTTTGCTGGACAGCATGTTATGCTGTGGATGTCTTTATTTTGGAATTTCGTTGTCCTTTGGCATGGTGATAGTGCAGGTTGGGGGAAAGGATATCCACATACTACTGGTTTCGTCCATTAAATTTTACCAGAGTTATGGTCCTTGTTTAACTGGGAAATTTTAGAATTTTGTGTCAGAAAGAACATTTCAGCTTGTATCTCTGGTGTTAATTATCAGATTTTATTGTCCTTTGGCATGGTGATAGCTCAGGTTGATGGACAGGGTACCCACAAACTATGGTTTTCGTCCATTAATACTTACCAGAGTTATGGCCCTTGTTTGACTTGGAAATTTATGAATTGAAGATTTGGGGGTATATAGTGGAGACCTCGTCCATCTGGCCTTCATAGAACATGTTTTGTTCGGAAACTTTCCAGAGTTATGGCCCTTTGCCAGAGTTATGACCCAAGGTTTGCTTTGTCCGCACTTTTCCCCCCCAAGTTATGGCCCTTTGCAGAGTTATGAACCAGGATTAAACTGAGAGAAATGCCCCACTATTACTTCATTTTCTCTCTAAATATAGCCAATAATCAGCATATACAGTGGGGGGAAATTGCCCACGTTTGGCACTGCCCTTGTTTAATTAATATCAAAGAATGACATTGTGTGTTAGAAATTTAAACACAAATTTATTGAAACATCTGCATTAAGCAAATTTATTCACTGTAAGCCACAGAAGAGTTTTTCAAATCACTTAATGAGATAAACCAGATTGTTAATAATTTCTGCTATCTTCTTAAAGAGGTGCCTGCTTAAGGTAGTCCAAACATTGGATACATGCTGTCTAATTAACACTGTGTTTGGTTTTCAAAACTACTGTAATTCCAGTTTTCAAACAATTTACCTCATTTTCCATCTCACACAAGCTCATAATGTTTAATTGAGTATCTTCAGCCCGTTTTTATTGGCCCATTTTGAATAAAATCTTCATAATATGTTATTAGTCTATCTGTCTGTCCGGGCATAGGTCTGTCCATTAACCAGGGTTTCCGCTAGGGGTTGGGGGAATGTGGCCGTTTTTTGGAAACACATACCAGGCGCCCTGTCAGGAGAAAATTTGGATGCTTATCACTGAAAGGTAGTCATTTACATGCACTTGAGACAACGAGCAGGAACATTGAAGCTTCGTATAGAAACCAAATTAAAACAGAAAGTTTTTCTTAGATCTCAAATTAATGAACTAAAAGCATGTAACCACAACAGCATACAATGGATACAATGACTTTTATAACAGCAGCAATATTAAAAGTCAACATCAAAGACTACCGCAGTTGGCAAAAGACACATTGTCACACTGTCTAGCAGTAACAGGTGTTATGTCATATAAACAGAGCTCATGTCACAGATTCTGCATGCCTGCTTTCTTTGTATTTTGTTCACAGACGGATCAAAACAATGTGGTGTAAAATCAAAAGCCATTCCTCAGAATAAATACACTGATAATAACTATTAATATTTTAATTGTTTTTTTTTAATTAAACATTTCTTTGATACAGTCCTTTGTTTTGAGGAAAAAGGTCTGCACTCTTCGTCGCAGCGACTGCCAAAACTCACCTGTGTGCATGGTTGTAGCTCAGAATTCAGCCCCCCTAATGACTTACTGATGTATATTGTGCATTTTGAGGGGAAGTAGTGGGTCAGAAAGTTGGGACTTATAGACAGAAATCTATGGTAAATTAAAACGCGAGAGGCTGATTACTACTAAACATTCGCCCGACAAAGCGTTACCCAGGATGGTGTAGACAACTGTGCATGTGGTCCGCGCTACTGATCATGTTTTATTCAAGCACCAAGTGTAGGATTCCTTGCAATCTGTTAATAATCAGTGTCGGTGATCGCTCGTCCTGTGTAAAAAGGGGACTGAGCTAGGTCTGTGGCTATTTTGTGACAATATTAAATCAACGTTGGGGAGGGGAATGAGGCTGCTGGACGGCCGGCCTGCCGTAGTTATGGAAACCCTGCATTAACAGATTTGTTTCCAACCGGTAACTCCAGTTTGGATTATTGTTTTAATTTGTCGCAACTTGCATGGTGTATAGTTAAAAAAAATGCCGCTGTAACAGTAATGTTTGCACAAATATGGTTTCAATATGCAAAATCCTGTTATTGGACAGTTACTAATAAACAAAGTCAATATATTTTCACGTGTACTTGTTGATAATAGTTGTTTTATAGACATTTATGTTATTTTATTTCACAGGAACCCACTGTGAAGGTTTGCATCCCTTCAAATAATTGAGCTACTCATAACTGTGTATGACAGAATTTAATTTGTCACCATGGGCAGGAAGATTGCATGTTTGTCCATAAATCTTCTTTATAAATAGCTTGTTTGTGGCAAGGTTGTACTCGTTACATACATTATCTGAAATCTTGTTTGACTATTCTAGGTCAGGAGAGTTGTAGCCAATGCCCACAAGGATATGAGTGCCCTAACAGGGGACCTCCTGTGATTTGTCTTGCTGGGTACTACAGCACAAATGGACTTGGTTACTGTGAACCGTGTTCTGCTGGGACCTATAGCACTGCAGGTAAGATGTTCGTGAATGTGTAAAATAGATTGTATATGTGTATCTATCACATTGTGTAAATGAGAAATTATATGATAGGAGTATTATACCACTAGAATACACTTAATACACTGAAAAATCCTAAAATAAGGAGATAAAGTCTGATTCTGTAGCTATTTTTTGCCAATTTTGTTCTGTTCAAGAAAATGGGGAACTTCAGTGCCACATTCACATATATATCGGGCTGTATAAAATCCAGACCCTGTTAAGCAATATTTTCGTGATTTGTATGCGTCCATATCTCAGCCATCGTGTATCGAATCTGAATGAAATTTGAGATGCAGATATTATAGCCATGGTTTATCGGATCTCAATGAACTTCGGTATGGTAGTTTATCATCAACAGTGCTTTCAACAGAAGGCCCAGTCATAGCAATGGTTTTTCGGTTTTAGATTTATCCTGTCTGTCCGTCCGTCAACATTTTGGTTTCTTGATGATAACTTTTATAGTATTCGTTTCTTGATTGACTCAAATATTTGTATGTGGTTTATTCACAAGATAAGACAGGTGAAGTCTGAATATAGTTCAACAGATTTTGCCTTATTGGATTTTTAAAAAGGCTAAATGTATGGTTTCCAGATGATAATTTTAGTATTTGACACAAAACTAGGTGGTATAGTCACAAGAAAAAGCAAACAAAGTTTGAATATGGCATCGGTCCAACATATTTTTCCTGAGTTATAGCCCAGGGTTGATTTTGGATTTGGTCTGTGCACAAACACTTCAGATAGCAGTATTTGTTTTTGTCAATCATTATGAGCAAACAATGGGCAGATCATGCTATGGCTCTGGCGGTGCACTTATTTTAATTGTAGATCTGGAACTGTGAACACATCTTTAATGATTTCATCTACTTTCTCTAGGAGCACATTCATGTATTACATGCCCACAAGGTCACAGCTGTAACAATGCCACTAGCTCTCCTGCACCATGTCTTGATGGTTACGTCACACAGAGCGGCCAGAGTAGCTGCACTCAGTGCAACTCAGGTGAGTTTCATACCTTTGGTATACACATCAAGATAACTGTGGGTAAGAAAATGATTTATTGAATTGTCTCCATCTTCGTAATTGTATATACATGTATAGCTTTAAGTTTGACAAGTGAATGCAGATTGTGAACATTATATTTATTTATATTAAAATTACTTAATTAAACACTATTTATCATGGTCATTGAAATCTATCTTCTGAGATATCAATTGTTGGATATAAATCAATTGCTTGAAAAGCTAAGCTTCATTCAACGATATCGCTGCTTTGTATAAAAGTTTTAGTCGTCATAGTGAGAAGATGATCTAGTTATTTTTTCTCTTACCTGCTTTATATTTGAATATAATGTCAATGTATCTTTTTGTGGATGGTGTCCAATATTTTTTTTTCTATTCCTAAAAAACAAGATGCGGTACCAGATATCAACCAATCAACATGCGAGTCATGTCCCGCAGGAAAACAGTGCACCAATCCAGCGTAAGTATTTATCTGGCAGTGAATTCTTGAAAACATGATGAAATTATTATTTGTTTCAGTTAATCATTTTCACTCATATTGACTTAATTTTCACTAAACTTGTGTATCATAATGAAGACTCTTGTCGAAGCCCGAAAGAAATATCTAGGAACTGAACATTAAAGGTGCATCATCATATTTGAAACATAAAACTACTAATGGTAAGCTTTGTATGGCCAACATTTTTGAGAAAGGATGTGGAAACCCATTCGGAAATTTTTATTAACCCTTTACCCAACAGAAGGGCCCTGTGCCAATGCATTCTCTTATATATGCGAGTCGACCATAGGCTTAACATATTAAAAATTATAAAATTGTTAAAGAATGTAAGAAAAAATGTTAAAAAGTGTTAAAAAAAGATTTTTTTTAGGCCAATGCATTCTCTTATATATGCGAGGCGACCTATGGTCGACTCGCATATATAAGAGAATGCATTGGCACAGGGCATAACTATAACCATCACAATGTGGTCAATGAGCCGGTTCCAATGATATCCATATTTGTATGGTTTTATTGAGACAGACCCAAGATATTTTAGGCTGTTGAAGCTTTATTTGGCCGGTTTGTTGGGTAAAGGGTTAACAGCTAGGGTGTCAAATTTAATGCAGATATTTAAGCTTTTTATGTATTTACCCTCTCCAGATTTAAGTCAATCCGATATATAATTTTTTCAGGAATACTCCAGCTGATTGTGCTGTGGGATCATATTCAACCCTCGGAGCAGGAACATGTACCAGTTGTCCAGCTGGTCAATACTGTCTGTCAAAGATTGCCACACCTCAAAACTGTCCATCCAGTAAGCTTAATTTAACTTCAGTATTGCAGTTCATTTGGAATCAATAGCTTAAAACAACAGTCTGACTTTTAGTGTTGACATTAAAACTTCTACACTTTTTAACAGTTGTAATAACATTTTCAAGTTGTGCTCCAAAGTAACATGGAGACATGAGAAAAAACTCAATAATTGTTTGACTGATGGAATGAAAATGGCTGATCTCATAAGAATGTTGATCACAAAAACCTCACTCACATTATTTCTACTCGGTTCCACTCACACATGTATATTCATAGTATTCATTCATTATATCAACCAAGTAGGTGCCTATACATTTGAACCACTTTTCGTACCATCGCCCTAACAAAGCCTATTTAAAAAAAACCCAGTCTGCACATGATGAATGTAACCCAAAAAACATTCAAATTAATTCCGCCATCTTCATCATATCATCTGTCACCACATTCAGGGGTGATAGGAAGACTATCACCCCTAACAATATACATGAATAGTCTATTAATATTATGTTTATTTGTAATTGTACTTTCCATGTGTGTATATTGTAAATAATTTTTTATCCTAAATGAATTATCCTAAGTACCTCAAATTGGTCTGATGTACATAAATTCAATGTGACTGAGTGTTTGAAGTTGATACAACAGTGTTCATTGAGGATACAACAATTTCTACATTCAAAATGGTGTAAGATCTTTCTTCTGTTTCATATCTCATTTCTTCTATTTACAGATTCATATTCTCTTGGCGGAGCAACAAGTTGTACAATATGTCCATCAGGATATGAGTGCCCATCATCGAGCACTGCACCAGTACAGTGTGCTGCAGGAACATATAGTGCTACAGGATGTATGACCTAAATTTCATTTCAACATTCCTTGATTCTTAAAGTGATGTGAAACATTCCGGTGGGGTGTTCAAAAGAAATTGAGAATAATCTTGCTCAAAGTAGTTATTTTTACAAATATTAATCCAAATTGACCACACACAGTGTCATGCTTATATATTAATTAAACGCAACGACTCTCGATGGCGAAATCACTTTAGTTAAATTATCGCCGAATCAAGATGTAAATATTTACAATTGAGCGTAGTGCAGACGATGTTATCTATGGAGTGGTAAGGTCGATTTCTTTGAAATTTTCGGTAATGTTAGTAGAATGCTACATTCCCCAGGTTGGGATAGCCCCTGATTACTAATTTATCAATTTCACACACCCGAACAAGTCCATGATATGTCTTTAACCCTTTCATGACGGGAGCTGCGCTGGTGCAGCATTAAAGATCCTGTGCCAGTGCATTCTCTTATATATGCAAGTCTCCCATAGGGAGCCTAACATATATAAGAGAATGTATTGGATTACAAGGTCAAGGTAAATATTGTTAGGCCAATGAATGCTCTTATATATGCGAGGCTCCCTATGGGAATGCATTGGCACAGGGTTTTCACAAAATATCAGGAAGCTCCATTCATGAAAGGGTTAACTTCAAATAAATTGAAAATATTTTACAAAATGGTGACTGCCAAGTGATGTTAAGACTTGAACTAATCACACAGTTGATCTGATAATCTTTTTATTGTTACATCTATTTTGTTAGTGGTTATGGTTTGGTACATGTACTGGGTTGTGGCTTTTGACAAATATATTTTACATGAATTTGGTTGAATTAGTTTATAAACTTGATAAGATTAAAAAAAATCTGTAGTATTCTTCATTGTGATTGCCTCTTTTAACCTCTAGTAGTTATCCTCTATGATAACCAAGACCCTGATAGATAAAACAAAATAAAACTTGTCATCTATTATTCTCTAGTGATACTACTATGGTCAAATTTTTACGGCTTGTAATAATTCCAGCATATCTCTATTACAGCTGCAGTCTGTACATCATGTGATGCCGGGTACTTCTGCCCCATTGGATCAGTAACTCAGATTGCTTGTAATGATGGTTTCTTCTCATCAAGTGCAGCTTCTTCCTGCGCTGCATGTGCTGCTGGGAAGTACTGTTCTCTCACACAAGAACTAGATTGTCCAGGTGGCACATATTCTCTTGGTGAAGCAACAAGTTGCAATTATTGTCCTGCTGGTATGTGTTACTGAGAATGATATTGCATATATTTAGCTTATGTGACATAGAAGAAAAGCTATACTGTTTTCAAAAGCATTTGTTTCTAAAGTGACATTAGATTTGTTACATGTATTGTCCTCTCTTCACTTGTCATGACACATATATCTCGTAAAATATTGACAAATAAAAACCTATATAACATAGCCATTTATTGGTGGATTCTGACAATTTTTTGTTGTGAGTTAATTGTCATGGGTGACAGCTATACACAGAAAATCGGGTTCGCCCTGATTTTCTAACCAGAGTTATGCCACTTGTTTCTATTTATAGAATTTTGATGACCATTAGCGCAATAAATATTTGGTATATGGATCTTTCACAACAATATCTTGAACAAGTTCGAAAACCAGACTTGGCCGATCCTTGTTACCTGAGTTTGTCTATTTTTAGCTATTTTATGACTGTTAGCATCAAAACTTGAAGAAACGTCAAACCAAATACATTCATTTTTGATATGTGAACCTTTCACAACAATATCTCGATCGATTTCGAAAACCAGGTTTGTCCCATTTATTTTACCTGACTTTAAAATGGCCCTTATAGTTTGTCTTTTTTTTAGCAATTATTGAACGTTCACGTGATAGCTTGATCAAACTTCAACCGATTCCATTCATATTGGGTAAATCGATCTTTCACAACAATATCTCAATTGATTTCGAAAACCAGGTTTGTCCAATTTTGTTAGTCTTGTGTTTTCAAAAACTCAACTTATCAGTTGGCAAGGTCAGTAGGTTGGTTGGCGTCTGGGTGGGATTCTGTACGGGCACGAGACTGTTAGCGCAATAACTCAAACAAACGTCAACCAATTTCATTGATATTTGGTATATGGGTCTTTTGCAATAATATCTCGATTGAGTATAAAAACCAGGTTTGTCCAATCTTTTATATGAGAGTTATGGGACTTAGTTAGTCTATTTTTAGCGATTTTGATCATTCGGGACCGTTTGCGCGATAACTCAAACAAACTTCGACAGATTTCAATAATATTCGGTATATGAGTCCACGTTCACCAAAAGATGGGAGCTATCAAATCTGAACGATTTTCAATGAAAAACATGGCCACCGGTAGCCATCTAATCTTGGATTTTACTCTTTGCAACACTAAATCCTTTTGCACACCCTACAGGGCATATCCCTCATTCGATCATCACCAACTTCTTATGTATCCTCGGGGTGACCTCTAGATGGGTGCTTACCATTGTTCCCGAATTCTGTTAAAAATATTACTGCCAGCACCCATCTTGGAGTTTACTCTTTGTATGACTAAATCCTTTAGCACACATTACAGGTCACATTTCTCATCCAATCATCACCCAACTTCATATGGATCTTCGGGGTGACCTCTAGATGGGAGCCTCCCTTTTTCCCTGAAATTTAAAAAAAAAAAAACATGGCCGGCAGCAGCCATAAGCGCAAATGATGCCGTATATAATGAACCTTTTTCGAGTATTATTTTTGACTGTGTGTCCATGGTCAAGCCTTGAAATAGAGTGCCTGACATTTGCACAGTGGGCTAGCATCACCAAATTCACCCTCTGGGAACCTCATTCTGCTTAGGCCTCATCTTCCGGGAAGTATCTATAATCCCAAATTAACATTGTTTTTAGTGTCATTTTCCCTTCTGTTCAGTTTCGAAATCCCCTAATTTGCAAAAGATAAAATGAATAATCGACTAATGTGTGAACATCACCAACTTCAACTGAGGAACTTCAATCTGATCCTAAATCTCACATAGCAGTTGATAACTAAGCAGGATGAGGTCCCCAGAGGACACAGCCTGCTGTGTCAGACAAACTATTGTTAGGCTTGTTCATTGTTTATTATCTTATAATGAAATTTGTGTTTCTAATGTTCTGGTTGGACTGTGTACTTCTGACTGCATGAAACAAATATTTTTTTCCAGGCTTTGAATGCACCAGTAAATCGTCACCTCCAAACCCGTGTGGATCCGGGGAATATAATGTGAATGCATCATCACTCACATGTCAAGTGTGCCCGGGAGGATACATGTGTCCGACATCAACAGCTCTACCTCAATCCTGTCCATCTGGTGAGCTCACATGTCATAAAATACCTCAAATGAATTGTGAAATCCCACTATTATTTAACAGTAATGCCATAAATAATCAACTCTGTAATCACAGCAGAAATATGGGCAATTTTTTAGGATTTAGTCAGGAATATGGCTTGTTGCCATTCATTGGAAAACTCTCACTGAAAGCTTTCCGATGAATGGCAACAAGCCATATTTCCGACTAAATCCTGAAAAATTGCCCATAATTCTGCTGTGGTTAAGGAGTCGATTATTTAAAGCATTACTGTAGTTCTATGAGATGTTGGGTTTTCAATATCCTTTATCTTATGATTTGGCTTTTCAAATTGCTCGTTTAACTCTTTCTATACTAAATGGATTCTCCCATTCAGCTATAAAAGTCTACATTGGAATGTTCTATTATTCATTTGGAGGCATGTTCAGGTAATACAAGCAGACAAAAGCAGACAACGGACATGGGAATATATAATAGAAGTGCAGAACGTACATTTTCATTGGATGTAAATGTTCAGATAATAAGGTCGTTTGTTGAACTTATAATCTGAATATTGTCCAAGGGAACTACTCGTCAGTGAGTTTGTAGTATAGAAAGGGTTAACAAGTTTAAACCTTTCAGTGCCAAGTCCGAT
Organism: Siphonodentalium dalli; assembly: GCA_032622095.1. NCBI lineage: Eukaryota > Metazoa > Mollusca > Scaphopoda > Gadilida > Siphonodentaliidae > Siphonodentalium > Siphonodentalium dalli. The sequence continues at coordinate 191,056,528 of CP136064.1, forward strand.
TTTTGTATCAACCCATATTTCCTTGATCATTAAAGCTCTATCCATCAATGTATCACATTATTATAATCAATAAATTTGAAAAATGATCAAGGAAATATGGGTTAATACAAAAATCGGACTTGGCACTGAAAGTGTTAACAGTATGCAGTAAAACCTCACCAAACTAGACTCTCTATAAACCAAATCCCACTACAAAGAATGAACTGTTCTGTCCAGAATTCATTCAAGTGCATTGTCCCAAATGATTATCTCTGTAATCCCAATAACATTTATATTCCCTATGGGTGACATGCATTTTTACTTTGAGAATCTGAAATCGCTTGTGTTCTTACCACTGTCTAACACATTAGCTCACTCAGCTGTTAATTGTTCGGCAAGTGCTTTGAGCAAGGCAGTAGCAACAGGTGTCTGATTAGATATCGATTTTGTTTCTCACCTTCAGTGAACATTTGAGGTATTACAGATAGATTCAATCTTTGATTATTATTTCAAGTTTACCAGTAACATTGTCCTTTACCAAAAGAAATAAAACAGAAAGTTAAACCTTCCTATATGAAATACTCATTGATGAGTAATTCGATCCCATAAGTCATTTTGTTAAACTTATTAATTAAACATATCCCACGAATTTATGTGAATTATTCTGCACTTGTATTATCATTTTGTCTGGATGTCATCTTCTCGTATATCCTTAAAGGCATGGATGGTTTTTGTGGCGGGTATGTTGTTAAAATAGTCACACTTGTTAAAACTGCCATAAACAGAAAGAATATTGAAATCTTGACATGTTTTGTTCTTATACCAATCATAAATATCGCATAAATAGTATTTTATTGTCAAGTTTGTATGCTGTGTTATTTGAACAATAGCCAGGTTTTGTAACATTTTTTACTTTTGTTTACATAATATTTATGATTGGTATAAGAACAAAGTCTGTCTATGTTTTAATATTTTTTCTGTTACTATTTTAACAGCAATACCCACTGCGAAGGCCATCTGTGCCTTTAACATCCCTCCGAATGAATAATGGACCATTTTCCAATGCATACTGTTATAACTGAGTGGGAGAATCCATTTAGTATAGCAAGGGTTAATTTGGAGATGACAATGTAGCCTACCATGTGGAATTACTTGCAAATGACTTACTGCATATATTTTAATGTCTTTGTAGGACAAATAAGCGGCATTGGATCCCTGTCTTGTACTGATTGTCCACGTGGGTATTCTTGTCCTGACATCACAGACCCATCAGCTAACGTAGCATGCACAACAGGGTCATACTCTGTGCCTGGAGATACAACCTGTACTGCTTGTCCTGTTGGAAAATACTGTCCAAACACAGAGTAAGTATTCAGTTTTAAAGGTAGTTTATCTCTTTCCTCAACTTTCGGTATTGATTCGGCAGGGGGGGGGGGTGTATAAAATAATAATTTTGAGGCAGAGAGACCAGTCGGCAAGAGGTTCTGTTGCAAAAAAAAGAATTTTTTTCACAATTTGTTTTCTATAAATTTGCTTGTAATTCTATAATTTAAAACACTTTTAATCCTTCCATGACTGGAGCTTCCTAAAATATTGCAAAAACCTGTGCCAATGCATTTTCTTATATATGCGAGTCTCCCATATGGAGCCACCCATATATAAGAGAATACATTGGCCTAACAATATTTACCTTGACCTTATTAGCCAGTGCATTCTCTTATATATGCAAGGCACTCTATGGGAGACTCTCATATATAAGTGAATGTACTGGCACAGGATCTTTAATACTGCACCATCAGAGCTTCTGTCATGAAAGGGTTAAATGAAATGTGTGCACCACCATATGTTTCTCTTGTATCTTTCTTGATAATTGAAATATGCCTTGAAATTTTTTGTTGAAAGTGCTGACATGAAATGATAGAGCATCTTTAAGGTATTTTGAAACCGTCCATTTACAACAACATTCAAAATCTTAATTAAAATAGTTCTTTGCTTTGTTTCGCTGATAAAATAGGTGAAAACGTAATGTGACATGTAAACTAGACCCACATAGATACCAAAAAATTTCATTTTGTTATTGAAAAGTTTTAAACAGAATAATTATAGGTGTACATGTACCTCCAAGATATCAAACATATATGAAATAAATAAATAAATATATAAATTCAATATCAAACAAGATAGTGTCTTTCAGGTGGGACTTATTGGCCCAAATATGGTATTACATACATTAGATTCTTAATAAGAAATGAAATATGTTTCATGAAAATTGTCCTGGAACCCTGAATACATCTTAAAATTTATTGCAAATTAATAATTATTTCAATTCCATTGGTATGAAATTTGTTTCAATCTAGGCCTTTCCCAAAAATGTCGATTTTAATTTGAGATCTTTACTGAGCTTGCAAATCCCTAAGAATCTAAATGCATATGTAAAGACTACTTGTTTGTAATATGACCTTAACTGAGGCTGGTTGCAAAGCTTGTCATGATTGGTCAGTAGCTGTTTCCCCTGGTTATGTTGATGTCATAGTGTTGCACAATTTTATTAAACATTGCCCTGTTCGCAAATTTGACATCAACGGATGTATAGCATTGACAACTGGTTGATACAGGCACTAAAAAGTTAATCCATATTTATTCCAATGTTTCAGACTTTTTGTCTTCTTTTCTAGCGAGAATCTTGAAATTCTGTGCCCGAGTGGCACATATTCAACTGGGAGCGCAGATTCTTGTACGAAATGTGTAGCTGGTCAGAAGTGTCCGAACACAGATGGCTCGAGTGTGGAGACCTGTCCCGCCGGAACATATTCCCTGGCTGGTGCAACTGTCTGTACAGACTGTCCATCTGGATACGCTTGTCCGAGCAATACAGAAAGTTCCAAAATAAGGTGCCACAGAGGATCATACTCCACCGGGAGGCAAACAGCTTGCACAGAATGTCCTGCTGGATAGTAAGTGTGATTCATGTTCTATATCTACTTAGATGATTTTACTTCATGCTTCCTGTGTTGGTAGCAATCAGACCTGTTAATATTTGAAAATGGTCATTTATTAAAAAGGAAGAAGCAGACACTTCGTTTTAAGCCAAGTTAAAATACTCAGAATTCCATCGGATACAGCCGGATTTGTGCAAAACCGAAAATACAAAATCGGAATAAACTATAAAATGGACTCGTCTTACGGTTTAACCCACAATAGAAATGGACACATAATCACACATTCCACCATTTATTAACAAATTTAAAGAAGCAGTAACTTCGTTTAAAATAAGTAAAAATGAACCAGAGTTACACATGTTAAAAAACCGGACATGTGTGAAACCGAAAATACAAAATGGACCTGTCTTACAGTTTTACCCACAAACTAAATCGACACATTCTGTTCACATGCTTTGTGACTTTGCGGTTATTTAACAGCTGTGTGATTATGTGTCTAAATTACGTATTGAAATAAAGTAGATGCATGATCGCATGTTTGTTTTGACAAACGCTTGAACTGTCTCAGAACAATTAATTAATATACTGAGGGATGTCCAAGCTGTGAAAAAGGGATTAGTGGCCCATGCGTTTACTCATTTTATCTGTTGATATTGACATGCGTGGCCCTACTAATTAATTAGCCATGTTGTCACATATGCTGGAGAAATTTGTGGTTATCCGTATTTTAGATGTTTTCGCTATGGCAATCCGGGAGTCTCACAGACAATACGTGAAAACTTAACAGCTCTGGTAGCAATTAAAATTTTTAAGATAGCACACTCACAGAAATCTCAGTTTCTCATGGCTAGAAGCCAGAAATACTTGATACATTTATAGGAAACTTAACACCTTTCCTGAACTGTAGCTACTGTTGTCTTTCTAAGGGAGATTATTTTAAAGTCAGAAGTTGATTGGAAAAAATATTCCCAAAACTAAATTAATTGAACTGTATATGTAACTGAATCTGTATAACATCACGTAAACTGAAAGCTAATATATTGCACTCATTGTTTATTATCATTGAAATAGATTCTTTTTGGTAAGAAAAATTGTTATCTCTTGAAAACCAGGAAGCTTCATTGTAAATTATGTGATCAAAATTGCTCTATCTGTATATTTTCCCAGAAAAGAACTAATGACTGCACAGTTAAATTCTCCAGGATAGCTTATTGATGAAATTCATCAGTTTAAAAATGAACCTTATGTTTCAGCGGTATGTTTGGGAAAAATTTAGTTTGAACCTTAAGACCAATTAGTTTTTAGAATCTATCATTGGCAGACTAACCTCATACTGAATGTTTTAGTGAGTGTCCAATAACAACAGCCAATATACAGATAAGATGTGTGGATGGTACCTATTCAGCTGGGAACCAGTCTTCTTGTATGAACTGCCCCGCGGGTTACGAGTGTCCAGACACGAACACAGCTACAGAGTGAGTAAACAGAAATGTCTTGAAATAAACAAAATAGTCAGACAGTCAATGAGGCAATGAGGATGTTGTCACCAGAATGGAGGTCAGTCTTTGGTTGAGTAAATTGAGTTGGCCATGAAGATTGTGGTCATGTGCATTTCTACTATGGTTTTCTTCAATTTCTTTGCCTGAGATTGGATTAAAATTTGACTCTCCAGATGATGATGATGATATAGATGATAGATTTATTCCAATAATCATAAAAATGTTTTCTTTTGTATTAGCACATGGTAATGATCGTGACAATGTGTCAGAATCATAGCGTAGTTGGGACACGTTCATTTTTTAGGACAACGCACACACACTGAAACCAGTATCCTGCCCAGTATTTGAAGGGAGTGGCCAATCCGACACAACATTTTTGACTGAGATATTGGCCTTTATTAACATAGAAAATGTTTTTGCAAACTGTTAAAACATACAGTGTTTTTGTCTGAGCTTATTTTCTCACATCCGCTATTAAGTTTGTTTACAACTTTTCCAACTGGATATAAAGCTAAAACAGTTCTGCTCTTATTAAAAAAATTATTACCTCCAATCCATTGAATTAGACATCATTGTAAAGTTTAAACATTTCAACAGGAAATTCGTCACTGTCAAAAAATGGTCTCTCAGAATACTAAGGCACTTTTTATCAGGAGAGAAACCTCTGGCTATGTATTTTTTTTATGTGTTAATTGAGAAAATAAATATGACAAAAAGATGAGACAAACAAACAGACAGAAGACGTAAAGCACAAACATTAGAGTAACAATATATTGAGACATATTATATTCTTGCACTCACTTTTGCACGCTCCCCAGTGAATTTCACTTGGGCCACTTTCTCACTGGCAACATTAATGATTTAAAGCATACATGAATCATATCTAGTTGGTGTGGTGTATTTTTTTGAAGAGATAGGTAGAACGTTATACTGCTGGCTATTGGATGACACAATGTTCGCGCTCTTAACAAAGAGTGTCATGTTTTATAGTTATATAAAGAATTGCATAATTTGGCTCGGCTGTTTGATGTTCAAGTTAAGAAACGATTAATGCAAATTTGGGAGATAGCTCTGGCTATGTATTATGGTACCTACTACCACACTTCGAATCAACATACTAATTATTAATACTATACCATTCTAGGACACCTTGTGACCCTGGTTACTACTCCCTTGGTAACCAGAATACATGTACGCAGTGTGCTGAAGGGTCATACTGTCCCTCTACATCTGATGGACCCGAGAGATGTAACCGAGGTTTCTACAGCGCTGCTGGGGCAACCAATTGTACTGCATGTGAACCAGGCTATTATTGTCCATATCCAGAAGGTGACCAGTTTAATTTACCGTTCTGTCAAAGTTGCTATCAAAAGTGATGACATTTGGGGCAAACATTTTGTCTTATTTCTAATACAAATGCAGATAGTGATAATGATTATTTTATTTGTGTTACTCTACTAAGTACCAAAGAAATTGGCATCAGACACTTACTCGATATGACTGAATATGTCTATCGATATGCAGAAAATTGTGTCCAAATATGTAATGTATCTTCATAATTCCCCATCCAATTACATACCATAAAACTATTATTTTATGTTTTCTATATAAAAATCAAATAATGAGATTGAACCTATGGGCCAATTTATGGCCGGTTTCAGATATCGACTTAAAAAAGAGTCAGTTATGTCAGGTTGTGAGTTTGGACAAGAAGAGTCTGAGGTTTCTCATCAGACTGACACTGACATGAGTGATTCCAAATAGATACCATAACATGACTATACTGAAGCTGAATGTCCTCGTTTTTTTTTTGACCAGCACCATGACCTAGTTGTCAGTCATGTTACTATAATTCTATTTATAGAAAGTACCAAAGCCGAGTGTCCTCCTGGATTTTACTCAACTAGCGGTATGAAAAGATGTAAATCATGTGATTTCGGCTACAAGTGTCCACTTGGATCGACTACACCAACTCCTCCTGATTACGCATGTGAAAAAGGAGCATGGTGTGATGGGAAGGTGGCACACAGATGTCAACCTGGGACATATAACAGATTCAATGGGTCGTTTGATAGATCAGACTGTATCCCATGTCCTGCAGGTTGGTTTATGTTTTGATCAGTAGATTCGTAAGGCACGTAAATAATGGTTAAATATAGAATATACTGATAGTATGTCTGAAAAATGAGTGGGGTAGACCGTTAATCTCACGAGTGGTGTAATTAGTTTTTCAGGCATACTATCCACATATTTTGTTTATACCATGATCATTTATAAACACTGTAATGCCATAAAACATTACGAGAGCCACAATATTTCAGTTTCTTCCATATGAACTTCTCACTTACCTGTAACTCGCTCAAGTTCACATGCATGGTGTAGGAATTTTAATCACCTGTGAATTTGTGTCAACTGGATTTGAATTGCTGAAAATGAGTGGATTGCTGAACTCACCATCGCCTAATATGGCTTGCAGTAATGTTGCGAAAGGTCAAACTGTCTGTAGTTCCTACTATGTGTATATACTATTTCATTGAAAAATAAATGGCAAACTATAGACAGGTACTACCGCTATACACAGTGAGTGCCGAATAGATAAAATGTTTATCCTACCAATGTTCACATATAGTGAAATACCCAATTGTGGCATAAATCATATTAGTAGATAGACAGCATAAAACAATGACTTGACAGCCTTTTACTTCTTTGAGAAAATAATCAAATTTATTTTCTTCAAGTGTCCCAGTCAATATAATTGATATATAGTAAAAAAAAAAATACTAGAGTTTCTCTATCTGTATATCATAGATGAGGAATCATTTGGGTCACTATGGTATTTACAGGGCATTTGAGGCAACCATCTTCGATTCTGGCTATATAACTCAGCTGAAATTTTCACCAATCTACCTAAAAATAAACAAATATTTTCCAATATATTAGGCAGGTGGTGACTTTCTTGAGGGGATTATTTTTCCAGGTTATTTCTGTGTTGGACCAGGAGAGGAAGACTTTGTGAGTTACCTTTGTCCAACTGGCCATTACTGTGAAGCAGGAACAACCAGTGCTACCCAGTCACCTTGTTCAGGTTAGTCATAAACTGCTACCCAGTCACCATATCCAGGTAAGATGAGACTGTGGTCAGGTGCCGATAGACCTCCTCATACAATATAAGGTAAGAATAAATGTCACCAGAAGGGTTGACCTGTTCTAGGGGGTCTATCCTGTTCATCAAGCAGACACGGATTAATTACTCGGCCGGCGAGGATTATAGTCTGTATCAAAACACACTCGGTCGGTGTTGTCTCAGCATGAGCTGTTTGTGGTGAATAAGGTTTAGCATGAACGATATTAAGTTTATTTGTTTAACGCGTTTTGTGAATTTTGTTGTAAACCGTTACTATGAGTTAGTATCAGAGTTCTAAGTAGAGTTCACTGCTAATATATATACCATTGCCGTTATGGCATAAACACGATGGCAAGTGCTCATGTTAACGTAAATTATATTCCAAATAGACATCACCATTAGTCCAAGAGCAATGTTTACAGATTATGAGACAGCCTCCCAAAATGCTCTGACAGCTACATTCCCGACAGCCATAATGAAAGGTTGCCTCTTCCATTTCGGCCAAGCAGTTTAAAAAAATGTAAAGAAATGCCACCTACAACAGCTGTATGAAGAAACTGAAGGAAATGATCAAAAGACCCTCATACGACAAGTTCTAGCCCTCCCTATGGTACCGGTCGCGATGGTTGGTGATGCCTGGTTCGAAGCTCTAGAAGATTATCCTGCAAGTAACAACACTGGTCTAGAAGATAATGTCACCTGGTTCACGGACTACATAACAGAGTTTTGGGTAGAAGGGAGCCATGGCCGCCAAATGTGGAACCACCACGACACCATTGGTCCACGAACAACAAATCACGTCGAAGGTTGGCACCGAAAACTTCAGATGGTGCTATCCTGCTCCCACCCGAATATCTTCAGGATGATCGATTTCCTAAAGAAAGAGCAAGCCTTCCAGGAAGCAACCATCATCCAGCTAAGAGCAGGTGGCTTGGGCTTGGGCCACGGAAGATGAAGTATCGAAAGGTTGATAATTCAATCGGACACTTCAAGAGAGTTTTCAGCGCAGGGGAAATAGACGTCTGGAGTATATGGATTCAGTTTCTAATAGCATCCCATAATTAATATGTATATATGTTATATAATGTTGATGGTATTTGTTATATATATAGAGGATCTCACATGAGTTTCTATTTTATACGGAATTTATCAACCGAGTTCACTAAATTCGATTTGAGCCGAGGTTTACCGAGGCTCAAATAGAATTTAGAGGACGAGGTTGATAAATTACGTATAAAATAGGACGAGTGTGAGACACCTTTTATCACATGATCAAATAAAACCGAAGCAACGCGAAATATTCATCGAAAACTGTCGAAAACAACAATTATAAACTACAGTGATCGCAAGTTATTTGAAGAACGCCGTGACGTCATCGCACGCGCTGATATTAAACGTGTCTATTACCGATAATTATGAAACTGCTTTTATGGCCAAATTATGTGATAAATATATATACTGACTATTTAATAAAAAAATTTGAAATATATCAAATGTGTACGTGTATTGAATTTCATCTGAGTCAATTAAAAAAAAAAATTGGACATCATCGCCCAATCCCCCGCGAAATTCGACATCACCACCAATTCCCAGTGACAATTGTGATAAAAACTATAGTCAGCAACTCTATGATGTTGAGGATTATGACACCTCCCATAACACCTATCGGAAACAATAGATGCCGAATGAACAGGACGACCCTGTTCTAGGCCCTTATTTTCCCCAAAATTAAAGTCAGTAGATGCTGTTCTCAAAATATTGAAATGTGCCCAAAATAAAAAAATACGCTTCTATACCTGTAGTACTGAGAAACACTGAAATGTCGATTTTCATATTGATATCATTGCAATTATCCTGGAAACTATCATTCTCAGAAAATGAATGCAACAATTTTAAAAATTTGGAAAATATGGTTTGCCCTGATGTGCCCAAATTACACAAATCTAAAGGTGCTGTTCATGTCCTCGGGATGTTTAATCCGAAGTTGGAACATCAAGTCCCATTTTGTTTCACTTTTTGACATGGTGTAAGAGATCATTTTGGTTTGATCTTCCATTTGATGTTGATACATCCAAACAGTTTGTTGTGCAATGTTTAATTTTTATTTCCCCTTTTCGTATTTTGCATCTGTCCATTTGTCTTAACATCCATCGTTCTGTTAACATTTTTGGTTTCCAACCGATAACTCCAGTTTATATTTCATAGCACTTTGGTTTCTGATTGTTAACCCCAGTTTGGATTATTTGATCAGAACACATAACATATAAAAGAGATATTTTGAGATAAGATGTTTGACCATGCAGACTCATTTTGGCCGAGTTATCTATCTTTTTCTTCTTAAATTATTTCTCTAATGTACAGAATTTTGTCCATGATTGTCTGCGGATTTTGATCAGTATAGAACTAATTTTGAATGGCCTATTTTCTAATTTCGTTTAACATATTACAAAATCGTAATCACACAATTCAAAATAGAAATGTTTCGAAAATAGAGGTCCCCTTTTCAGGATATAGAAAATTATATCTGTGATTTCCAACAAAGCAGTAATCATTTAATGTCTTCTCACTATACTGAAGTAAGCATGCAGTCTCACAAGATGCCTAAACATCTTAAATGCTACCATTGGTGGTTGGGAATGACTGTCAAATTTGCTTCACTTCAAATTTTAAAACAGAATTTACTAATATAATAAGTCTTATTTTCTTCTTTCAAATATTACTTGTTGTGGATGGATGAATTTGATTGATTGTTTCCACATTGATTTGAACATACTTATTTGACATATTTGCATTTCTCTTGTTAAGGTGGTACATTTAACAACGTCACCAATGTAACCAGCATTTCCGGATGTCTCCCCTGCCCGGAGAGGAAGTACTGTCCAGAGGGTTCATCGACAGATGGGTTTCCTTGCCCAGCTGGCTTCTATTGTGTTGGTGGCCAGGCTTCAGGATACCAGCTGCCGTGTCCGATAGGGACCTATGGAAATGAGACAGGTTACAGAGGTATATGACTCCATATTTTGTTTAGAAGTGGAAGATGTATGTCACTCTATGTCATTACCTTTCTTCATTTGTTGGGATGTTCTGATAAAATAAGCAGACAGAAGGTAAAAAAAAAAATAAGCAGACAGAAGGTACAGAAATACCATATGGACTCCTATTCATTAATTTATAGGAATGTTCAGATAATAACAAACCTTATAACCACAATTGGTTCCTGCACTGAAACAGATAGGCTGAACCAATTAGATGAATATTCTTACTAGTAAATGAATTGGAATAAAGTTAACTAACCACCAGCCAGTAACCAGTTATATTATCTGAAGATTAAATTGAGGACCCCCTTACCCCAATTGAACAATTTAACTATTGTCTGTGTATTGCTATAATGTCATCATTTATATACTAGCACATGAATAAAACATAAAAACTCACTATAGTTTTTTTCCTCACTATAAACTCTTTCTATAGTATATACTGTTATAATTTGATCACAAGTTGTCAATTCTTGGAATACTATAAAACAAACGGTTGTCACACAATTACCCATTAAGGTTATTTCTTTATAACCAGAATTTCTTAATCACTTTGTGCTACAGCCTTGCAACCAATTAACAAAGAAATTGACAGCTAGCATCGAGTGATATGACCATGCCTATAATGCGTGCCTCAAAAATGTACATGAAAACTATTTAATACTTTCTACAATATAATATGAGATTTCGATGTTGCATCATAATTCCTTCGGTTAGGACTGCCGTACCAATAACTGTACCGCTAACCCTTAGTGCACAAGTACCAAGAGAAATCAACAAGACTTGTGCTAACATTTGCCAAGAAATGAAACCAACAACAGCCTGATTGACAGCACATCATTTTCAACTTCACTCATAGTTCTGTCTGGAAACAATCTCAGAGTTTATCGCTCATTTGACTTCTATCATCTACTTATGGTAGTTTTCTTGCAAATGACTGATTAAGTTATAAGAAATAACTTTTGTTTCAATTAAGGTTATATGAGTTATAACCAAAACAGTTTGAAGACAAATTTATTATAACACATTACACGTGGTGTAAAATTTGTCTTAAAACTTTTCAGTTATAACTGCATAGCCTTCTTCCAAAGTTATTTATCAAATAGACGCAAAATAGGAAAGCAAACCTCTCCTTAGCAGATTGTTTGAGAAAATGTTTAATCTTCTATTATTTTCTTTGTTGACTAATCTGATCTGATATATTTAACAGAAGCAGGCGAATGTACTGTATGTCCGGCAGGCAGTTACTGTCCCGGAGGAACCAAGGCGGAGCCAAGGACGTCACCGATACCCTGCGAGCCAGGATACTATAATCCCGAGAACAACACTGGCCACATGCTCAACTGTCATAAGTGTGATCCAGGTTTTGCCTGTCCAGAGATTGGTCAGATAGCTTCAACCAAGCCATGCAAAGAAGGTATAAATATTTAGCTTCATCAACATCTATTCTGCGTGTGCCTTTAATAAAGCACTTCACTCTTAAAACTTAAAACGGGGAAAATACAGATAAGAACTTCTTTCCATATTTTTAGTTAACCCATTCTATACTGAATACTCATTCCCTTTGGAACTGTTCAGATAATAAGTTCACCAAATGTTCATTTGTTGAACTTATTATCTGAACATTTCACCATGTATTCCCACTTATTTATTGCTATATTACAGTGAATATGAAATGAAGTTTTATTAGGTTCAGTTACATTTATTTATTACACTTTTTTTTATTCATTTTAGGATATTACTGTCCAGAAGGTACAATTACTGAAGACCAGTTCCCGTGCCCACCTGGATCATACTCTGGGCGGACAAATCTCACATCTGCCGACGAGTGCGATGCTTGTCCTCTGGGAAACTACTGTGAATGGGGAACAGGTTTGTACAACTTTTAATCTTCAAAATAAAAGCCTGTAGTTTTCGGAATTTCAGACATACTTTTGTGATGTCAGGTGACTTTATGTTTTTAATATTTCAACTTTTCAAAAAGCTGAACATTACACCATTCATTGGAAATTACACATGACTACACATTTTAAGTGAGCATGAACATTCTGTAAATGACCATGTAAAATGTAGCCAAATGCGAGTTATCAGGATGCCTTTACTTGAACATCATATTAGTTAGTGTGCTGTGCTTCCATCTGTGCCCTGCTTAGTGATCCATAGAAGTCAATTTCCAATGTTCTTGAAATGAAGTAAGTATCGTCAAATTAAAAATTAAAGGATTGGCTGTTGAACTTTCTGTCCATGCCTGTCATGAGTCATAGAGTAAGTACTCAATGTATTAAGATAATTTATATTTTATTATTCTGCAGGTGGGACAATTAATCCCCCACAGCCCTGTATGCCCGGATTCTACTGCCCACTCCAGACACCTGCACCACATCGATATCCATGTCCAGCGGGAACGTATTCTAACAGATCTGATCTCTATGAGGAAGCTCAGTGCACGGCCTGCTCAGCAACATATTACTGTGAAGGTTGGTATCATATTATTAGAATGCAGTAACTGCATACTCATATTTAAATTTGCGCAGTACTATTTTTCACTCAGTTTTGAATTCGCGTACTTTATATTCGCACACAGTGCTGCGGGAATTCAAAACTGGCAAAATATTTTTGAAAAAGTCTTGAATCTGATGGGAATTTCAGTTCTTAGTAGTTCATTATATAAGATACACGTGCATTTTGTGAACCTGTACATCGAGTAGAGCATAGCTGCATCATCATTTAGTTTTGAAGATGTGTGTTTATGTATTCTCCAAATAACAATTCTGATAGTTAAATGGACATGATTGAAATGAATTTGAATGAAGTAACATCAAACCAAGTAGGCTGCTGAGAAAATCAACACTTAATTGTATGTGTGTATTAAATACATGGGTTTAAATAATTAACTCCGACTGTATGCATGACCATGGTGAAACTCCTGGGCTGTGGATTTGGAGATGTGATTTCGTGCACCTTACATCCAGAGTGGAACAGGCCTATATATTTCTTACAATCATCGAAACATAGAATATTTTACCATGATTTATTGCTTTACATGTGAATAAAGTTCCGCAATGTACATGTAACTCATTGACATATCCATCCTATTTTCCTTACGTTTTGGTGTAAACTTAGGAGTCGTCTATTTTTTGCTCAGATTTAAATTTGTGCACCGGTGGGTGCGCGAAAAATAGTACTGTGCGAATTTAAATACGAGTAAGGTGGTAAAGTTTAAATAATATGATTTCCCTTTTGTTACATTCATATGTTTGTTACCTTGATTTCTTGAGTGATTATAAGTGATAATTTAACTAGTGAATTATGTCACTTTAACTATATGTTCATATGTGCTATCATATCTTATGCACATAATGCATCATGGGTATAATGGTGGTATGAATCATATTTCTGGTAAATTGGACTGGTGATGTGAACTAATTCATTCGAGGCAGGGACTATTATGTAAAACTCTCGAGCACAATCTACTCTCGTGTTTGTACCTCGAATGAATTATTTCGCACCACCAGTACAAGTAATTATTCTCTATTTATTCCCTTAGTGAGTATTATAAAATGCAAATAATTCATCAAATAAAATATTTTGCAATATGTGAATCATGATTTGAGAACCCAAAATGAAAGGTATTTGCTATAAAAATATTTATCGTCATTTATATCTAACATCCACCATCAGTATGTCATGTCATCATTGCTCATAATTCGATAGTATTCTATGCTAGATCGCAGAAGTGTTTCTTAGATTTATCTATAGTTGGAAAGTTAGAATTAAGTCTACTCAGGTATACCTGAAATAGCATAGAAATCACGAGACATCCATTGATTGCTAAATGTATTGCTATATTGACCAATTAATACAGATTCAACATACATTCTGGCTTTAGATTGCTTATGTTGTCATGGTTGCATAATGAAAACACTTTCGCTAAATATTTACTAGTAGGACTACAAAGTAATATAGCATGATATAATATATTATATTCTATCACATTGTCTGGTCACAGGTTCGATTTCATGCATTTGTAATTTTTTATTTGGTCTGCATCAAGCCTTGTTATAATTTTCTGCATGGTTTAGGAGAAAATTTTGTGTGACAATAAAATATGGGCCTTTATTTGCTTCTTTATTTATTCAGAACTGAGACATTGACAAAATTAATACCATGGATGCCATGGCAGTGCCTATACTAACAATAAAGCGATAAATGTCAAAATGTCAGAGCTGTCATATATAAAAAAAATAATTTTTGGAAGTTGGTCAGAGAGGTTGGGGATATCATGGTTTTCTTTCGTCAAAAATAATAAAACTTTGATGCAGAATATGTTTAATTAATAGCAACTGAATATCTCACCATGTCATTGCTTCATCATTTAGCGCTAAATTTACTTAAATCAGGGAGAACAAACTTCAACCGTTACATGTTGTCCAACAAAACTCAATTTAGTAGGTCAATTCTTATTTTATTTATGACAATGTCCTTGACTGATCACTTATAGCAACCACACGCATTGGTGCTTATACCTTAGGAGCATGTGAATGATGATGTCATATAATTTTTTCTATATTTTCTATAGCGATGAGCCAATTTCTGGTGGCGTGTACATTTTTTGTGAAATTGACACCTAACTTCCAGTTAGTAACTTCTGGAGATTGTTGCGGAATCGGCAGTGGACCAATGAGACATAATAGAATTTTCAACTTCACAACTTTTGAAGAATTCCCATGTGATGTAGGCATATTAGTTTCATTTAGACCAATTTCGTTAGTTAGCTTAATGAAAACCAGAGAAGACGTCATGGCATGGTTCATGACATAATTTATGTCATGTTGGCTTTGTGGGCCAGAATTAAGACAAGATTACACAATCCATGACAATACTTGTCATTTCATCTCCACCGGGGCCATTACATGCTGTTACATATATTATTCTTAGCGTTATGTCGCCGATAAAATGCAATTTGGAGGCATAGCATGTGTGGTTGCTCCACTATGTGCCATGTACGATTCATATTAATCAAGCTTGGTCTTTCTTTTTAATCTAGGTGGACAGTCTGCTCCAACAGACACCTGCCCCAGAGGTTACTATTGTCCAGAAGGAACCAAATTTGCCACAGAGTTTGGGTGTCCGAATGGAACCTATAACGATGAGCTAGGAAGGCATGAAGAGACACAGTGTAAAAACTGCACACAAGGTTTCTATTATATTGAACAAATTACATTGTTGTTGGGCTATGCATAAACTATTTGAAACTCAGATATTATTGTTTTAGCCCCTTTCTATACTAAATGGATTCTCTCACTCAGTTATAATATTATACCATGGAATGGTCTATTATTCATCTGGAGGAGGGGTTTTCCGGAAACTTAGTACAGAAGGAGTCATATTTATTGTAGGGAAATGTTCAGATAATAAGTTCAACAAACGATGGTCATTTTGTTTAACTTATTACCTGAACATTTTCTAAGGGATAACTAATCAATGAGTATTTAGTAGAGGGAGACCAGTTCTTCAGTTGCCATGAATGTTATATAATTGAATAATTCCAGTCCCAAGTGTTACATTAAAGATCCACTGTTTGGTACAAGGGTTCCCGTATCATCCACAACAACGGTATATTGTCAAAAAACATTTTTATACAACCATTTTTCAACAACCATTTTTATACAACCATTTTGGGGCATCTGTCCTTCCGTCCTTTGGCTTTAAGTTTCCGGATAATAACTTTAGATAATCTCAAATTAATGGAATGAAATTTGGTATGTGGGTTCACTAGCACAAAATTTGAGTTTCGCCCACCAATTATCACCAGAGTTATGGCTCTTTTTATTGGAATTTGCACTCAATTTTCATTTCCGGATGATAAATTTAGTGTATCTGTACTGAATGTAATGAAATTTGGTATGTGAGTTTACTAGCCCATAATACAGGTGAAGTTCAAATTTGGTTCCGCCCACCAATTTTCACCAGAGTTATGGCCCTTTGTTGGAATTATCACGGGCGTATTTTGCCATGCCCTAGCGATGCTCATGTTTAAGTTCAACTTGGCGAAAATTGGAGCTATTGCCATGGTTGGTGTCTGTCATCCGTGTTCGTCAGCAATTTCCTTCAGCACATCCTACAGGCCACATCCCTCATCTGATCACATCAAAATGTTCCGAAATTGCACTAGCAGCACCAAAATTCCATTAACCGCCATCTTGGATTTCATATTTGAATCCATTGGCACACCCTGCAGCACATATTTATTAGAAGAATGTTTTGAAAATTTACAGGCATGTTTAGGATCATCTCTAGATGCGAGCTATTGAATTAAACTATTTTCGATGAAAAACATAGCCACTGGCAGCCATCGTGGATTTTACTCTTTGCATTACTATATACTTCGGCACACCGTACCGGGCACATCCCTCAACCGATTGTTACAATGACTTTGTATGGATTTTCGTATGACCAGTATAGGAGTCATCTCCTAATAAAACATGGCTGCCATCGGTCTTCTTGGATTTTACTCTTTGCATGACTAAATACTTTGACACAACCTACCGGGCACATCCCTCATCCAATCTTTACTTCATATGGATTTTCGGTAGATAGGAGTCATCTAAATTTTCTGAATTTCCTTAGCGGCCTTCTTAGATTTTACTCTTTGCATGACTAAATTCATCGACAAGCAACATTGTTTGCATTTTTCATTCTAGAATTATTCTTTGTTTATTTAACATTATGGTTTTATGTCCATCCCTACAGATATGTCAGCCATGATTTGACGGATCTCAATGAAATTTAGTTTGGAGGTCGCCATTAGGAGTGCTTTCAAAAAATGGCTCAATGACATTCAAGTTTTCTGTTTTAGAGTTATCCTTTTTAACTTATCTGGAAATCAACATTTTCTGTCTGTGAAGATATCTTAGCCATTGGTAAATTATAGGATCTGATTGATATTTTGTAGGGATGCTCACCATCAATGAAATGTCATATGGTAATGTTCGCATTTTCCTTTTGATTTGTTTAAAAAATTTGGTTCTGTTCTTGCCCATTTGACTAAGTCAAGTTTGAGCTATTGCCATGGGTTGGAGTCTGTGTCTTTCTGTGCATGCGTGCATGCATGTGTCAGTCCGAACGTACATCTGTCAACAATAGCAGTCATTTTGGATTTCAAATTTGAATCCATCAGCACACCTTGCAGCCTGCATATATTGGTGTACCTCTAGATGGCAGCCATCTTGGTTTTTACTCTTTGTATGACTAAATCCTTTGGCACACCCTACAGGCCTCATCCGATCATCAACAAACTTCACATGGATCTTTGGGGTGACCTCTAGATGGAGCCATAAATTTTTTCCGAAATTTGTTAAAAAACATGGCCACCTGCTGCCATCTTGGATTTCAAATTTGAATCCATTGGCAGCCTGAAATTTTGGAGAATTATTTTGAAAATTTACAGGCATTTTTAGGATTACCTCTAGATAGAAGCTATCAAATTTTAACAAGTTTCAATGAAAAATTTGGCGGATGGCAGCCATCTTGGATTTTATTCTTTGCATGACTAAATCCTTTGACACACCCTGCAGACCACATCTCTCATCCAATTGTTACCAAACTTCATATTGATATTTTGGGTGACCACTAGATGTGAGCCATAATTTTTATCCGATTTGTTGAAAAACATGGCTGCCAGTGGTGATCTTGGAATTTACTTTATATATATCTCTTGTTGACATCTAGTTTTACTTAGACTTTTCAACTTTCCACTCCATTGACTGTAACACTGGAAATGATCTCCTCTCAAAGTTGAGCTACATTGTCATTGACATTTTCATTCAATTTGGCACTGTGGGGATATGCCAACATCTTGTTTTAAGCTGTAAATGTATTTATCTGATTCATAGGAGATCCTTTTTACAATTAATTTTGCTTTCAGGTCACTACTGTGAATTTGCAGTATCAGCACCTACAGACTGTTTGCCGAGGACATATATGCCATACGGAGTGATTCCTGCGACAGTGGGAACTACATACACACTAGTTGGTTCAGGTAAGTTAGATAATACAAATAGCTCTCCTTGCTAGTTTTGTATGTGTGGTATTATATTTTTGGATTTTTGATAGAAATATCTCTATTTAGTTGATAGTGAATTAAAAATTCTAGTCCACCTTAGATTCTCAATGTTTAAAATAGTGTATAGTGGGGTCAGTTGGGCACTAGCTTCGTGTCATTTTGGGAAATATCTTCATTTGTTAGAAAAGTTCCCACTGTGGGTCCCTCAAAATCTTTTGATGTAATTCATAAAAAAAAATTTGTCTTAAGTTGCCTTCATGTTTTTGGACATGGGTCTCAGATCATGATAAGGATCAAGGACCATACATATTGGTTCCTAGTACTGTGGGTAGTACCTGCAGATTAGTTGACTCTGGTTTGTTCAGTAATAAAAATAGTCCTCTGTGCTAGTTTTGGATGTCTGGATAACAACCAATGTCCATGATAGGAAAATAAAAAAAAAATTGTGGTGCCATTCTTCGGAATATTGTTGTTTTATATTTTCAGTGTCAGACCTCGCCAAGACACAGTTTGAGTGTATTGACTGTCCAGGGGGATCATATTGTCAGGCCGCTACGATCACTCCAGCAGACTGTGGACTCGGGATGTATTCTAGACCGTGGCAGTTTGAGTGCTCAGTGTGTGAAGCAGGGTTAGTTACAGTAATGCCCTAAATAATCGACTACTTAACCACATCATAATTATGAGTAACTTTTCAGGATTTAGCCAGAGATGTGGCTTGTTGCCATTCATTGGAAAGCTCTCAGTGAGAGATTTCCGATGATGGCAACAAGCCATATTTCCGACTAAATCCTGAAAAGTTACCCATAATTCTGCTGTGGTTAAGGAGTCGATTATTTAGGTAATTTACTATATTCTTGTTGATGCCTTCCTGTTACTCATACCATAGAAGCCTTGTCCGATGGTTGATATGACACCACAGCAGTGAAGCTTGTTCCCATGTGTAAACTTAAAAGCAGACGAGAACTTATTGGAATTTGTTGCAAAACAATAATATTTCAACATATCTCCTCTATTTTAATTTTGAGGAAATTTCTTCAATCTTCTCCTATAGTTAAAGTGATGTGAAACACTCCGGTAGGGTGATCAAATAGAAACGGAGAATAATCTTGTTCAGAGTAGTAATTTTTACAAATAGTATATCCATCCAAATTGACAACACACACCGTCATTCTTATATATGAATTAAATGCAGTGACTCTTGATGGCAAAATCGTTTTCGTTTTCGCTGATAAATGCGTCCCGAATCGAGTAGTAAATATTTACAATTGAGCGTAATTGATGTTAGTAGAATGTTACATTCCTCCAGTTGTCATAGTGCCTGAATACTAACTTATCAGTTTTAATCACCCGAACAAGTACATAATATGTCTCTTACATTTTACATCTATAAGGCTACAGGAAGTTGATTCTCTGTTTCTCAGACACTTTTTTTCCCAAAGCAGGCAGGCAGGCAGATTTTTATATTTATTTTTTATGGCCAAAATTTACCGGCAGGCAGGTTTTTATTACCATATTTTATGACAAAAATTTCCCGGCAGGCAGGTTTTTATTTGTTTATCCTAAAATTGTAAAACCAATGTTCGGACATTGAAACATGACTACTTGATTTGATTTTAATGAAATTTTATTAATACTGAAACTTGTCAGGCTTCACTAAGCCATCTTTGAATGTGTCAATAAAAGACAAAAACAAAATATATTAAACTTTCATAACATAAAATAACAACAATATGCAGAATAATATCTCCTCTATTTTAATTTTGAGGAAATTTCTTCAATCTTCTCCTATAGTTAAAGTGATGTGAAACACTCCGGTAGGGTGATCAAATAGAAACGGAGAATAATCTTGTTCAGAGTAGTAATTTTTACAAATAGTATATCCATCCAAATTGACAACACACACCGTCATTCTTATATATGAATTAAATGCAGTGACTCTTGATGGCAAAATCGTTTTCGTTTTCGCTGATAAATGCGTCCCGAATCGAGTAGTAAATATTTACAATTGAGCGTAATTGATGTTAGTAGAATGTTACATTCCTCCAGTTGTCATAGTGCCTGAATACTAACTTATCAGTTTTAATCACCCGAACAAGTACATAATATGTCTCTTACATTTTACATCTATAAGGCTACAGGAAGTTGATTCTCTGTTTCTCAGACACTTTTTTTCCCAAAGCAGGCAGGCAGGCAGATTTTTATATTTATTTTTTATGGCCAAAATTTACCGGCAGGCAGGTTTTTATTACCATATTTTATGACAAAAATTTCCCAGCAGGCAGGTTTTTATTTGTTTATCCTAAAATTGTAAAACCAATGTTCGGACATTGAAACATGACTACTTGATTTGATTTTAATGAAATTTTATTAATACTGAAACTTGTCAGGCTTCACTAAGCCATCTTTGAATATGTCAATACAAGACAAAAACAAAATATATTAAACTTTCATAACATAAAATAACAACAATATGCAGAATAATTTTTTGTTAATGTGTATGGGTAAATTGATTATCAGTGGTTGTTCTTAATCACCATTGCTACTGTCGTTTTAGCAAGCTTCCACCTGTTGATAGTACAAACACACATACATATATAGAATATAAATAGAGTATATCTGTATGTATGTATGTAATAATAGAAATGATGTTTAATATGTGAAACATACATGATTTAATAAGTGTTGTCTAGAAAATTATTGTCATATGAGATCAAATCACATGTATGTGTGAATCACTTCTATTTGCTGTTACATGTACCTTCCGTATACATATATGCCATGTTTGCTGAATATATATAAAATATATTTAAACTTTAATATTTTACCCACACACATTTCAATAATTTGATATTCTTTTAATAGTTGAAATAAAATAAAATAGTCGAATGAACTCTTTGCACTCATGGATATGCAAATAGAATATTATTACTATCCATTTACTTGCAAACCAAGCTTTTTTTCTTCCAAATATTCTAGAAATTTTTGGGTGAGTTCATCCCTTTTATTTATGGATTTGTCCAACTTTGGAAGCTGGAAAGTCTTTTCCATAAGAACACTGAATGGAGACTTCGTTGGTGCATCCGCACTGGTAGTTGCACGTTGACAAGTACTTGAAGAAGTATTGGTGGTCACCGTGATCTTAAAATAAAAGCCAAAAATGTCTGCAACCTGTGTGGCTTTCAAAGTTTCAGTTCAGGTGAGACGAAGTCGAAGTCTGATGTTTTGTTTTTTCCAACAAATGGATTTGATGCTTCCGCCGTGTTGGGGCGTTATCCGTTCCGATAAATTTCGACATGTTTCATCGATCTCAACACTCACTATAGTCCAGGGGATAAGATATTTGTTGCCGTCCCACACGCAATCATTCAGAATTGCAACCATTGTTTTAGCGGAAGTAGATCGGGCGCGTTCGATTAAGATTCAGGACATCGGCTTGTTCGATCTATTCAAAGTTTGGAATTATGAGATAGAGTTGCGCCTCTTTATCCACACCTGTTAACAATGGTCGATTGCGAACTTCACGGATTGCGAGCGGCGGGATGAATTATACTTTTTATTTTTGGTAGGCTATAAAAAGTACCCAGCGGTGTATTTTTTCGGGGGGGGGGGGGGGGGGGGGTGTGTCTGAGAAACAGAGAATCAACTTCCTATGGCCTAATAGAGTTCTATTTACCATGCAGAACATTGCAATCAATATTTTGTTTCATCTGACTCCAGCTCTAGTTTATTGCTCTCTCTGTTCCTTTGTTTCTGGCATATGACCTTCACATCATTTGTGTTGCATGTTTTTGTTTCAGTTATTACTGTGACAATGCAACAACATCATACGATGATATGACGATAAATAAGAAGTGTCCTGCGAGCAAATATTGCCAAGTAGGCCTGTCGGACGTATCGCAGGCTACAGACTGTAGTCAGGGAAAATACTGCCCCGAAGGTTTGTATGTTTCAACTGACCTCATTCTCGTAATAATCTACTTCTCTCATTGCTCTTTATGAGCAGGATTTGATTGGCCTAATTTCATTGAAAATGGCCAAAGAATATATCATTTCGCCAAATAGTTTCAAGCTTATAGTAAGCAGTCACCTCTCAGAATAACAACAGAACTCACTAAAACACTTACACATGTTTATATTTAATCAGTTGATGCTCACTTTATGTCCAATGAATGGCAGTAACTTAAACAATAATTATATATGCCGTTTTATAAATGGGACGTATTATTTTTAGTGTAACTCGTCAGACGTGTTGTAGGCTTATGTCATCGCTGCAGAATTTGCATTGTCTATAAAATTTCTCTCGGGATTTGCAAAGTGAAATTAAGATGTTTCATGGAGTGCCAATTTGAATCCATCAGCACACCCTGCAGCCCGCATCAATTGGAGAATTGTTTTGAAAATTTACAGTCATGTTTAGCTCTAGATGGGAGCTATCAAATTTGAACTATTTTTGATGAAAAACTTGGCCGCCAGCAGCCATCTTGGATTTTACTCTTTGCATCACTAAATCCTTTAGCACACTCTGCAGCCCACATCTCTCATCTGATTGTCACAAACTTCATATAGGTCTTCTGGGTGACCAATAGATGGGAGCCATCAAATTTTTCTGACTTTCATTGAAAAACTTGACCGCCAGTGGTCATCTTGCATTTCTACTCTTTACAGGCCAATACTTTCATCCAATCGTGACTAAACCTCAAGTGGATCTTTGGGGTGACCTTTAAATGAGAGCCATAAATTTTTTCCAAATTTAGTTACAAAAAGCGGCCGCTAACAGCCATCTTGAATTTCAAATTTGAATCCGTCGGCACACCATACTTTATACATGTATTGGAGAAATGTTTTGAAAATTTACTGGCATGTTCAGGATCACTTCTAGATGGGAGTTATCTAATTTGAAATTTGTTTTTATCAAAAACATGGCTGACGGCAGCCATCAATGGATTTTACTCTTTGCATCACTAAATACAGCCAACATTATTTATCAAGTTGATCCTAAACTTTGTATGGTTCATAGGGCTGACATCTGGTATTATTTACAGTAATTCCCCAAATAATCAACTTTCGGATGAATTTTTCAGGAAATATGGCTTGTTGCCATTCATCGGAAAGCTCTCACTAAGAGCTTTCCGATGAATGGCAACAAGCCATATTTCTGACTAAATCCTGAAAAGTTACCCATAATTCTCCTGTGGTTAAGGAGTCGATTATTTAGGGCATTACTTTTGACATTTATTTCCAGATGACAACTTTAGCAACTTAAAAATTGGTGTTTTCTTGGTTTCCTGTTGATAACTGCAGTTAGGCTTTGTTGATCCCCACCAAATTTTATATGTGGCTGAATTGGCACAAAATACGAGGTGTGCTTGATTCGGGGGATTTGTTCAATGATCCTCACCAGACTTATGGGGCCTTTTTGACTTTATTTGTTTTTCAGCTGATCACTCCAAGTCATGGAATCTTTCTGAAATGCAATTAGAAACAAGCCTATGGGTGTATTATGCTACTGTGGCGGTGCTCTTGTTTTCATTAGGCCTAAAAAAAAAAGACATTTGTTTCCGCTAACACGACCGACCCTATTTTAAACCCCTGACCCTTAACTTTTTATTGCCATTCAATTTAGCTCCTAATTCATATCATAACAAGATGCAAAACATTTATATATATTGACATAAGAAATTTTAGTTTACAAAAAGATTTAAGTTTAACAGTTGGAATCATACTGTAAAGTACATGTACCCGGTATGTTTGGCTTTATCTAGGTTTCATCTGTGAAAACTTCAAATAGTTTCAGTTCAGGTTTGTTATGATTCAGCCTTCAGACTTCAGTATTTCAATCAAATACAGTACAGGAACATTAACAATTTGATCGAATCAACCTGGTTATCAGGTGGGATCTCATAATACCAAATGAAAAATTAACATAGAGATTAGCCTTCACTATGAATACCGAACACAACCGAAAACAAGTTAAAATAAGGGTTAAAAGACGGAAATATAAGAACTAAACTATGTAGGGGTGTGTGCGTATATGTAAGCTAGTGATATGTGAAGTTTGATGCAATTTGGCCGATTAAAAGTTACGTTAATGAAAGTTTTATGTAATTTCACGCTGATTCAGAGTCCTGCGTGATGGCGGCTAACTCTATGAATACCGAACACAAGTCCAAATAAGGCGTATATAATGGAAATATATGAAATAAAGTATATAATGATGTGTGTGTATATAGAGGATCTCAAACGAGTTACTATTTTATACGGAATTTATCAACCGAGTTCACTAAATTCGATTTGAGCCGAGGTTTACCGAGGCTCAAATAGAATTTAGTGGACGAGGTTGATAAATTACATTTAAAATAGAACGAGTTTGAGATACTTTTTATCACATGATCATATAATCGCTAAAATTTTATCGAAAACAACAATTAACTGCAGCCAGCGATCATTGTCTCAAAGAGCAGCGTGACGTCATTGCACGCGACGATATTACACGTGTCTATTACGCTCGAATATTACATCGGAAAATAGTGCTAATCATGTGATAAATGTAAGTTAGTGATATGTGAAGTTTGATGCAATTTGGCCGATTATAAGTTTAGTTATTGATAGGTTTATGTACAATATTAGCTGTCGGCACGTAAACCAGAGTTCGGCAAGATGGCGGCTAACTCTATGAATACCGAACACAAGTTCAAATAAGGCGTATATAAGGGAAATATATGAAATAAAGTTTGTAATGATGTGTATTTATATGTAAGTTAGTGATATGTGAAGTTTGATGCAATTTGGCCGATTAAAAGATTAGTTATTTGTAGTTTTATGTACAATATCAGCTGTCGGCACGTATAAACCAGAGTTCGGCGAAATGGCAGCTAACTATATGAATACCGACCACAAGTTCAAATAAGGTGTATAAAAGGGAAATATATAAAATAAAGTTTTAATGATTTGTATGTATATGTAAGTTACTGGTATGTGAAGTCGGCATGCAAGCGAGAGTTCGGCGAGGATTTCTATGAATACCGAACACAAGTCGAAATAATAAGATGATTAAGACATCAGCGATATAGGTGATAATTAATTTCCCCTAACATATGGCACTGCGCAGTAGAGCCTTTGTTGCTGATTAATTACCGATGTGTGATCGCGGATTACTCTGGCTTATCGAAAAGATTACAGGGATGTTTTGACAGTGATATTCAAGCAAGGTTTCACAGGTTTCATAAACCAAAATGGTTGAATAAACAATATTGTGTTCAGCACCGATGACAAGATTGCTCTTGTGAATGCAATATCGACATGTTTTCCCGGGAGCACACACACATTGTTTACTCGCCATCTAAAGGAAAACCTCATGAGAAATCTGAGTAAAAAAGGGAGCCAAGAAACGGTAAGTAAACTAGTAGGTAAGACATTTAATAGTGAGAAAGGCCTCCTCACAATAGATAGTAAGTTGGTTTACGAGGAGGTCGAAGCTGACATCATGACGAAAAATAAAATAAATATATTGAGTCTTTCATGCTCAGATTAAGGTCCAAAGTCTTCGAGGCTCGTTTACAAAATAATGTAATTCCCAAACTTTGGACCAATAATAATTGTGAGAGTTTAAACCATATTATCAAATTGGAAAATGAGTGGAAAACGTTGCGACTGACCGACTTAACAGACAATTTATCAGACATAGTTGACGATCAATTACGGGACATTAGAGGTGCTTTACATGGCTGCGTAAATTTTCAATTAGCGAATCAGGCAATATCATTAAAAATAAGCAATAGTACATGGGTAAATATGACAGCAGACCAACGTGACCGACGACTAAAACGACTAATGACGTATGTTTATGATACTGCTAAACTGCAAACATCAACGGACAGACGCCTGACTATTCCGAAAACAGCGGCTATTGCCAAAAAAACGGGACAAGTAAAACGAATAAAATCTTGCAAAACAAAATCAGTTGGCAATAAACGTCAAAGGGGTGCTTGAGAGTTGTTTAGGAATGAATGCTTTAATGCTGGGAGAAACAAATTAATGAGTAACATGCAATAACACATTTACAATATTTTATATAGAATATGTACACGATGGAAATATAAAAATATATATAAGTTTATATAAGTATATATATATGAATATTGGTATGCATTTAGGTAATTTTTTGCAGAATATCATTATTTTCGTCTTTTTTGTAGCATATCATTTATCTAACATGCATATGTTAAAAGTCCCAAACGGCAATGTCACACACTCCCCTTCAATGGGGTAATTGTGCCAAATCGGCCAAATTGCATCAAACTTCACGTATCGCTAGCTTATATATAAATACACATCATTATAAACTTTATTTCATATATTTCCCTAAAATACGCCTTATTTGAACTTGTGTTCGGTATTCAGCCGCCATCTTGCCGAACTCTGGTTTACGTGCCGACAGCTAATATTGTACATAAACCTACCAATAACTAAACGTATAATTGGCCAAATTGCATCAAACTACACATACCAGTAACTTACATACACACACATCATTATAAACTTTATTTCATATATTTCCCTTATATACGCCTTATTTGGACTTGTGTTCGGTATGCATAGAGTTAGCCGCCATCACGCCGGACTCTTGACTCGGCGTGAAATTACATAAAACTTTCATTAACGTAACTTTTAATCGGCCAAATTGCATCAAACTTCACATATCACTAGCTTATATATACACACACATCATTATAAACTTTATTTCATATATTTCCTTATATACACCTTATTTGGACTTGTGTTCGGTATTCATAGAGTTAGCCGCTATCACTGACTCGGCGTGAAATTACATAAAACCTTCATTAACGTAACTTTTAATCCACCAAATTGCATCAAACTTCACATATCACTAGCTTACATATACACACACATCATTATAAAGTTTATTTCATATATGTCCGTCTTTTAACCCTTATTTTAACTTGTTTTCGGTTGTGAACGGTTATGTTAGGTTGTGTTCGATATTCATAGTGACCCGAGATTAGTACTATAAATAGTAAATACTAACTAAATAGACATTGTTTCTGTACTACATGTAGTATATTATGTATGTGTCTCACTTGAATTTTATAAAATAGCCTATTATATGAATTAGAGTGATAATGGTAAGTCTCATTTCAAGCATCATAAGCATAATCCATTGAACCAAAAGATATCTGACAATAAGTTATAAGCATTCCCAATCCATACATATATAAAAAATTTCCAAAGTTATGCTTGAGAAACTTGATCAAATTGACCTCTCAGTAAAATTCAAAATACTGACTCAAAGTGCCCTAGATTAGCTCTAAATGCAATGGATTTTCAAATTTTTTCCAGGGGGAGAACCCCCACCATCAGCAGGGGGTCACCCCTCCCAAACCTTCCTCCGCTCAGGCCTTCAGGTTATGTCTTTGGCATATCATTGCCCAAAAACAGGTGTCCCCAAAAAATACCTAGATCCTTCACCGAATGCGGAGGAGAAGGTGGGGTTGTGAAGCCATCATTAAGAGATCGGTACAAGACGGTCACTCCAATATGTGACAGTGCAGTGGTGCTGGACTGACTCCAGTTGTCGCCAGGCCATATGGGAAATATTAGGATTATCAAAGACTATATTAGTATATAGACTAGTATATATGTAAATATTGATGCATATGTAAGATTGAATTGGAGTTTTTAGTTCCTCTGTCATTTGGGTTAACCTGATTGGGGCTAAGAAGTGCACAGTTTGGGT
This sequence comes from Siphonodentalium dalli, assembly GCA_032622095.1. Classification (NCBI taxonomy): domain Eukaryota; kingdom Metazoa; phylum Mollusca; class Scaphopoda; order Gadilida; family Siphonodentaliidae; genus Siphonodentalium; species Siphonodentalium dalli. Next base: position 191,084,926 of record CP136064.1, read on the forward strand.
TATTGACAAGTATTATACAGTTATTTTTAAAGATACTGAGAAAAAAAAAAGTAAAAAAAAAAAAAAAAGTTAAGCCTACCTACCCTAATTTTTTCAGCTCGTTAGCGGAAACAAATGTAATTTTGTTTAGGCCTTATTGTTATTTGAACATATCAATTTTATAATAAAAAAGAATGAATATATACACAGAACAACACGATGTGTAAATGGGTTTGTCGATACGGCACGAGTGATGTCGCGGAAGGATAGAACGAGAGGCGCTTGCGCCTCGAGTTCTATCCCTCCGCCACAGCACGAGTGCCGTATCAACAAACCCATTTACACATCGTGTCGTTCTGTGTTTATTACACGCTTCGCGTCCTAGAATCCGTGCATTAAAAATACATGATTATAATGTTTATTTAGGCTCATACAGGGCGTGTTTGTCATGTGTGATGATTCTTTTATTTAAATAGTTCCAGTTTCATGGTTGAGGCAAACGTCATGTACGTCATTTTACGTCAACGAGATGTGTATGGAACGTACGTTCCATACGGATTTGTGAATATGGAACAGCAATAACACTGTACTTCTAGGAACAAGCGTGTAATAATATGCTTATATGTAATTTTTTACATTATTTGCCTTTGCATTGTAAACAGGTGATACTACATGTAACATCGTTAAATTGATCTTTTGTTTACTCACACATTATGTAAAGCAAAAGGAATATTAGGTTAAACAGTTTTTTCTTCTTTGACTGACTATTATAGGACACTATGTTGGGATTTTCCCAATATTTCCAATTCTCATTCGGTCGATGATTTTGGATATATCATCCAGTTCAGTTTCGAGAATTCTCCCAACAAATATTTAAGCGCCTTGAGCCGACTGGGATTTGGCACTATATAAGAAACCTGTTTATTATAGAATTGTCAGCAAGTTATAATGACGTCATTAATTTGCTGTTTTGTTTGCTCACAGCTACACCAGAGGAATTGAATTGTCCGGTCGGAACCATTAGATACACCGTTGGAGCATCTGACGTTAACACAGACTGTATTTCCTGTCCTGCTGGATATTATTGTATAGAAGGCTCGTATGTTGAAACTGGTCAATGTGTGCAGGGTTATTACTGTCCAACAGAGTTCACAAATCCTTATGGGTCACAACCAACTAATATTGGGTCATCTGGCCCAAATCAGGTATGGTACAATGTAATTAGTTGGTATAGATTAAGATGAACGTCAACAAAATAGAAACAAAATGCAAACATTTACAGAACTCGAGTCTGTGACAATAAATTTTTCAGTGAAATTTGTTCAATCTAATTCATTTTTATATAGGTGTTGTCATGGGATACAACATTTTTCTCATGGCCTTTCGATATAGGAAGTTATTGCGAGAAAGAAGTTTGGAATTGTGAGGCATATATCAGCCATTCAGAATGCAGTTAACCTTTCCATGACTTGATGTTCCTGAAATTTTTGTTAGAACCCTGTTCCAATGCATCTCGTCTCCCTATGGGAGACTCGCATATATTAAAGAGAACGCACTGGCACAGGATCTTTAATGCTGCACCAGCACAGCTCCCATGATGAAAGGATTAATGTTATGACATGCAATAGCCTGTGTTATGTCACTCAACCATCGTTGACTGTTTGAAAATGCAATGAGGTTTGTTGAATATTTAATTTATAATCTATAGGTACCTTGTCCTGGTGGGACGTATACAGATGTTGTAGGAACACCGAATTTCACAAGCTGTAAAACGTGCCCAGAGAGATATTACTGTCCACTTGGTTCACCATCACCGACCGACTGCCCTCGAGGATCATACTGTCCCGAGGGATCAGATGTCCCAACACCTTGTCCAACAGGCAGATATGGCAACAGTACAAGTTAGTATGTTATTAATGATGCCCGGTTCGATTTAACACGTTGAGTGCTGGCTACGAGTTATCTCGTACTACACTATATTCCAGCATGCCACTAAGAGTTATCTCGTAGTTTATATGGGGTCTTAATGTTCTTCTGTATAAATTTAAGAAATTGAGTTCCCCATTTAAAGATGATTTCAACCATCTTAGGAAACTCAAATATATATGTGACGTGTGTGATGCCACTGCTTCTCTGTAATAAAGGGACCTAATTGATGCCGAAAGTATGGTTATACTGACACATTGGCCCCTAACTCCGTTGTGCCATCTGAATTGGCTTTTTATGATAAGATCCACAAAAGCCCCTAACATTCTGCACTCCAGAATAAATAGTTAATTCGTGTATTTGAATAGTAGACATCAATTTTGAAGTAGCATGATCACACATGTAAGATTGTATTTGTCGAAATTTAGGTATGAGATAACTCATAGGCGGCACACAGTGCCGCCCATCTAAACCTGGAATGTGGGATACGATATTCCCCAGCTGTGACGAGTTATGTCATAGTCAGAACTACTGCAGGCAACTCCAAAAGGTAAAATCAGCACATGTTTATTTTTTTAAATATCGAACATGATCATCTGATCATGAGAGCTTTCCGTTGAATGGCAACAAGCCATATTTCCGACTAAATCCTGAAAAATTACCCATAATTCTGCTGTGGTTAAGGAGTCAATTAATTAGGGCATTACTGTACATTATGTTCTGCATACTTGAGCTTGATCAATCCAATTCCATTGATTTGTTACTGAGGTCAGCCATAGACTGAAAATTATTGGCTTCCAATTTATAAAATAATATCGACGACTGTGTTAGATATCATCTTAAAAATGACTTGACATTATATGTTACTTGATATTTTGAATTTGAATATACTGCTCATAGCAGTTTAGGAGTCTTTGTGCCTTTGGTTAGATACATCCATAATTCCCTATCATTATTAATATAATTTGATTGTAGATTTAAAGCAGGAGGATGAGTCTGTTGCGTGACTTGTGATTCTATTGCAATGTCCCTGTCTGCTGAATCCCCACAGTCAGTGTGACGAAGGTTACATCTGAATTCTCGGAGCCCCCATGTGATTCTATTTATTTATTATAGATTTGAAGCAGGAGGATGAGTGTTCATTGTGTGACCCGGGATTTTACTGTGACGCCCCGGGTCTGCTGAATCCCCGTGGTCAGTGTGACGCAGGATATATCTGCATCCTCGGAGCCTCGACGTCACAGCCAATGGATGGTGTTACTGGCTCGATCTGTCCAGCAGGTGGATACTGCATACTTGGTGAGCTAATGACTTGCTTACAGATTGGTTTCGATGAAACTTCAATATACATGTAGAAGATATATCTTTTGTAGTTTGCTGATTGTATATATGAATCACGCCTTAGCCTACATCTTAATTTTAAATTATAGCTTAAATTATAGGAATTAACCCAACAGAACGGCCCTGTGCCAATGCATTCTCTTATATATGCGAGTCGACCATAGGTCGCCTCGCATATATAAGAGAATGCATTGGCTTAACACATTAAAAATTGTTAAATAATGTAAGAAAAAATGGTAAAAAGTGTTAAAAAAAGATTTTTTTTAGGCCAATGCATTCTCTTATATATGCGAGGCGACCTATGGTCGACTCGCATATATAAGAGAATGCATTGGCACAGGGCATAACTGTAACCATCACAATGTGGTCAATGAGCCGGTTCCAATGATATCCATATTTGTATGGTTTTATTGAGACAGACCCAAGATAATTTAGGCTGTTGCAGCTTTATTTGGCCGTTTTTGGCCGGTTTGTTGGGTAAAGGGTTAAACAATGTATGTGTATCAAATGACTTCAAAACTCAAAATTATCTACTGACATAACATACTACATAGCCAACTTTTTTTGACACGCGTTTATTTGTAAGTTCCTCAGACCACATTTGTATTCTGAATGTATCTTCTGATCTACCATAAGATTATATAAAAAAAGATGAGAATATTATTGACTGTTAATTTAAACAAAGGTCTTGATAACTTTTATCTTGACTAAATTTGATGCCATGTTAAACACCATGCAATTACACCAATGATATGGAGACCACTGATAATGGGTGGAAACTAATAAAAATAGGTGAACTCTGACAAACTTGTGTGCATATATATGGTGAGAATCAGTACATGTCTATTATTATCATTCAAAAATGTTCTGAGTGATCTACCTTACTCGTATTTAAATTCGCGCAGTACTATTTTTCACGCACCCATCGGTGTGCAAATTTAAAACTGAGCGAAAAATGATACGACTTCTGAGTTAAAACTAATTAACCACAGGGAAAACAAGATCGAGGATTATGTTAACGAGCTACAAATATCACAAAAGGTTGGACACTGAATGGATAATAATGTGTATACATCTAGGCCTATATTTAAATTCGGTCAACCAATATAATAAATTCAACACCATTACTCAATGCCAAGCGATGTACAAATCATGGTATACCGTTAAGTCATTGATGCTGAAATGCTTGTAAGAAATACACATATTCTAGATTGCATGTGCAAGAAAGCACAAACCCCATATCCACTACCCTGGGTATCATGACCATACAGTCTGAGTTAGAAACTGTTGCCTTTGCAGTTGTGTTTTTCTGTTTTCGAGTTTATTTCAATAATGTCCAGTCCATAACTAATTCAATATCAGTATAAATATTTTAAGCATATAAACATCCATCATCGCAACAAAATGAGGATGCAGTCATGGTCTAAAAGATGTAAATCCATCGCGATCATCTTTAATATACACATGTGCCTTCAGAAAAGACTAAGAACTGAAACTGTTATCAGATCCAAGAATTTTACAAAAATATTTTTGTCAGTTTTGAATTTGCGCAGATATGTGCGCGAATTTAAAGTGTGCGAAATTCAAAACTCATGAAAAATAGTACAGCGCAAATTTAAATACGAGTAAGGTATGTTTTAATGTTTTTTATCAAATATATATTCTAGGTTCCTATGAGGCGAAGCCCTGTCCAGCTGGGACATACAGCAATGAATCTGGAGCTGTTAACTATTACGACTGTTTCTCATGTGACGTGGGTTATTACTGTTCATCTGTAGCTGGTGGAGAGCCAACTGGTCTGTGTTGGGGCGGATACTATTGTACAGGTGGAGCCAAAACACCTCGGCAGAACATTGTAGATCCAGGTGAGATGTCTATGAATATAATGGAGCATCATTTTCTTTCTATGCTCTCATTACATTTCTGTACATTTTTGTTGACTTTCTTGTTACCTTACCAGAAAATATTCTTAATAATATTTAAAGATGTGCTCATGGTTCCAGATCTCCAGTTAAAATTTTATTTAAATCAAATTTTATATGCCCGTTTTGAAAAACCGGTGACGTATTATGTTATTAGTCCATTCGTCCGTTCGTCGTGCCGTCCGTGCTTACATTTGATAGCTTAAGTGGTCATTTCTTTTGTTCAATTTCTGAAGTGGTTACCACTTAAGATTACCCGTTATTTCATTAATCTCCGCTAATCTCTGGGAGGATAGATTAACAAAATAAGGCATGTGTGTAGACTTGTTTCCACTCAGTGCGCAGAGTAAATTTCATAAAAAAAATTGCCAAAATTTCTTTTAAGAAAACGAAGTTCGAATTTTGTTAGATAAAGTAGAAAATACCACATAAGATACCATCCATAGGTTCTGTTTCCTTTTTTGTTTCCGGGTGATAACTTTAGTACGTCTGGAATGAAATTTCGTATGTGGGTTTACTAGCACAAAATACAGGTCAAATTTGACTCTGTCAAATAGTTCTGGCCGGCAATTTTCAACAGAGCTTCGGCCCTATTTTTTGGAATTTGCACTCAATTTTCATTTCCGGATGATTACATTTTAGTAAAACTGAACTGAATGGAATGAAATTTGGTATGAGTTTACCAGCCCAAAATACAGGTCAAGGTCGAATTTGGGTTCTGCCCAACAATTTTCACCAGAGTTATGGCCCTTTGTTGAAATTACCAGAGGCATATTTTGCCATGCCCTAGCGATGCCCTTGTTTGATTTGTTCGGCTGAAAAAACCAATTGTCTAAATAACTTTGTTTGGTATAATTGAATTCCAGGACATTTTGCACCTAATGGATCCTATGCGCAGAATGAGTGTCGTATCGGCACATACAACCCATACTATGGAGAAGCTGAATGTTTTGTGTGCGAGACTGGTTTCTATTGCCCGGATAAAGCGATGACTAACATGACTGCATGTCCTGCGGGGAAGTACTGCGTGAACGGAAGTTATATACCAGAGGACTGCCCGCCTGGAACCTATTCGAACCAGTAAGCTAAGCTGATGTCTATTTTATGTTGCAACACTGATATGTATACCTTATAGTGCATTAGATACAAAAAAAAGCATTTACTATATTTTATTTCAATTAAATTTTTTTTTTAGAAATTTTCATTTCAAGATAGTGCAGTTTTCATTGATGCATGGTACCACCTGTTTTACATTTCTAAATGTTGATTATTATTATCACTTATGATGATATCAAGATTCTCTGTTATTTACCTAGATAATGGTGCACAGAAATATTATGGACTTCCACACTGATATTTCATATAAAATCTTAATCTTCCTGTTGTACCATGTGGTACTATATCATTAATAATTCTAGTTTCCTGCCAGAAAATCTTAATTATATCCTGATAAAGAAGACACTTACAACCTTCTGGGATCAAATCATCTTATTTAGTAGCCCAATTTAATTTATCCAATATATCTTCAGTGGATCTATTTTAGGTTATGCACATCATTATACAATAAACAAATTGAAAACAAACACTTTAGACTTAAAATTCTCCACAGGCATTTTATGACCAGGCCTTCTAGAAATTATCACTTGACTGCTTGCAAGAGTTGGCGGCCACTAGTCCTTATTAAATTGTGCAGCTTAACTCTTAATTTAATATATTATTGATTTAAATCACATGGCAGGACCCACAGAACAAGTGTAGAGGACTGTGATGTTGTCCCGGCTGGGTGGTACAGCAGCAATCGCGGGGCCACCGAGCCAACTGGTAAATGTGCAGCAGGACACATCTGTTTTGGCAGCGCCCTCGATGACGATCCAGTCTACAACAATGACACTTCTGGAAATAAGACACTCATTTTATGGGGCGACGTCTGCCAGCCTGGGTACTATTGTCCATTAGGAACAGCTAGTATGGTTCCCTGCCCTAGAGGGACATATAATCCAGATGAGAGAGGTGTTTCTCAAGATTCCACTTGTAGGCAATGTGACCCAGGAACGTACTGTAATGGGACAGCTCTCACTGCACCTACAGGTAAGAAAGATGTATCTTTATTATGCCCCGACCCTCCAAAGGAGGATACAGGGGTATATAGTGGAGATCTCCATCCGTCCTTCCATCCATCCTTCCCGAAGGACGTCCTTCCGTCCATCCGTCTGTAACAAACATTTCACAACAAAGCTCAAGTATCGATAGTCCAATTTGGATATCCTTTGGTATGCAGGTAGACCAGCATTGTGAAAAGGGTCTCCACATAGTGCATGTTTTGTCCATACTTTTATGGCCCTTTGTGTTCTGGACTGGTGTGGTGATAGCACAGGTTTGTGGAAAGGATACCTACATACTATGGTTTTGTCCATTAATTTTTAAGTTTGACTTGGAAATTTGTGAATTTTCTCTCTACATATTGCCATATTGAGTGTACAGTTAGCGGCATTGGTCCACTCTTGGCATTGCCCTTGTTACACATTAGTTGTTGAATTCTCAATCCATGTACTGGTTCCAGTCTGACAACGTTTTGACAGCTCACTCTAGTGTGATCCAGAATTCCCTGGCAACATGTGATTTTGAGAAAGCTTGTCATGTCAGAGTTGTCGACAGACAATGAATGTCAAGTGGAAGAACTATCAGTTTTATTCCTTTTGTTTTGGTAATATACTAATAATAGAGCCACACTTATGGGTGGCCATTTGGTGACAAAATAGGTAAATAGTGAGTTGAACGGTGAAGTTCCATGGAAGGTCATCTTCAACGATTAATCCTTTGGCTTCCACAGGACAAACCATTCCCAACCCATACACTGAAGGCACGAGAAAATACTGCACGATCTGCGAAAACATAATGACCAAAAAAAATGGCACAAAAGCAGGTAACGAAAAAGTACCACTGCATGCAATTGTGTATACCTACTCAGACGAAACCACATTTCAGGATACGACTTTCAGAACACATGACTGTTTTCAGACACTCCAGAGACATCCCAGTCTCATTTCACATTAACCTTCCCGACCATAGTATATCCAATCGTATATACCAGATTATCATCATACTACACAGGGACCTGGCTCACAAACAGAGCACAAACGCTCATAAACAGAGGGAAACTAGTTTTATATTTACACTCAAAATGCTATTTCCTCTCAGCTTGAATAGGAAGGACTTCCTTCCTTTTCTTCTGTAATAAAATAAGTGTCAAATAATAATCAATCTGTCTATTGCAACTTAATAATAAATAATTTCAAAATCAGTCTATTTGTTTTATAACAATATGCATCGTTTGTGTTCATATAAGTCTAATCCAAACTAACAAACATTGTCGGTAGTCAACAGGTATAAAAAAGGATCAATGAAAAACAAAAATATCTTATAAATTTTTATCAACGGTGAAGCAATTCAATTTTATTGATGTCACACAAAATTAGAGATGTTTGGATGTGCTCAAAAGGCAGTTAATGGGAAACAACTCCATGTATATGACATCATGCCCGGAAATAGATTGGGAATTCCAAGTTTGTGAGAGCATGTACTAGTTTACAAGAGGCTCCTTGTGATGTAAATTAATTAGTCTGGTCATGTACAAGCCTTGAAATAGGGTGTCTGTCATTTGCAGAATGAGGTCCCCAGAGGGTGAATTTAGTGATGCTACCCCGCATAGCGGGTTAGCATCACCAAATTCACCCTCTGGGAACCTCATTCTGCTGAGGTGTAAGCAGAATGAGGTCCCTAGATGGTGAATTTGGTGATGCTAGCCCGCTATGCGGGGTAGCATCACTAAATTCACCCTCTGGGGACCTCATTCTGCAAATGACAGACACCCTATTTCAAGGCTTGGTCATGCATCATAATTTCTTGGCCAAATGGTCGCCCATATACACTAGCAATATGGTGATATGGGAATTATTGCATGAGTGCTGTTCAGGCCTCAAAATATGGTGCCAGATATTTTCAGAATGAGGTCTCTAAATTCACCTTCTGGGAACCTCATTCTGCATAACTGTCATCTCCTCTGGAAAGTATCTTTATTATCAAATTAACAAGTTTTTTATATATGCGAAAAAATAGAACGTATTATGTTATTGGTTTGTTCGTCAATCTGTCCATGCTTACATTTGGATACTTATGTGGCTATTAATAAGAAAAATGGATAGTTATTTGTCTAATTTCCGTTACATGGCAAGCCATGTAACAGCATTGAGATGAACCGTAAAAAATGACCAATTTGGCACAATCAACATATTTAATTTTGTAGTCACTCAAGAGTTCATCCATGATCTGTCAATAGGAGGTGTTCGGACAGTTATGTGGCTATTCACCCAATCACGGACCTGTCAGTTTCTCATATTCCACTGTCCTAGTTGCTGTTTTTCTAGTTTTTGAGTTTCAATCAGCTACTTCTGCTATAACTCTTACAGGATCTGATTCCATAATGTGAAATTTTATCACTATAACTACTTGATAGCCACATAAATTTTGTAGACACATAATTTTTTAGCCACTCCTCAATAGCCACATATCTACCTAAATGTTGGTACGTCCGTCCATTCGCTTTTTTTCGTTTCCAGATGATTACTTTAGTAAGTTTAAGCTAAATGGAATGAAATTTGGTATGTGGGTTTGCTAGCACAAAATACTGGTCACGTTCAAATTCAGGTTCCGCCAATTTTCACCAGAGTTACATCCATTTATGTTGGAATTTTTGTTTCCGGATAATAACTTTAGTAAGTGTGAACTGAATGGAACAAAATTTGGTATGTGAGTTTACTAGCCAAAAATACAAGTTTGGATTTTGGTTCTGCTCGCCAATTTTTGCCAGAGTTATGGTCCTTGTTGACTTAGAAATTTTCCACTTATTTTGGTTTCAAGATGATAACTGTAGTTTTAGTTGTCGGATTGTTTTCAAGATTTTGTATGTAGATTAGCCACATGATAATACAGGTCAATTTTGAATTTGGATTCGGTTCGCCATTTTTGCCGGAGTTATGGTCCCTTTCGACTTAGAATTTGCCGATTATTTTGGTTTCCAGGTGATAACTTTAGTTTTAATAATCTGAATGTTTTCAAATTTGACATATGGATTAATAGTTATGGCCCTTTGTTGAAATTACCACAGGCATATTTTGCCACGCCCTAGTGATGCTCTTGTTAGAAACTTCTTTAGAAAGTTTTTTAGTTTCTTTATATCCCCAATTGGCAGATGACTCAATGCATTATTGAGGTGCCCAATGGGTGCACATCACCATCTTCACGATCTGGGAACTTATATCTGAGCATAGGTCTCACATAGCAGAGGAGACCATGCAGAATGAGATCCTCAGAGGATGAATTTGGTGATGCTCGCCCTCTGCGGGGTAGCGTCACTAAATTCACCCTCTGGGGACCTCATTCTGCAAATGCCTAGAACTGTTGGAGTAAGAATTCCATGAGACCTATCTAAATATGAGTACGTCTCCATTTATATATATATCTTTTTTCCCAGTTTTGAGTTGTTTTGCCCAAAAATTGCTGCATTTTTCAAAGATAAAAAAATAATACAGTTCTTGTTTTTAAATATACTTTGTTTCTGCTGATCATACTTTCATGAAAACCCTAATTAGATTAGTTTACTGCATGTTCCAAATGCTCATTGTTGACCTCATTATTTTGCGTATGTTTCAGGAGACTGTTCGGCAGGATACTACTGCCTTGGTGGGGCCTGGATTCCTGAACCTTTGGACAATGTCACTGGAAACATCTGTCCGTTTCACTATATCTGCACTCAAGGATCGGACACGCCAAGGCAATGTAACATAGGTTACCATGCCAACCATACAGGTTTATCAACATGCAAGCTATGCATGGCAGGATATTTGTGTGCTCCTGCCACTGAACCCACTCTATGTCCCCAAGGTAGGTCATAATAAAAACATGTGATAAAAGCACATTCTGGAAAATGTGTTGTGGGAGCTTTTTGCAATAAAGTTTCATTTATGTAAGTAAGTAGCTTCATGCCTTAGTTTGATAACAAAGTGTTTTCAAAGAAAATTGACTGTTCAAAAGATATAACCATATAATTAAGATATTACTAGGAGGAACTATTTTGCATGCCGGACTGGAGCAGGATGATTCCCGAATGGACTCTTGTTTTTATTTTTGAATAGATTAACATTATTTTTGTTCCCTTATGAACAGTCAAAATTTAAAAACATATATGCATAATGGTTGATTTTTGGCACAACTGCATGTTGTAAGTAGTTGTCTCAGAGACATACAGAATGTTGCCCTGTGTACATGCCTGGCACATAATAACACTCAAGGCGGTAATTTTTTAGAAGCTGCATGTGTTTTTGAGACAATGCGCAAAAATGTGCATTGTCTCAAAACACATGCAGCTATATGCATAATGATTGAATTGAAAAAATTACAAGTATATTGAGTGACATAGATCCAGATGGATGACAAATTCGCCTCCTTGCATTGGGTGGCCAATAATATTATTATGTTCACCAGGATCAGGTTCATAAATGCAAGTAATGTAGGTCAATCGCCGACATTAGTTATTTATGTATCTGTGCCAGTGGTATATATATTAATCAACCATAGACTCACTAACTAATAAAACATAATAAAACTAAGAAGAATCTTGATGCCTTAGTCCGATAACAAAGTTCAAATGTTCAAAAGATATAACCATATAATTAAGTCATTTCTAGGAGGAACTATTTTGCATGCCGGACTATTAAGTAGCAGAACAGCGCAAGGATACATTCACTTTTCAGCGGCTCCAAAATAACAACAGAGCACAAAGCTTTCATGTAGCGGAAAAGAGCCTGTTTTTCTAATTACCTGCACTTCCCCAACCTACCCTCCGATAGTGGGTACTGCTCATATGATGGCCTCTTATCAGGGGGGGGGTTGGTGACAAAAAATCATGTTTATCTATTCATCAATAACATATCAGAGTCCATTCGGGAATCAATTTTTACTATGTCCACTATTTTTTTTATTTACACCGACATCGGGTTCATAAATCATTGTTTAAGAATACAGGCATTTTTCTTTTAAAGATGAATCTCAGGCCGAGTCCAAACTCCTTCTATATTGTCTCCGACATCAGAAAGTCGAGAATTTATGGCCTAAAGTTTATCTTCGATATATATTTTTAGCTTAATTTTGTATTATCTAAGATCTAGAACGGCACTTAGAATTATCCAAAAGGTAAAGCAAAAATGTTTGAGGATCTTTGTTGGTATTTGACTATCGCAAAGCTTATTGTTGGCAAGACTTCATAATCAGATTGGCAAGTCACGAACATATCCACTTGCGAAAAATACAGATTCTTTTGTCTATAAGTTTCAACTTGTAAGAATCACTTTATTCTTTTCCATTTTAAGTTGTGTGGCTATCACATGTGCCTTTAATGATATTTTCCATGAAGAATATGTGATTTTTGATGCTGAACTGAGCAATAATCAAAATGTTACATTCATATTACCTTAGTTAACTGTTTATAGATGTATTCCATGATTGTGTGATCATTTGCCTCAGTAACATGTTACTGCCATCTAGATGGTCACATTTTATTATAAAATTTGTGCATTTATTCATATTCAGGCAGTTACTGTCTGGCCAGCACAGTTTTGATTCCGACGATGCAGGAAACGCCTTGCCCAGCTGGCACCTATGGAGACCGACCTGGTCTGACGTCATCGAGTGAATGTACCCAGTGTGATGGAGGATACTATTGCGATTTTGAAGGTTATTATTTACTTCTTCTCTGACTTTAAGAATGTGCCCCTTCGTTAATTTAAAAAAAATCTCAATTTCAAACTAACAATATGAAGAAAAAAATCATTATCCTTTATGACCAATGTATGCTATAGTACTATAACAACACCTGTTTACCAACACATGTTTACCTCACACTATGAGAGATATATACTAATTATGTAAAAAAGAAAAGTGGTTTTAAAAACAGAATTTGTTTTAGGCGGTAATTTGAGAGTTTGACCATCAAAATATTTGCAAAAAATGCGCTGCATTATCTGGCTTACCAATCCATCTAGGGTCTACACTCTGTCTATTATCTGAAATCATGACTGTCTGCAAGAAAATAAGTCAAACATATCTCATTGTGTATTTTAGTTTTGTGGTAGCCATTTGCTGAACTATTTTTTTTTGGAGGAAAAATCACAATATAACAACATAATGTCAGAATAGATGAATCAGAATTGAGTGTTTATGTCTGCCAGATTATTGCAATAATATTGCTGTGACCTATCTCAGGCATTTATATACGGACAAATGGATGAGAGAGGGAGGCTTTTTATTTTTAATTTTTTTTTTAAAAGAATTCTAGAAAGTAATGGATGTATGGATAATTGTCTGCAAAATATTTCTAAAATTTTTCAGCCAATCTATGGAATACAGTAATGCACTAAATAATTGACTCCTTAACCACAGCAGAATTATGGGTAATTTTTCAGAATTCAGTCGGAAATATGGCTTGTTGACATTCATCAGAAAGCTTTCATTGAGAGCTTTCCGATGAATGGCGACAAGCCATATTTCCGACGAAATCCTGAAATTTTTGTAATTAGACTCTTATTATGATGACAGCTCTTACAAAACACATCTGTGAAATGCGGCTAAACAGATATCACGCACTAAGTTCTAAAAAAGGGGGTAAGCTTATTTTTGAGGGCCACGCCATGATTGTTTTGGGAGCAAAAACTGGGCTTATCCTTGGGGATGGGACGACTGACATGAAAGGCGTAAAGATCATACATTTTTCATGAATTGTCGTTAGTGGAATCAAGATTACTTCAAAATATACATTTCAATGAAAGATTGGTGTCCATAGAAGGAGATAATATATAACTTTATGTTCTGATATCTAAATTTAAGCAAGTGCAGTAACAATATTTTGCAAGTGTGGACAGATAAAAATCTGTTTTTAAAAACGACAACTCATGAAAAACCTACAAACTCTACACCTTCCACACTACTGACGGGTGTATACAGTATATATGCAGATGCATTATGTATTTCTTAAATAGAATATCAAGAATAGATAAAGAATTTGTTTTTCACTTTTAGGTCAAGTTAACACAACTGGGAAGCTAAGTCCAGGTTACTGGTCTAAATATGGATCAACAACTGCAACACCTGGGAACGATGATAGTTTAATTCTCGGTGTTTGTCCGAGGGGATATTATTGTCCAGAGGGTTCGATCACACCCACGCCATGTCCAGCAGGGAGATATGGGTATGTATTATATATTAACACACTTTTGGATTGGTTTATTGGTATTCATGGTCGCTTCAGCTGCTAGGCCATATCACAACATCAGGTTTACGGGTGGGAGTAAAGACTGCACAGAGAATTAATTGAACTGCAAAACCCACTCACTGGACATAGAAACCACTGCCCCTTGGAAAGTAGCTCACAAATTTGTCCAGATACACAAATCGGGTTACTTTCCCTGTTGTGCAGGTGACAAATTCATGTTTTTTGGGATCCATTTTCGCTATTTCCAGTTGGTGTATGTTGAACCAATATGCCATTAATGTTAGTAACTGAGCCACAGTGGCCCCATTTTCACACAAATCATATTCTCTTATATGCAGATAATCATCATGGGCCTTAACCCTTTGATGACTGGATAATTGCTAATGGGTAGTTACATGGGTAGTTACAATTCCAACCACAATATCTCAGTGAGAAATCTTATTCAAGCCTTGAAATAGTGTGTCTGTCATTTGCAGAATGAGGTCCCCAGAGGGTGAATTTAGTGATGCTACCCCGCATAGTGGGCTAGCATCACCAAATTCACCCTCTGGGAACCTCATTCTGCTGAGGTGTAAGCAGAATGAGGTCCCCAGAGGGTGAATTTGGTGATGCTAGCCCGCTATGCGGGGTAGCATCACTAAATTCACCCTCTGGGGACCTCATTCTGCAAATGACAGACACCCTATTTCAAGGCTTGATCTTATTCCTTTCTATACTGAATGGATTCTCCCACTCAGTTTTAAAAGTATATATTGGAATGGTCTATTATTCATCTGGAGGGGTGTTCAGGAAAAATAAGCAGACAACAGATAATAAAAGTACAGAAGGTGTCCTGTTTATTGGAAAGCAATGTTCAGATAATAAGTTCAACAATGTTTGTTTTCCTAAGGGATAACTACTCACCAATGATTATTTAATATAGAAAGGGTTTATCAAAAAACAATTCTTTCTGTATCTGTTAATATATTCCTTTCTAGTGTTGCTATCACATATGGGAGTGAGACTGATTGCATAAGATGTACTGGAGGTTACTACTGTCCTACACTGAATATGACATCTGTTGGGCCGTCTTGTGATGCAGGTTTCTACTGCAGTCAAGGTTCGATTGAAGCTGCACCTGTCAATCAAACATATGGTGCTGAGTGTCCAAAAGGTAAGAAACATATGCTTTCTGATTCATGATTGGCTGAATTTGAAATAGACATACAGTGACGAGCGCCCAACCTTACTGATTGATTGATCTAACATTCTATTGAAAATCATAAAATGTTGATTTTCTCAGACTATAGGTAAACAAATTTTGGGAAATATGCATATAACTGTGGAAATCACTTTTCCCGATAGCTAAACTGCAAGTTCTTATGAATATAATCTACTCAACAATGAAGAAGACTAACCTTATATGGAAATTCACCTTACGAGCTTAACCCAAGCGAAATTAGTAAAACTATATTTTAATACAAAAAGTATTGGTACACCAAATACCTAATTACCTAAGTTATCATACTTAACAAGCAATTTACTTATGACAATTCATACTGACTTACGCTTTACTAAGACAGTTAGGTTTTCCTTGCTAAACTATAATCTTTTAATTAATCACCTCAACTACTTAGTATATGGCTACATACATTACACCCACATCATCCTCCAGCAACATGTGGCTCACCTCAGAAACAGAAGTCGAACAATCTGACAAATGTGAACCTAACACAATTACCAGAGTTTAGGATTGCCAAAAAATGATGACTAACAGTTCCCCCCCAGACACACGATAAACTTCCACACGTGAAGGTCAATATTCCCCAACACAAATTACACTACCTTTATACAAAGCCACCTTAAATGAAGGAGAACACAACATCTGTAACCTCTTGTACCGTGTCATAAAAGTCTCACATATTGACCCATATATCGAGACCAACACTCGACACAGTGAAACACAGAATATAACTGGATTTTCCTACAAAGGACATTATATCCAGAGGGCACGAACAGGTCAGACACCCTATGGTGAATAATATTTATCTAACCTTATATGGAGTATTTAACATTCACAAATTCAGCTATTATTTTAACTGTTCGTCAGAGGGAATTTACAGAGTGCCTATTGTCATCGTTTTGAATATTATAGAACCAATAATATAGATGCCCCAACCAACCAACTCTTGAGTACTTTTCTCAGATATATTACTTGATTATATATGACAAAATAAGACCACGCAAAGTCAATTTCCCGTTTATCAAGCCAAACAATTTTGCAAAGCATGCACTGGCATATTTTATATATGTTTTATTATTTATTTCTGGAGAACATACAGTAATGCCATAAATAATCGACTCCTTTACCACATCAGAATTATGGGTAATTTTTCAGGATTTAGTCGGAAATATGGCTTGTTGCCATTCATCGGAAAGCTCTCATTTAGGGCATTACTGTATCATCATGCCACCTCCTTATTGGCTAGTTCCATGTCTAATTTCAATTAGTTGATAAATTTCCTTGATTTCATCAAAAACTGCCTGATCGAGTATGACCAACATATTTTTGACATGCTTAACCCTTTGTTGACGGGAGCTGCGCTGGTGCAACATTAAAGACTCTGTGACAGTGCATTCTCTTATATATCTGAGTCTCCCATAGGGAGCCTCCAGTATATAAGAAAATGCACTGGCTTACAGGTAAATATTGTTAGGCCAATGCATTCTCTTATATATGTAAGGAACCCTATTGGCACAGGGCTTTTGCAAAACTTCAGGAAGCTCCAGTCATGAAAGGGTTAACAAATATTAGTTACCAATAACGGTAATGAATCGGACATCTGGACTGGGAAACTGTCAGTTCCATGTGTGTTTGTATAAAAAAACGTACCGCAATTATTTTTTATCAGTTAAAACTTTCCCCAAAAGATTGGACTTGAATAAAAATGTGCACACACAATGTTTTGGGACCATGTGTGTGGGCCTTAGAAACTGGCTATGCATGGCCTATTAAGTGATAAACTTTGAGGGAATTTTTTTGTAATGTAAGTGGTGAAACCGTGAAAGAATTGTGTTATCTAGGCCTGATAATCTCCTGACATCAGAAAGTAATCATGCTTGGCATGAAAATCCATTGTGCCCATAGAAACTAATGATGCCATTTTAAATTTACTTTCGATTTGAGGATCTAATGTGTGTTAATAATTTGTAGGACATTACTGTGAGAGTGGCTCATCAGCACCAGCACCATGCACAGCTGGGACGTACACCAATCAGACGAGGAGCGTGAGTTGCCTGAATTGTCCAGCTGGTTACTATTGTCCCATCGGCACCAGCGATCCAGTTCCCTGTCCAGAGGGACATTACTGTTCTGCCCAGCAGCAGACAGCCTTTGTATATCCTTGTCCTGTCGGCACATTCAACAACATCACGATGCAGCAAACTGTATCCGATTGCACCAGCTGCCCACCAACGTAAGATTTCATGCTGTTTAACCCTTTAATCCATGAATGGATTCTCCCATTTAGATCTAAAAGTATACAACTGAATGGTCTATTATTCATTTTGGGTATGTTCAGATTATGTAGAAAGAAGGCATACAGAAAAAAAAAACCCAATGAAATGTTTTGAAGGGCTGTTCCCTATATCCCTCAAATGAATCAATAGGAATCAGGAAACCTTTTGCTACAATTTTTTTTCTTCAAATTGTACAATGCACTCCCGAGTCACTGCAATAAGTAAAGTTAGCTTAGCAGTGAATGGACGATTATATTGCAGTACAATATAACAAAAACATGAAAAAATTTGGAAACGATTGATGTGGCCAGTTGAAATTGATGCAGATGAATCTTGAGAACCAAGGAATATTTTTTTCATTATAAGCAATACTGTGGTAGACATGGGTTATCGGCGCTGCTGTGAGACTGATTCTGGATAGTATTTTTAATAGTATCACATAATTAGCCCCTAAATCCGGTCTTATATTTTTTATTAAGACATGTGTATTATCTGCATGTGCAGTGACGTAAGAGCTTAGCGCAATGATAATGATGTCAATGCCGGAACTTTATTATTATGTTAATTAGAAAATAATCAGGATATTCAATTTGTGTTGGGTTATTTAGTGATGACTGTGAGATAAACATGGGTGAAAAGGGTGGTTCAACAATTTTGACAACATGAAAAGATACATTTAAAATGGAACTATATTTTTTCTTGAAAGTATCTTTACTTCCTCTTTGGTTGTGATAAGGAGATCAATATTAATATTTTTCGTTTCATTTTTCCTTGCTAAAATGTGATTATGTGATAAAATGGATCTCAAATTTAGTAACCTCATCCACTAAATTTGATTTGAACCTCGCTAAATCTCAGCTCGAACCAAATTTAGTGCACTCGGTTAATAAATTTTGTATAGAATCGCGATGAATTAGAGTTCCTCCCTATATGTCATGTTATTCAATCTCTTGATTTCCTTTTACAGACAATACTGTGGTACGCAGGGATTATCGGTGCCGTCAGGAGACTGTGATCCTGGCTGGCATTGTGTGTCAGGTGCCGTGTCTGCCCAGCCGTCGGATGCCAGCCAGGGTGGCCAGTGCCAGCCAGGATATTACTGTCAAGGCGGGAGCTCCACACAGACTCCATGCACACCCGGGATGTACTGCCAAGATCCAGGTGGGTAACTCCTCAACAATAATGAGAATGTGTTGCTGTTCTTATCATATCATATTATGTCCTACAATTCTTTGTATAGCACACTTATCACATAACTGTTTCATGGTGCCTGACATAAAAAAGATATATATGCATTACATACATATTCCAAAAAATTACGAAATTAAGAGTTTGATATAATCTCAATTTTCAACTGATTTTTCTGAATGTTCACTAAGTACAGTAATGCCCTAAGTAATCGACTCCTTAACACACCCGAGAGCTTTCCGATGAATGGCAACAAGCCATATTTCCAACTTAATCCTGAAAAGTTACCCATAATTCTGCTGTGGTTAAGGAGTCGATTACTTAGGGCATTACTATAAATTATCTGTGTTCTCAAGCAATTAGATTTCAATTTTGAGATGAGGGAGGGATGCTATTTATTTTAATATTTTTTTTCAAAATCTGAAAAACATACTCCATAAATTCATTTTCATTGTTCAAATCCAATATTTCTAACAGAAAATATTGAAAATAGTATTTGACAAGGCTTTTTAAAATAACATTTCAGTGACAAGGGAGGTGCCCGAGAACACAGAATTTTTATTTGTTTGGGCTAAGTGTGAGTTTTTTGTAGCTATTTGAACTGAGCATAATTTAACCCTTTCACGATGGGAGCTGTGCTTGTGCAGCATTAAAGATCATGTGCCAGTGCATTCTCTTATATATGCAATTCTCCCATAGGGAGCCTCGCATATATAAGAGAATGCATGTCTTACAAGGTCAAGGTAAATATTGTTAGGCAATGTATGCTCTTATATATGCAAGGCTCCATATGGGAGAATCACATATATAAGAGAATGCATTAATTGGCACAGGGTTTTCGCAAAATTTCAGAAATCTCAAATCATGGAAGGGTTAAGGCAAGTGTGTATGCTGGTTGGCAATGTTTAATAGTATCGGAACTGTAATAGAAAACAAAATTTCTCAATAATATGGTTATCAACTTTAGTACAGTCTCTTTTGTTGAGAAACCATAGGAGTTTCTTCCCAAGGGAATAATCTCTATATTGATTGATATTACATAAACCACTCACAAATCAGCTGAACTGAATCATTATTCAAAAAGTTAATACAACTCTTTTACCATTTCATTTTATTTGCAGGTTTGGCTCTCCCATCCGGAAATTGTTCAGCAGGCTACTATTGTTCAGCGGGATCTCCAACTCCTACCCCTGTTGGACAAGCTTATGGTATGTATTTCTGTTTTTAGCCTGTTCATAAGAATATACGAAAAAGAGTCTCACATATATGGGAAGGGGATATCATACCCCCAGGAGTCGCAATGAGCAACAAAAACAAACATAAAATGACATGAGATCCGACAAAGTACATTTAGGGGATTCTGTTTGTATTGATTCTGAGTGAAACTGCATTTAAATATTAACTCTTTCACTGCCACTCAGCACCACAAACGGATTCCCCACTGCCAAGCATACAATACATGTATACAAGCATTATGGGTGTATATAAGTAACATAGGGTATCTCAAGTATCGCTTGGAATAATGTGTTGAAACTTCATATGTGACTAGACATAGGCATCGCAAGTTCATAGCCACTCATGCCACCACCATAGTGGTCACGTGACCTTGGTGGCCATCTTGGTTTACACACTAATAGCTATATTTGATGCCTATTCATGCGTATATGGGTATATATGGGTGCTATCGAAGCAGAACATTGCCAGAAATGGGTCATTCTCAACGTTTATTTCTCACGTTAGTTGCCATCTTTCAGGGAGGGACCCATACACATTCAAAATGTGCTATATATACCCATATTTGAATAGGTCATGTGACCGTGATGATTACCATTTATAACTTATGAGTGAGTGGTCACATATATCATGTACATACATGTATAGGTGCGGGTAATGCATTAACATTTCAATATATCGTAAATGTCTGACTTATGTTGTTGGACCATATAGACATATTGATATGCTGGAGCCACATTGGCCACCTCAAATTGGTCACGTGACCGTGGTGGCTATCTTGGATCTAGATATAACACCAGTATGGCCGTATGTTTTGGGTATTTTCCGACTTCATTATGTTATAAGCATTTGATGAACATATCATATTGGGTAGGTTGCTGTATTTGAGTTTCCATTTTATATTATTGGTGAAAATGTGATAGCTAGAGATACACACGTGACCTATGAAAAGACCACGTGACCATGACATCACCAAGTGCCCTATAATGGTTCGCGTTATATTGTCCTATATACAGAGACTGCCTCTTATCTGCACTAGTTATCTCACACGTTTCCTGGTGTTAAATAGTCTGGAACTTATAAAAATGTCATGTATGTGCCCATCACTGGAACTCATATGCGTGTTATTCACTGGACGGCCATATTTACACCACATGCACCCGTCCTGCTGGCAGCATGTACCAGATGTCGACTCAAGTCGCTATCGGCAGTGTATCGGTAATTCGACTGTAGTCGCGATTGGCAGTGAAAGAGTTAAAATAGAAAGAATTGAAGTGAGATATGTTAGAAATAAGTCTGGTGAGTTTCATCTTGAACATGGAAAAGTAGAATTTTTAACTTCATTTACACCGCCTCTCTTTGGCAGAGTTTGAATCATCTTTTGTCAAATGTTCAGAAAACTAGAGATTAAGTTTTTGCATTTTGAGGTGTATAGTTTTGTTTGTTCTCCCTATTGTATTTCGGATGGTTCAAATTATAGCAATCACTATTATTTTGGTGAGGAATTTATTCTCCACACTACTCATGACTCTATATTTCTGCTCCAAAATCAACAGCTTTTTTATCTCAATTCCAGGAGATGGCTGTGTTGCTTGGGTTTTTTTTATTATTTATATCTTTATTTACATATTAACTTCAAGATACAAAAAACATATAGCAATGCGTTTACAAAGTATATTGACACATGTGTTAACATGATAATATCAATCAGAAATATAAATTAGAAATATAAAGAAGGGGTTGGGTGGGTGGTGGGGTGGGGGGTTCTCATTTATTTTCATGATAAATTTGTATAATGGTTGTGGTCTAATGGTCTAATGGTTGTTGGCAAATCCTCTTCCTCCCTTCAAATCTCTATATACATATCGGAGATAAATGTATCACAATTTATTAATGTTTATGATCCTCCCACAAGTCATGATTAAATACACTCCATTTGTCAGAGAATCTGCATGTCAAACTATCAAAGGTCAAAGTTTGTTAAAATCATATGCAGAGTAGCATCTATTTATTCCACAAGCATATAATAGAATGACAACATAGCTTACACACTAGATTTGCATACAATGGTATCACGATACCCAGACTGGTGCTAAATACTGTAATCGAGAATTGAAAGTTTCTATATCACCAACCAAGACATTTATAGAACCAACGAAATCACGACACTCCTGCGTTTAGCTTTATATTGATGTCATCACTTCACAAGCACTTTTACAAATATGGAATATTGCAGACTCTCTTTATCTCAGCAATTCTAGTATCAAAGATCCATTCTTTTAACAGAGCCGAAATAACATTAAATTACGCATAACTATTTACTAACCACCACCCATTACCACCTCTGTCAGCGGGTACCTTGAATGGGATTCTCAGCAAACATTATATTTTACATCTCTGATAGTGATGCAATTTCACATATCACTGCCTCAGGAATTTCAAAACTAGTTTCTTTTCCTGGTCCGATTGCTTGATGCTCTCAAACTTTAATATAGTTCTTGTATTATGTATAGTACACCATCTGTTCTCCAAGATTGAGTTCCACTCCTATTATATATGCATGTACACAACAGTGGTAACCAGTTGATTCTTAAGCATCGTTCTGAAAAGCTCAATGTCACTGTAGACATTATAAATATGCAAGTACTCAGGTTTGTATGTACAATAAATTATACCACCCGTGAATATTTGTGTATTATTAATCAATTAATTTGATCTTTTATAGGAGATGAGTGTCCAATGGGTCAGTTTTGTATCGATGGGAGCGCCAATGGTACCTACTGTCCTCCATCAACATTTCTCAATGAAACCAGGTCAAGATCAGAATCAGACTGCATGCAGTGCATCATGGGATACTATTGTTCTGGATATGGAAACATTAACCCTACTGGTCCCTGTGATGAGGGGTACTATTGTCCAGCCGGAATGAATATGTCCAGTCCGGCAGAATATATCTGTTCTCAAGGTAAGATACATTTTTTCCGAATGAATGCCAAGTTAATTGTTAGATCAAATATGTCACAATGCCTGACTGTGCTCAATATATGATGTTAAGGACAGAAAGCCAAAATATTTTGAAAATCATGCGTTCACATTTTTATATTTTATTAATTTATTTCTGGGACACAACATCGAAGCATGCCACCTCCACATCGGCTAGCTCCGGGTCTGTTTGAACATAGATACCAATTACGGTAATAAATAAATAAATGCGACCAGCGGTTGGTGATTTGTGGCAAAAATGACAAAATTTACCTGTTATGAACAACCACCAGACATGAAAAATAAGTCTTTAACCAGTGCTTTTCCAACGTGAGCCCCAAATGCTTCAGCAGGATGCATTTCTTTGATTAAAATTATGTGCAATCAGTTGCTTCATCACTATGAATTGGGGATTCCCCACCGGGACATGTGACTAAGCGGAATTCCCAGCAGGGGGGGGGGGGATATAACATTGGTTCATTTTAATCCAAAAGTAGTATTTGGGAACGTGGATTATAAAAACTTCATCACTCTTATTATTTTTGACGTGAATGTTGACGAAGTGTTTGACCTAACTAATGTATGATGAAATACAAAAAAGATCCAATATTCCATAGTAGCATAAAATTGAGACTCTGTCTGGCTGTACTGTTGTTTTTAGCGATAGGCCTATCATTAATCCAGTCGCTGCCTCATTGTGGCGAAGCATGAAAATGCTTAGGGCAAACTTACTCAACGCGGGGATTTAATGTCTGCACCCGAAGCATAAAGGAACCTTTGTTTAATAAATACAGGAGTTCGCGTCCTCATTGAAAGAACCATCAACACGCTGACAATGCATGCTTTCCAAGTTTTATAATGCTCATTCCCGGGCTTCATATTAAATTAAAATCATTCCATGTGACATCATCAAATACTAGTAGAATTTGCAGACACTACGCAATGAACTGTGTCGCAACAATAGAAACATCAAAGAGATATTCCGTAGTTGCGAAATTGAGGTCAATCATGCACGTGTCCAGAATCATTACAGGTCAGGTCAAGGACACCCACTGTTTATGAATTTTCTGCTGTTTGCAGTTTTATTCGAAGATACTAATACATTCAAGATAATATAATATGTGAGACAGGAATGAAATAAAGACATGCAGTGACGACTGATGTACGTTTATTTATTCCCTTTTTATCAAGTTATCATGTTGGGAGTTGATTTGCGCCCCCGCAATCTGTCTCGTTCTTCCGTCTGTCACGACTCACGTGCCCGATGTATTTTCTGATCGGCTGTTCTACTGCATTATTTAACATGCATTTACCTGTATAAATATCTTTTGTTTTGTTTTTTACTAATATAAATTTAAAGTATACTTTACTGAAAACAGATTAAACCTATAATCACAATCATTTTCAACCAGTTTGTGTATAAAAATAATTCACTTGTTCAGACATCTAACACTGATGATAGATGTCAGTTCAGTCGAAATTGGAACAAACCTGTCGTCGACGACCACCTGTCATGAACGACCATTTTGTGTTTCACTGTATCATCAACAAGTACATGGAAAAATAGATTGACTTTGTTCTTATTTTCATTATTATTTAATAAATCTGCAATAATGATATTTCGCGTATCATTGGAAAAAGTCAAAGCATTGAGAAATATCCTGAAAATCATATTGAGACTGAAATATTTTATCTACACAATTAGCAATATTTGTTGACAAATTACTGTAAAAGTTTTGTTTACATAACAATGGTTTCAACACATGAAATTTTGTTATTGGAGAACTATCAATAATGGATATATGAACAAATTGATCTATTTCTCCATATTCTTCTTAGTAGTGATGTTTTTGCATATTTACCCATGAGTGCCTTGGGTACCTTGAATCTCTTTCAATATTTTGTACAATAATTTTATTCCAACAGCACAAACACTTTTGAAAGCTCTTTTTTTCTGCTAAATTTTCTTTGAGCTTTAGCACTTATTTTGCCTGTAAATATTAGATTCATTCCATATACATGTCCTTTGAAATCTGAAGCTCCTTATTTCTGCAGGTCACTATTGTCCAGTTGGCAGCCATGAAGTAATTAGGTGTGAATCAGGAACGTACCAGGATGAAACAGGACAGGGCTCATGTAAAGTCTGCCCTGCTGGTTTCTACTGCGATAACACAAGGGAACCAGTTGTTCTGTATAACAGTACCTACTGTCCACCAGGTGAGTGGTCAGGTTGGGCGAGGAACCAGTCGTTCTGTAAAATAGCATCTATACTGTCCACCAGGTGAGTGCTCAGGTGTGGTACTGGAACCAGTTGTTCATGATGTCTACCAGGTGGGTGCTCAGGTGTGGTACTTGGAACCAGTTGTTCATGATGTCTACCAGGTGGGTGCTCAGGTGTGGTACTTGGAACCATTGGTTCCTGATGTCTACCAGGTGGGTGCTCAGGTGTGGTACTTGGGACCAGTGGTTCCTTATGTCTACCAGGTGGGTGCTCAGGTGTGGTACTTGGGACCAGTGGTTCCTTATGTCTACCAGGCGGGTACTCAGGTGTGGTAAGGAACCAGTTCTTTATGTCTACCAGGTGGGTGCTCAGGTGTGATAAGGAACCAGTTGTGTTTCTGCTGTTCGCCAGGTGAGTACTCTGGTGTGTTGCTCTGTAGCATATCTTCTGTCCACCAGGTGGGTCTTCAAACTGAACATTGAACCAGTCTTCTGTGGCATCTCAAGCCACATAAGGAATTTAATTATTTCAAATTACCCTTTAAACTCAAACCTGATAATTTCAATACATTCATTTGGGTAATATTATGTATTAGTGATTTGAGCATCTGAACTTATCTTATACAGAAATGCCCTAAATAATCGACCTCTTAACCACAGCAGAATTATGAGTAATTTTTCAGGATTTAGTCGGAAATATGGCTTGTTGCCATTTATCGGAAAGCTCTCACTGAGAGCTTTCCGATGAATGGCAACAAGCCATATTTACTAAAACATTACCTATAATTCTGCTGTAGTTAAGGAGTCGATTGTTTAGGGCATTACTGTACCATAGAATACTCAGAAAATAATTTTCAATTTAGGTTAGAAACTAACCACCTATACTATATAGAATATCTACTCGAACATATAATACCAAGTCTTGTTTAACCCTTCCATTAGTGGAACTTCCTGAAATTTTTTGAAAACCCTGTCCCAATATATTCTCTTATATATGCGAGTCTCCCATACGGAGACACAAATGTATTACATCTCAGGGTTTATATTCTCTTTACTCAGGCTACTTCTGTCGGAATGGAACGAGATATGATACAGAGTTCCCTTGCCCTCTTGGAACATATAGCAACAGAACCGGTCTGCAGGAGGAGGCAGACTGTAATGCCTGCCCAGGAGGATATTTTTGTGATTCGACAGCACAAACAGACTACAGCAAGATATGTGAAGCTGGGTAATAATTTTGAGCCTTAGTTTTGAACTCTGAGAAGCTGAAATTTTTACTACTAGGATAATAAATTAATCTCACATATTTTAAGCAATTCCGTTCTGCATTAGAGGTTTATGCCAAGTTTGAATGTCCCAAATCTGTGAAAAGAGTATTAGACATAACATTAATGGAAGATTGGTTTCTGCGTCATAGGAGAATTATGATATAAAGGAAAGATATAGTTTACCAGTCAGTTATGCGTAAAATGTAATTTTAGGTGAATAATCATATCAAGGATTTAATTTTGTCATGAGTAGAGCTGACTATTAACCCTTTCTATACTAAGATGATTCTCCCACCAGTTATTAATGTATACTCTGGAATGATCTATTATTCATCTGGATTGATGTTCAGGAAATACAAACAGACGAAGAGATAATAAAGGTGCAGAAGGTTTCATTGATGGGAAATGTTGGAATATTAAGTTCAACAAACGTCGGTTGTTGAACTTATCATCTGAATTTGTCTTAAGGGACACACCTGCAAATAGTGTGTCTGTCATTTGCAGAATGAGGTCCCCAGAGGGTAAATTTAGTGATGCTATCCTGCATCTGGGGACCTTAGATAGCCCCGCATATATAAGGGAATTCACTGGCTTACAAGGTCTAGGTAAATATTGTTAGGCCAAGGCTTTCTATGGGTGATATATTAGAGAATGCTTTGGCACAGGGTTTTAGCAAAATTTCAGGAAGATCCAGTCATGGAAGGGTGGAAGGGTTAAGAGAAAAATCTGATAAACATCCTCTTATATTTTGCGGCAAAGGTTTCACACTGAATTACATAGATCATATCTCTGCCTTTGTACCGACAGGATAAATAGGTTAAATGTTTCTGGGTTAACTGACCCAATATACCTGCCCGGGTTAGTCACTGGTGAATGTCCCCAGTATATAAGATTGTGTTCTGACCAATATCCTTCAGTTTTATTTCCGACTAAATCTGAAAGTTCGAGTCACGGGGCTGAGAATGGCATCAACATGGGAGGGATCTATAATATAACAATGTTCGTGCATTTTTTTAAGAAATATTAATTATCTTCTCAAAATAATATTTTTCTTGTAAAGAAGCCCTCACACTGAACTATATGGAATAGTAACAAGCCTAGGAGGAGGTGCAAGCAATAAAGTTAATATCCAAATCGAGGGGATGTATTCTTCCGAAATAGATTTCAAATAATTGTGAATTATTCTTCATGAATCATGTATGATTTTCTACGGAAAAGAACTGACAAATTCCTGATTCCTACATTGCCCAAACTTGGAAGAACATCCCAGGTAGTGCCATATCAATTCTAGTGAACCAACCGAGCAAGTATAACTTTGTAAGAGACTTCTTCTCCTCTTATTTCTTCTGCACTTGTATTATCATTTCGTCTCTCTGTCGTCTGCTTACCATTCTTAAAAATCCACTACAGATGAATAATAGACTATTCCAATGTATTGTATCATAACTGAATGGGAGAATCCATTTAGTATAGAATGGGTTAATGCGCATTTCTTCCAGATATTACTGTCGACAGCGAGCTGAATCAGGAACGCCCAATCAAGGTTACGATGCTGATGAGTGTCCGCATGGGTTTTATTGTCCGCAGCAGACGTCTGAGTCACAGAAATGTCCCCTTGGAACGTACTCAAACAGCAGCCGCCTCACGGCCATCACGGAATGCATGAACTGTACTGCAGGTTAGAGAATAAATCATAACTTTTCACAACCCTAGAACATTGAAGAAGACTCAGGGTTCTTAGCTATGTTTTTTCCATCAATGTTGTGATGGGCTATTTACTTAAATATTTCTTATTATCGCAAAATGTCAGATCACCTGAATATTGTGTTCTTGGGCAACATCACACATAGGGGATTTTTTCATTTTCGTATGTCAACAGAGGCTATTACAGAGCATGAACCCATCAACATCACATTGTAGTCAAAGTGTGACTTTGTATAATTTTTTCTAGCAGTCTCATTTGTGATACCCACTACCGGTAATAGATGTTGCGTAAATTTTTAGTAAGGTAATCCCTCACAGGTAGGCCAAAATTTCTGTAAATTGTACCCTAGGCCTGCTATTTGGTAACACGTATAACCATAACAAATTTTGTGGTTCTTGTTTAGCAGGATATTACTGTCGTTCAGGTGCATATAGTAGCATGTATATAGAGTGTACTCCTGTTGATCTTTTTGTCATTAATATATAACTGAATTGTTTCAGGTTTTTACTGTGGAGACTTTAACTTGACGGAGCCTAGTGGTCCTTGTTTAGCGGGGTATTACTGTCCATCGGGTGCAGACAGTAGCATGTTTTTAGAGTGTCCGGTGGGATCATATTGTCCAGAAAGCAGCTTCAATCCATTGCTCTGTCCTAATGGTAAGTCTTTATTAGATAACGATTTGAAAAATAATTATTTTGCTCAATGAAAACCATCTAGTTTTATTATGAACATTGTAACTGAAAGCCAACATATCATGCTTTATATGGTTGCCATGGAGATGGGAGAACCATTTGGAAGCCCTTGACCCAAGGTACATAACTTATATAGAGTCTGCTCTAACGCAAGAATATCAAGGGAAAACACCTCACTTTTAGTTTATTAGCCTGGTTTAGTTCCTACTGGGTTACCCTCAGACTTCAGTCATCGAAAGACTATCAATTTCTATATGAATATGGCAGAGAAATTAGCCCAATGGTAGTCGAGCTATCTGTTAATACCCTCCATGTTGTACTCAAGCATGAGTTGTTTAAAATAGTATGATATTGTTTGCATATTTAATATACAGAATATAACGTGGTGCCTTTTAGATATATTTGTTGACTAGATGACCCTGTGAAAGTTATTGGATGACCTCATTTGGAAATAGTAATTTTCCTTGGAAAAAGAAACTTTCCAACAAAAGAAATATAATCGTATAGTCTGCTGATGCCTGGCTATTGTTTTGAAATATCTACTGGATACATGTGTGGTTAAGATGAATATTCTTCATACCATATATGTCATCACTATACTGTTCTAATATTGTAGGCACGTTTGGTAATTCAACAAATCTGCAGTCAGTGTCTGATTGTACACTCTGCCCAGGAGGATATTACTGTGGTAGTGAAGGATTAACCCAACCCACCGGATTATGTGGAGAAGGTAGGTGTGGCTAGATTTTCTATCCATTGAATGTACTAGTATACTAACAGGTTAATGCCAGAGCCTATTTGGTCATTCCGAAAGTTAAGAAATAACATTGAGATGTTATAACCTCACCTATTGGAGAAATCTCATTAAGGCCCATGCAAATAGTGGCATATCATCCATGATTTCTGCATCTTGTACTGAATTACAACAAACATATTTTCATTGAGACTTCCACATGGATTGGATTGCGAACATTGTGCAAGTCAGTATGAAAGTATATATATTGGAATGGTATATCACTTATTTGTAGGGGTGTACAAGAAAATGAGCAGACAACAGATATACGAAAAGATAATACAAGTGCAGAACGACTACTATTAATTGATATGAAATGTTCTGATAATAGGTTCAACAAATGGTCATTTGTTGAACTTATTATCTGAACATTTCCTGCGGGATAACTACAATAGGCCACTGCCTTAATTAGACATAGTGTGCGGCATGTTTACTCAGCATCTGTATTCATAGAATTTAAGAGAATTTGATTGAAATACATAATTTTAACTTCTATTGACAGGTGTGTGGCACTGTTTGATTACTACAATAAGTGTATAATGAGATATGTTATTTTTCAGGTTATTACTGCCCACTGGGATCTGTTTACAAAGAACCATCAGACTCCTTCTGTCCAATTGGACATTACTGTCCGGAGGGAGTTTCACAACCATTGCCATGCCGTAACAACAGCTATGTAAGTTTGCACATCATCCTGTTTATAAATACGTTTATAAAAATTATCATCCCTCTCATAAGAACCACCTTAATATGTGGGTTTCCACTAGGGGTTGGGGGTACTGGACCCTACAGATGATTGGGGAAGATCTCAGTCCATGCAACCAACTGTATATATCTTATATTAGTTTATCAGCTCATAACTTAACCCAAATTATGAACATCTACGGTAATGTATATTAATGCCCTAAGTAATCGACTCCTTAACCACAGCAGAATTATGGGAAAACTTTTCAGGATTTAGTCGGAAATATGGCTTGTTGCCATTCATCGGAAAGCTCAGTGAGAGCTTTCCGATGAATGGCAACAAGTCATATTTCCGACTAAATCCTGAAAAGTTACCCATAATGCTGTGGTTAAGGAGTCGATTACTTATGGCATTACTGTAAGTACATTAATTCAAGGAATCGCAATCACGATTTTAGATTTGACAAACTGAGGTTTACATGATCAGTACAAAATGGGGTAGTATCATAGCAATATGGTTTATTTGGCAAGGTAATGGAGACATAACTAGGCAGAATCAAACACCACTTTCAGTGATGATCACTTCAATATCTTTCAGAATAAGGCAGGGTTCACTCTGCCGCTTGCCAATAGCAAAAATAATTCACATTTGGCAACAAATATTTTCATTTAGCAACAATTTTGGCAAGTTATTTTTTAATCCCTCCAGAAAGTTGAAAAAATATTGGTCAATCAATACCATTAATTTGAGGCAACTCACAATATAACTGTATCAGTGGTGTTTTATGAGGATTAGGATAAGTTAACACCTATCATGATGCTGTTAATCTGAGAGCATTAGCATCGACGGGTGGAGGGATCACTATTATCCTTCTGATGAAGCAACCCTTCAATTTTATTGTTCAGTTATTGGTTTATCGTTGTATGATAAACCTCAATACAGAAACGACAATAATTAAAAACTAACAGCTTTCTTATCTAAAATTTGTTCAAACAGCGATTATCAAAGTATAAGACTCAATGTTGCACAAACTGATACTATCAATGGCAATTTCTAAAACAAATTTAGCAAAAAATATTTTCGTTTCATTTGGCAAAAGTTGATTTCAGTCCAGCGCAGACATTGGAATAAGGCAATAACTATTGATGTATGTATCCTTGGAAAGTATTATTTTTGTCCCCCGAAAAATTAAATTTGGGGGGACTATAGAAACGGGCTCCGTCCTCCGTCCGTCCGTCCAGTTGAGCCATCCGTCCGTCCGTCGAGCCGTTCGTCCGTGCTTACATATGACGTTTATGTGGCCAATTTTAAGAAAAATGGATAGTTGGGTGGCTGATTTCTGTTACATGGCTAGCCACCTAACAGAGTTGAGATCAACCCTTTAAAATGATCTATTTGGCCCTATCAGCATATTTAATTTTTTGGCCACTTAATAGTTGGAAACAAAAAGTCCATACATTTGGACCTCCATGATATGTCTATAGGAGCCATTAGGAGGTGTTCGGACAGTTATGTGGCTAGCTACCCAATCACGGACATGTCAGTATTCCCTTCAAAGATACGTTACACACTGAACTACATGGTATATTCATCTTTATTCACAAGAAAGGATTCTATGAGATCCGTTTAAAATTTATTATTTTGGTACGAAATAGCTTAAGTACCTTTTTGAATCATTATTTATATGACGTAGCAGGTCAAGGTCATTTGTTCACTTGTTATGTATATAAGCAAGTGTGGACACAGTCAAGATCTTTTTTTCTTGTGACTCGAAGGGAAGTACACGCTATGAGCAAATTGAAAAACAAGCAATTTTCTTCCTCGTATGGCCTCGGTTTCAGTCACCCCATTGTCAAGCAGGTTCAGGCTAATCAAATTCCTCGTTCCATGCGGACCTTGAGGGGCCCCGCCGCATACTTCACCAATGTCACTGTGGCAAGGCGCCATACTGTTCCGAGGGTGGGTTCCACTATGCACGGATCCGACCATGCTCGCCCGCTGCTGCTGGATCCTACCTCAGATTTTCGTCCTCCCATCTCCCTTTCACAAGCTGGTGGGTCGTACAAAGATCTGTCAGCCCCCTAGGGAGCAACTTAACTGGTATCGCATCACGTCACAATTTGCCATCCAAACTTGGATAATAGCCATGCATTTTAGTATGACTTTTATGTGACTTTGAGATATGAGAACAAAATACTTTCATCATGTCAATGTGAGGCTCTTTATTGGATAATCAAAATTTCCAAAGTAAGTTGCTCCCTGGCGTCTATCCTTGGGTGGAATTGCTGTTAAGACCATTTCCCGGGACTCTGCATGGCCGTAAAATGCTTGCTCTTTGACGGGAGGTGAGTTGTAGCCAGTGTAGCCACTGGGGCTGTGGCAATTCATTCTATGTATATTTGACTGATCTGCCCATTCAACATGTAGTTCAATGCGGATTGTGTTCATTTAGAAACATTAAGTGTGGTGTCATCATGTTCATGAGGTATCTGGATTTGTGTCGTGACCAAGTATGTCGCTACCGCCCTACTGGCTGCACGGTATGATTCAGCTTCACATCAAGGTTTAAGCTGGCTCCAGTTAGGGGGGGAAACAGTCTGAACATTAATCATACCTCGATGTCTCTTCCCAGGCTTTACGCAGCCCTGTTTATTCAGTTTTTTAACTTTAAAGATAACAAAATCCATGGTTTGGATCTGCCGATCCCACATTTAGATTACAATTCTAATTAACAGGGCTACTTGCCATCCAATGCGAATCCTGATTCTCACTTTGGTTTTCGGAGAGATCTTGCTGTTTTTTATTGTGGCTCTAAAAAAGAGCTAGAGTTAATTGCAAGGCATCGAGGTGTAGCAGACGCAGTTTCTCGCCTCCGATTTGGGTCCTGGGAGGTTCGAGGGGAGACCGAGCATTGGGCCACCAGACAGCGCGCCGGCTGATGCCGGATAATCTCGGGTGCTGTCCATAACAGTGTACATAGCACAGTCATCGGCCGGGGCAGAGACTTTTAACAAACACTCAATTTGTTCTACAACCATGAGGTTTTACCAGGGCTCAAACTTATTACCTTTCCACTTGTCACTGATTAGCATTGTCCTTTGTTTATGGGTGACCGTTCAATTTTTCTGGTGATAAATTTACACAGATCATCTTTCGCCCTTACTACGGTTCCATGGGGCGAAACACCAAGCCTTGGATTCCTTGCGAGTGTCAATCTAGCTTTCTGCAGTTATAGGCTGTTTTTTCTGCGAACCAAGTTGTGACTCACGTTTCTCTGTGCGTAGAACATTCATCAGCTTTTGACTCTACAGTCTTAGGACAATCCCAATGGGTTTTTTTTTTTACCTGTAGTACCAGGATTAGATCTATTCTCGCTCAATATCATGGCTTTACAGTTTGGGTTAGCTTATCAGGTTACGATATAGACAATTGAACTCACGCAATCTTCTAGGGTGGCGGTACGGTAGGTAATAACCTGTTCCATGTGAACAGGTGCATTTCAGAACTTTGAGCCTTGCATCATGCCAACAACACACGTTGATGCCCTGCTTGATGGAGTCCTTTGTAGGGGTGCCATGATTAGTCGTATAATCGATGAACCGTTGATAAAGCCGATCATCGATTACCATTTACATCGTCGATTAATATGCATTATGTAATTTGACATCGGGACATGTCCAGTATTATTGAATACCGTGTTTGTTTTACACAGTTTAATCTACAACCGATGGGTTAACAACCTGTGATCGCATATCAACGAGATTCCGTCAACAGGAGTACTACTAACCTATGTTGCAAACAGTCTGCAGTTCATTTGATGATGCGCCATGGTTACTCTTCATGTTGTTGTTAATTCTACAAATTGGCGGCCCTGCCGCTTTGAAATTATGGCGATGTCATTGTATATTTCTACTTGTAAGGCGGAACTACATCTTTGATATATGCCGACTGTCACTGTCTTCAATGAGCTGAATGCACTTGCCCTTGAATTGGATTGAACCAATGGGAGTTGATTGAAATTCTCTGGAAACTAGGGAACCTATGGCATTTTAATCAGCAATGTTCTCCATGATGTCATTTGAGTATACTGTGCTTGAATAAGTATCCTTAGAGGTTAATTGTATAGGCTATTGCGTATCATGCAGTGAATGCTGAATGAACCTCGATATTATCAAATACAAACCGTCGGCCATTCATTATGCATTCCTACTTTTATATGGTTTGCATGTTTGGCTATTCAGACACTGAAATTCATATTTACGTTCGTTCTAATGACCTCACAAATTCTATTATCACCATAACATGGCCGATAATTGTGCAGGTATAGAATACATTCTGTTCATTGGTCAATAAAAGTGGTTTGTGATGCACTTCATTAATGTAAACATGTCTTGAGCCGATTCCTCAAACAACAGCATATTGTAGTTACCCAGCACCAAGCCAATAGGCCATATTACAGAATACTTCCACTGCTGGTGTTAGGTACGATTAATCGATTATAGTCTGTTGTGGCCGACCGATTGTCGATTATCAATATAAATAGTCGTGGCACCTCTGGAATCGGGCTTTATTGTACTCAGTGCTCCTTTTTTGACATGCTGTCTTGCATTACTCAAACAGACGGGCAATTCGTCTAATGGCGCACATGAGACAATCATTGTTGGCGACAGAGTCTCTGCCCGCGGGGAGGACCTAGGGTCCGGGTCCTCGCTGTATGAGCGACAGACAACCGTCCGACCATACACACATGTGACTGGTCTTCGGTAAATTTTGCCTTCTGTTCACACCTCTGGCATACCTCCTCGACCTCATGTCG
Source organism: Siphonodentalium dalli (assembly GCA_032622095.1). Taxonomy (NCBI): domain Eukaryota; kingdom Metazoa; phylum Mollusca; class Scaphopoda; order Gadilida; family Siphonodentaliidae; genus Siphonodentalium; species Siphonodentalium dalli. Next base: position 191,120,496 of record CP136064.1, read on the forward strand.
ACCGAGTATATGCTTTCTCCTTGGTCGTCGCGGTGGGCTAAAAAAATAATAACTGCTCATGGACCCGGGCCCTTCGGCTGTTAAGAAAAATCAGTGAATAACAAGCAGACACAATCTTCTTGTTATCCACAGTCGGGTTGTTTTTGGGACCTTAATCATCCATGGCCTGTTCCTTCTTTCAGACTGTTTGAAGTAGTTCCATCACGATGGGTCTCCTCCTTCTACACATTTTCTAATATGTTACATGCAGACTGCAAAGTATTCCTTTGAATCAAGTGTACGTGTAACTGCATACACTATTGGATTGACAGGCTGTGGAGGTAGTTACAACTCAGGACTCTCCGAACTTTTTCTTCTCGATTGTTTCGATACCAGAAAACATTTTGGGAATTTCCAAGTCCTATAACGCTCTTCATGGACTTCGTTACCTGGGGTTTTTGTTACCAGTTTCCAGACTTAAAGTAACTACCAATCATGGGCATTGTCGGACGGAATATGGCCTCTGTCCGGTGTATTAATTCACTGAAGTAACATACTGTCATTTTGATGGTCAGTCCGAAAATACTTCTTTTGCGCCTTTATCAGTTGGTCGAGTTAGACACCGTTACTGCCAGTAGGTCGCAAACCTTACAATCTTGATGCAGTGGCTATTTAATTCTGGGTTTTCTTCACCATTCATGACTTGGTGGTATGTTTCTAATCGTCTTTACAGTTGCCACTTCCTTGTTTTGCATCCATATTGACCATTCAGGTAACAATAGATTTCCTTCCTCTGGTGTCGAAACGTTGGGATATCTTGGTTCGTTCAGTCACATACCATGGAGCAGGGTGGTCTATGCTTTCTGCATATGACCAGCTTACTCCAGGGAGGAGGTGGCACATGCATGTACCTGCATATGACCTTGGGGAGATTTCACAATTACAGGTTTGTCTGACTTCAGAACCAAAAGGGGGGGGGGGAGGTGCAGAGATTCAGCCAATGGGCTCATTCTTCCACTTTCTCCACTCTACAGTGTACCATCAATAAAATTTGCAAATCGGTACCTTTTGGATCCATTTGTTGCAACTCAGCAGGTTCAAATTAATTACTCTTAACTACAATACAATAGTTTCTCATTCCTCGCAGCCTCCTCCTATGAGTTGATTCTACCATGTAGTTCAGTGTGTAACGTATCTTTGAAGGGAATATAACATTTTCAATAGAAAATACATATTCCCTATAAGATACTTACACACTGAACTCCCATGTCCCTCCCAAATTGGGATTTTCCCTCCCCGCTGCTCGGTCACACCCCTCGAGTCTTGTAAGGGGATGAAAAAGAGATCTTGACTGTGTCCACACTTGCTTATATACATAACAAGTGAACAAATGACCTTGACCTGCTACGTCATATAAATAATGATTCAAAAAGGTACTTAAGCTATTTCGTACCAAAATAATAAATTTTAAACGGATCTCATAGAATCCTTTCTTGTGAATAAAGATGAATATACCATGTAGTTCAGTGTGTAAGTATCTTATAGGGAATATGTATTTTCTATTGAAAATGTTATTTCTCCTATTCAACTGTCCTAGTTGCTGTTTACAGGTTTTTGGGTTTCATTGAACTACTTCTGCTATAATTCAGAAATTGTATTACTTTTAACTACTTGATAGCCACATAAAAGTTTGTCCACTACTTGATAGCCACATAAATTTTAGCCACATTAAATATTTTAGCCGCATAACTCAATAGCCACCTATCTCCCCAAATGTTGGTACGTCCGTCCGTCACACTTTTGAGTACCTTCATGGTGTAATCATCTCCTACAGTTTCATCCCAGAGATTTGAATCTTCAGAATATAATTTTCTGTATGAGGGTACCTTCATGGTGTAATCAACTCCTCCTACAGTTTTGATCGTAGATATTTGAAACTTCAGAGTATTGATACCCACATATTGGAGATGTGCAACATGTATATAGATGACGGAAAAACTTTTTTTTAACGGAGTTATTAACCCTTTTCGACTTAGAAAATTTCAACATTTTTTTTAATTTCTTTAACAAAGCGGCATCGACTTACCACGTTTTCGGGGGACACTGTGGTCGGCTGACCTTTTATTCAATATAATAGTTCACTGGTGGTCAATTTTAACATTGTCAAGTAAATTTATTTTTGTTTATTTTTTCCCTGTTGGTTTTATTATATAGTTGGAGAAAAACGGGTGATGTAGGCATTAATCTGTTATCAGGGAATGTGTCAGAGGGGAAATGTGGGGTATGGGAAAGGGACTCTAAAAGGGACCCACTGCCTCTCTAGCAGAAATCCTGTCAATAGATACATTTTTTGAAAATGGTTCCAGTCAAACAACATACTTTTCTCATGTTTAACCCTTTCATAACAGAAGCCCATAGGGAGCCTCGCATATATAAGAGAATGAACTGGCTTACAAGGTCAAAGTAAATATTGTTAGGCCAATGCATTCTCTTATATATGCGAGGCAACGTATGGGTGACTCGCATATATAAGTGAATGCATTGGCACAGGGATTTTGCTAATTTCAGGAAGCTCTAGTGATGGAAGTGTTAAACAATAGTAATTCCTTGTTGCTTTATTTTATGCACTGTTGGTTTACCTTCTTTTTCAGCCTATGATGATACCTAGACCTAAGCACAAACAAAAAATATATCGCATATTTTTCTTAATATAGCTTGACTATAGAAAATGTTTCTGTCAGAATAGAATAGGGTGAAGTTTTTGCATAGTACAGTAATGCCCTAAATAACCAGTGAGAGCTTTCCGTTGAATGCAACAAGCCATATTTCCTACTAAATCCTGAAAAGTTACCCATAATTCTGCTGTGGTTAAGGAGTTGATTATTTAGGGAATTACTGTACATGTTTTATGGTCAATGTTGAAATTCTTCTGACAGCAGATGTTTTCTCCCTTTACTGAGACATATGATTGTAAACTCCTTGATTTCCTGTTGAATTCAGCTTGCGTTCAATTGCATCTTTGTTTCAAGTCTAAAGACTAAATTTCTTGTCAATTATATGTTCACAAGAATCAAATGTTTTGGAAGCATTTTCTGTTGACAATATAGACATATCATACAAATTTCTTGATAATGTTAATCCCCAGGTAAACCACACTCATGCCGTGATGTGTTACGCATGCCCGGCTGGGTTCTATTGTGAGTTGTACGGGGAGAGTCTTGTGTGTCCACGGGGGTACTTCTGTCCGGAAGGCACGGGAATAGACTGGAAGGCGTGTCCCCGGGGGACGTACAGCGATGTTGATGGGCTGTATGATGAGAGTCAGTGCAAACCATGCCCTGCTGGAAAATACTGTGATGGCGAACATCTCACAACTCCCTCTGGTGAGTGAATCAATGAGTTTGGTAAATAAATTATAAGCATCAATTTCATCAAGGGCAGAATATTTTGTTGATTTCAAACATGATAGACAGCTGCATATATGAAATTGGTTCAGCCAAATCTTTCTGTCAATTTTTTTCTTTGTAAAATTAAAAATAAGATATTAGTTTTTTCGTGTTAGCCCAATAAAATATATCAATTAATACAGTTGGTATTTTCTATTACAAGACCTACTCACACAGTATGCAGATCACATTTTAAGAACTGGCTCATTTTGACTATGAGCAATGTTATGACCATTAATTAGTTAATAATTGTCAGCTTTATAACATGATAACTTAACCCTTTACCCAACAATACGGCCAAAAACGCCCAAATAAAGCTTCAACAGCCTAAAATATCTTCGGTCTGTCTCAATAACACCATACAAATATGGATATCATTGTAACCTGTTTATTGACCACATTGTGATGGTTACAGTTATGCCCTGTGCCAATGCATTCTCTTATATATGCGATTCGACCATAGGTCGCCTCGCATATATAAGAGAATGCATTGGCCTAAAATTTTTCTTTTTCAACACTTTACCATTTGTTCTTACATTCTTTATCAATTTTATAATTTTTTCTTACATTTCTAAAAATATTTTATAATATTTTATAATTTTTATAATATTTTTCTACATTCTTTGACAATTTTATCATTTTTAATATGTGTTAAGCCAATGCATTCTCTTATATATGCGAGGCGACCTATGGTCGACTCGCATATATAAGAGAATGCATTGGCACAGGGCCGTTATGTTGGGTAAAGGGTTAAACAGATAACTGCTACTTGATTGATATTATAGTACCGGTATATGAGATTTACTAGAAAATATCTTAATCAAGTTTGAAAGCCAGCCTCGTCTGACTATTTTGGGTTGAATTTCTATTCATTCTGGGTTTGTTAGATAAGATAGTCTGGCTTTTTAATAATATGCCAGAGCGTTAGTGATAATTAAATCCATCTGCATTACATGAGTTTTATCTGAGAAAAAGAGTTTTTGTTCTTTTTGATTAGGTGATTGCGCTCCTGGACACTGGTGTGTATACGGAATCGACAGAGAATTTCCTGATGGAAACAACCAATCAGCAGTCTTCAATAACACCTGCTATGATGACCAACAGCTGGGATTTGGTGGCATCTGTCCCGTAGGACACTTCTGTCCAGGTGGTGCTCTGAGCATCTATCCTACACCATGTGAAAACGGCACATATGCGAATGATGAGGGAATGGCCTCTTGCTTGTATTGTCCTGCAGGTAATATATGGTCCTCAATGACCTCAAATATCTTTAACACGTTCATTTCTGACTATGAGTTATTTCATACTTTTTCATGCAGTTGAATGGGCATCAGCAGTGAATGTGCTAATAGTACCATATCAGGCCTGGGTTTGATTCAGAGTTTTAAGTTTGGTCAACTTCTCCAGGCTTGAACTTTGTTATAAACTCAGATCAGTTTTTATACTTTTCATAACAGTTCCGTTCAAATATATAACAGCTGTAAAACTGCCCTGTAAGCTCTATATCAGTTTCTAAGGCAAGATAAATAGAAAAATTTAATTGCAATCTGTTAATAATCTTTGTTTTTCTCCTACCTACCAGTATGAAAGTAAAGCAGAATGAAACCAAACCTAATAGTCTTTCAACAATTTAACACAATATCAAGTATAAATACATTTTTATAATGCAACAATACATAGAGGATACCTGCCATTCTCGAGTGAATACCGTAATTACCTCACGAGTGGCTACAGTGGAATATAACTATTCCCATGACCGGCCTTGGCCACGAATGGGAAAAGTTATTTTCCAATGTATTCACGAATGAGGTAATTCCAATATTCACTCAAGAACTGCAGGTATTCTATTTATTATGTGCTCAAATTAGCCACTTATAATTAAGTAGAAATTCAGCCCCCAAACCCTTTCTTTTGGTCGATCAGCTGATCGGCACTTACTGACAACTAACTACCAGTGCTACATAATTCTCATTTTTGAAACAAGCGTTAGCATGGAGAAAAGTCACAGATATTCCCACCAAAAATGACACCTATCGATGTGATAATAAATAGCTTAAAGCAAAGAATGATTATTTCAAGGTGACAGAGATGCAATTAAAAACAGGCTACATAATTATCCTGGGGAAATTAATTCCCACCCAACTATCCGAAGTTTAACTCATGACATCTCTCCTTAAATGAAATTAGTGTGTACACAAAGAACTTTTCAGGATTTAGTTGGAAAAATGGCCTGTGAGAGCTCACTGAGAGCTTTACGATGAATGGCAACAAGTCATATTTCCAACTAAATCCTGAAAAGTTAGGGGTCATCTCAAAACTACTATCGGGATCCCGATAGATATCCCGATAGGATTCCGATAACTCAAAACTATCTTCTAAATTTCCCGATAGATTCCGATAGAGCGGTCACCATTTCCCGAAAATATTCCGATACCGCATCTAAATATTCCGATAACGCGCTGATTTCCCGAAAACTTTCCGAAAGTAACGTAGCGTATTACCAACTTTCCGATAATTTACCCATTTATTTCAAGATCAATTAGGCCTATGTCTGTTTTGATAATCGACGAATCGAGCATGTTGTTTCGTTTATGTTTCCGGTTCTATTTGTTGTCATTACTTTTGGATTCGTCCACAGCCTCCTTCGTAAGCATATTTTTATTGGGGTGGAAGCTTGTTTAAAAGAATTAAAACTCTACACGTTTCAAGTTTTGATTCCAAGTTATTAAATTGTCCATTGAATTCTTTTTGCATATTATTCATACAGCACATATCTCCTAGAAACGCTCTGAAGGAAACATAAAAAGAAATGGTTTCATACAGGTAGTATCCCTTCAACACTAGCAATAGACTGTTCCAAAGTGAACGTGATAAAAAATTGAAATATATATTTGATAAAACTCTTTTGGCCCTAGAAATGTTCTCAAATAAAACTGTCATTTGATTTGATTTTTTCCCTCATTCATCACAAGATCATATGAATAATATTTTATTTTAATACACTGAGTGAGCAATTTTGAGAATTAAATAAAGTTTTGATCGAAAAGTTCGACAACATTTTCGATTTTCTCTTCAGTTACACGTCCCAACATCACGCCAATTCAGCCCAATATTGTGGGCACGGGGATTGCCTGGATTAGTACCCAAATAAATTATGTTGTTAAAGCGCATTGACAAATACATAATCTTGAGTATATTCTCCACACTATAATCGAAAAATACAAAGGAATGGACACATGATTCAATCAAAATTGTTTATTTAAAAAACACTCCCGCTAAGAAACCCCCACTGATGACGTGCGCAAAAAATATGTACCAACAGTAAACACGTGTTGTTGGAAATTGGGGCGCACAATGGGGACTCATTTATCATGGCTATATCTATTACCCATTCGGTAATTCATAAATGACATTCATTGCAAATTCAAACAGAATATATCTTAGATTTAGTATTAGTATCAATTGACCATTTATCGAATGTTGTCATTGAACTTATTGATCAGCTGATGACGATGAAAAAATGTAGGAACCTTGTCGACGTCATAGCAGCAATGATAAAATACTGTAGCACAAATTTAATGTGCATCGGCCGTTTTGTTCTCTCGTTTGATTAATAACATTATTATTCTGCGCGCATTGACAATTACATAATCTTGAGTATATTCTCCACAATGTAATCTAAAAATACAAAGGAATGGACACACGATTCAATCCAAATGGTTTATTTAAAAAACACTCCCGCCAAAAAAGATCAAGAAACGCCCACTGATAATGAGCGCAGAAATTTGTACCTGCGAACACGTGGTGTTGGAATGTGGGGCGCACAATGGGGACTGTCATCTATCATGGCTGTAACTATTAGCCATTCGGTAATAAATAAATGACATTCATTGCAAATTCAAACATAATATATCTTAGATTTACTGTTAGTATCAATTGACCATTTATCGAGTGTTTCCATTGAACTTATTGATCAGCTGATGACGATGAAAACACATCGGAACCTTGCCGACGTCAGCGCAACAATAATAAAATACTGTATAGCCCAAATGTGCATCGATCGGCCGTTTTGTTCTCTCGTTTGATTAATAAAATTATTATTCTCCGCGCATTAACACTGCCAAATACTCAAGTAAATTGGCCATATCATGATGTGAAAAATCAAAGAAATAACATTGTATAACATTAGTTACTTTTATTTGAACACAAGAGTTCACGAGACAAACGCGGCTATTTTTAAATTGAAAGTGCGCAAATAAATTCCGAATAGTGCTGCATTACCACGAATTACTTATCGGAACTGTCTTGTCATTTTATATTGAATATGATTGCTCAAAATTTCACTAAGAGAAAGCACTTTCTCGATCGTAAGATACAATGTAGGCACGAAAGAATTGTTTAATTTATTAATTGCACAAGATATGTGCGGTGCGAATGTATTGACTGCAATGTCAAGGTAAAAAACCGGTGCGTTGTAAATTGAAGTAAACAAAAAAACACGTGCGTTGTAATCGATGGCACAATGTTGACTAGTTTGGACTAATAATGCAGTCAATTGTAACTGAATTTACAAGTAACTATCCAAGAGTTGATAGGACACTTGATGATTTATTCTATGTTTCATTTCACCACGTAGCCATGGCTTAAAACATTAATAAATCACTCAATTTCGTGATATGGTTTTCCGACAGAGAAATTGAAACTGAAAGTCACATTGATCTGTTGATAAAACAAAACTTACCTTTCGTTTGTTTATTACATTTATTGTTATAAAATATAAATATAAAACCTACTAAATATTCACCATACTATCATGCTTGGGGAGGGGGATTCACAACTCTGAATTTTGTTTGCTCCCAGTCCCCATCCATACAGATGAACATAATTTCATAAATCAGGAGCCACATAACATTTACTAATAATACATGTTTTTCCCCAAAAACTTTGACGTCACCAGAAAGTTCTGTTGGCTGGAGGTAATATTACTGTTGGGTAAATGGTTAATATCGAAAGTAAACTAAATAAAAGTTAGCAAGACATCTTTTTGAAAGAAAAAAATGACGAAATATAGGATCAGGCCTACTACAAATAAATCGCATTGTGTTACCTTGACCTTGATGATGCAATTGTGAAATTCGACACTGTCAACATAATTAGGCTATGTTCAACTTATCGAAATAATCAATGCAGCATTATAATTAGTAGTAATTACAGAAAACGAAATTAATGTAGAATATGAAAAGCAGCCCATGCACACATTTAATTGTCAGTTAAATGTTATGATTACTTCGCGTATTTATAACCTTTGCACTGCAGATTTGCATGGAATTTTCCATTCATATTTTCACACGCTCTTTATTTACCATATTACGATTCATGAAAAAGTATGGAATATTACTGCTAAATGTTGCTAAAACTTTACATGTACAGCAGGACACCCCCCCCCCCCCCCCCATATGTCATGTTTCGAATTTCTATAGCCTACTCTTGACTAAAGGGTAGAGAACCGAGTAGATATTCATGGCGTGCATGATCGATCTAGGCTATGTATATTCGGAATATAGGCCTACGTGTACACAGGCCCGATATTTTTTTAAAGCTTGAGTTGTCCCATGTTTGAAATTGTTTTATAAATCCGTTCACTGTGTGAAATCTTCGAGACGTATTACTCTGCAATGCCACGTGTGTTGTTCCCAGAAACGTAAATATTGATGACCCCAATTCCGGGAATCGGGCTAAAAATAGAACATACGACATCTCGTGTTAAGACTGCACTCAATTGTGCATGCATTAATTGTGTCATCGGCGATTCGCGATTAAATACAAATCTTTTACATTTGCCATAATATATGTATTTCTTTATTTCCTCCATATTTAAAAGTCGGATGTATTTAAACATATTACAAACACAATTAAGCTTTGAAGATAGTAGCCGCAATGCCGAAATAAATCTTAGAATTTAATCAATTGATGGATCTGTTCTATTTTTAGAAAGTTAAAGTAGCCGCTTGCATTAAGGCCTACTATACATATTTGGGTATGCTCCCCGTGAATTTATTTATTGATTTTGAAGATTTCCCGATGGGTGGGGTGTATTGTCCAGGTAAAATACCGATATTGTACGAAGCACCCACTGATCACCACAGTATAACATATAATAGTTCTATGACACGTGTCCCCTGATACTTTAAAACTTTATACTAACGATTTCTCATATTAGGAAACTATTAAATCTATAATAAAGATAGGCCTATAAAACATAAAAGTCCGGAGTAATCCCGATACAGAAACTTTCCAAACAACATGCGTTGTTTTCGGAATATGATACTCCGAAATGAAAGTAAACTCCGATAGAATCACGATAGACTATGTAAATATTCCGATAATTTCCTGAAAAACGTATATATAACTATCGGTATCCTATCGGGAAATCTATCGGGATCCCGATAGTAGTTTTGAGATGACCCCTTACCCATATTTCTGCTGTGGTTAAGGAGTCGATTATTTAGGGCATTACTGTAATTTGATAGGGAACCATATAATAAAACCAACAATCTGCTACCTGTGTGCATTTTGCACCATCTTAATCCATTCTATACTTAATATTCATTGATAATTAGCTATCCCTTAGAAAATAAGTGTTCAGATAATAAGTTCAACAAACGACTATATATAGGTCTGAACTTATTATCTGAACATTTCCCTCCAATAAGCAGGACTATTTTTGTACTTGTAATGTCTGTCGTCTGCTTCTTTTTTTCTGAAAACCCCTCAAGATGAATAATAGACCATTCCAATGTATACTTTTATAACTGAGTGGGAGAAACTATTCAGTATAGAATGGTTAATTATGTTGACTCATAAAATAGCTGAATACTGTGATGAACACCTCAGTTCTTTTCTGTTATATCCAATTGTTACATATTTCCATTTTCTCAAAAAGCATTCCAGTATGTTGTATTGCTCATTACATTCCATTATATCTTTATCTATTGCAAGCAGATATTACATAAGATAATTACGTAATATAAAGTTATTATACAATGTTGTGTACAGTATGTGTTTTCTTGTACGAGTCCAGGTTGTGGTGAAAAGTCATATTGGACGAGACACGCAGTCCAATGTGACTTTTCACCAAAACCTGGAAGAGTACAATAAAACTTATACTGTACACAACATTGTATAATGACATTTTTATTATCCATCTGTATGTTTATCCAAAGTTTGGGAATAAAACTTCTGTGGTTATTTTTGGTATTTGTCGGCACTTAATTCTCTATAAAAGCCTGTATTTTATCATCATAAAGCATGATTTGTAACAGTAAACACGGAAATGAAAAAAAAACTCAATGCGGAAGTGAAACGCTAAATCCATCAGTGTTGCACGTGCATCACAATTTCACCGATTCATTTCGCTATAGTTAAATCGTGACGTCACATAGTCCTGATAAAAAAGTCATATTGCACACTTGGGAGTCCAATATGACATTCGGGAGTCCAATATGACTTTTTCCCGGATTATCATGTGGCGGATTTTGCCCAATCCGAAAGAGTGTTAGTTAAGGGATGGATAATAATTACGTAATATGAATGCATGTACAATCAAACATTCTGTTCCAGGTTACTATTGCCCAGCGGGTGCAGCAAATTACACTGACTATCCCTGTCCAGCGGGGTACTATTGTACAAACTCAACACAGTATTGGAATCAGTATTCATGTGGTGTGGGGACATACAATAACATGAGTGAGAGAACTAAACCAGAAGATTGCCTCCCTTGTTTAGGTATGTGTGTTATCCCTTTATTTACTAAATGGATTGTTCCACACAGTTGGTGAGAAATGTTCAGATAATCAGTTCAACAAACAACCATATATGTGGTTTATTGTACCCCAATTATTTTTTTGGGAAGTATTAAAATAGCCGATGTTCGTCCATCTGTCTGTTGAGCCATGTGTCCGGCACATTCAAATCCAAACTGTTTCAAGTATATTTTCCTAGTGTTTACCTCAATATTGTTTAGACTTGAGCAGTTTGGACGGTAATTGTTTTTATGCGAATTTGCAATGGCCAGCAATTATCTTTAAATGTATAGAGCGTTTAATTCACATTTCCGATTTTATCATTAAATTTCACATTTATATTTTGTTCGAGGTGGAGGAAAAAGTGGATCAATTCAAAATGGTGGCTACTAGCCTGATATTAGAATAACTTCTGGTTTAGTGACCTGGTATATTCTCATACCAGGTGAGTAATTATTGTCGCTGATTGGTCGATTTGAATTGGAGACATGGTAATATTTGTTACCAATCAGATACTCAAACCGCATCTGTCTCTCCTAAATATTGTAAGATCTGATATAATAGTTGCAGGTATTAGAATGATAATTAACCCTTTAATATAAACTTGTGTATCCTTATGCTTTTTAAATGTCTTTTCTGGAATATTTTTAGGTGGATATTATTGTGAACAAACTGGATTATCTGCCCCTAGTGGATTGTGCACTGCCGGGTTTTACTGTAGTGGTGGCTCCGCAACAGCCATGCCATCTGGTGTTGGAGGTGATGAATGTACAGCTGGTTACTATTGTCCAGAGGGGGCATCATACCCTGTGCCCTGTACACCGGGACATCACTGCGGGAATAACAGGCTTAACCAGACATCGGGGCTGTGCTTGTCTGGTTATTATTGCGCAAGACTGGCTGAAGTTCCCAACCCAACTGACGGAAATGTAACAGGTAAACAACATTATGAAAGATTTGTTCTGAAATGAACAGCTACTGGATATTTATATGCCAAAGTCTATTGAACAGCCGTTTTATATATCTCTATAAATTTCTAATAAGGAGCATTTTCACTTATCACTAACACATAGTTGCTTTTTATTTTGTGGGAAAATGAGCCTGAAACCACTTATGAATTTAGTCTGCAGAGATGTGACAAAATATGGACAATTTATTGAAGTAAAACCTAAATCGAAATTCAAGTCGTGTGGTGATGGAAAGCATCAGGCTTTGACTTTGCAAACACGTATGAAGTGCTTCCTATATTTTACATTGCTAATGTTGTTTGTCAGATAATTCCCTTGTGTTCCACTAAAGTATATGGTAATACCAGAGTAATTAAAATTATTTATGGTTTCGGATATCGGCTCATGAATCAGATTTATTAATATAAATAATCATCAACTATTTAATAAATGAATGTTAAGTGTGTTGATGTGAAATGAATCCAATTTAACCCTTTTTATAGTAAGTGGATTCTCCCAGTCAGTTAAAATGCGTACATCAGAATGGTATATTATTGATTTGGAGGGATGTTAAGGTGATAAAAGCAGAGAACAGATAAATAAAAGTGCAGAAGGAGTCCTATTTATTGAGGGAAATGTTTAGATAATAAGTTCAACAATCGACCTATGGTCATTTGTTGAACTTATTATCTGAACATTTCCTTTGGGATAACTACTCGTCAATGATGCTTTAGTATGGAAAGGGTTAAAGGAAACTACAGTAATTCCCTAAATAATCGACTCTTTAACAACAGCAGAATTATGGGTAACTTTTCAGGATTTAGTCGGAAATATGGCTTGTTGCCATTCATCGGAAAGCTCTCACCGAGAGCTTTCTGATAAATGGCAACAAGCCATATTTCTGACTAAATCCTGAAAAGTTACCCATAATTCTGCTGTTGTTAAGGAGTCGATTATTTAGGGCATTACTGTATCTCTGTACATTCACAATAACTGATTTGAAATTCCTAGAAAACACCAATTACAGGTGATATCTGTCCACAAGGAAGCTATTGTCCAGAAGGAAGTGCAGCCCCGAGTCTGTGCCCGGATGGCAGCTTTATCAACAGCACGGGAAACCATGCTGAATCTGATTGTGTGGCATGTACAGCGGGCCATCACTGTGCAGGAAGCGGCAACATCCTCCCATCAGGATTATGTCAGGCAGGGTACTACTGCCCAGGTGGAGTAGACAATCCAACACCTCCAGAATACAACTGCACGATTGGTCATTATTGTCCTGAAGGCAGCTCCGAACCAATCAGATGCTGGTCTGGATCATTCCAAGATGAGATACTGCAGTCGATGTGTAAAAACTGCCCGGCCGGATATTTCTGCGATAACACCATTGAACCTGTTGTTCTGTACAATAATTCTGCATGTCCTGTCGGTTTCTATTGTCCAGAAAACACAACTTTTAACACCCAATATCCATGCCCGACAGGAATGTTTAGTAATATCACAAATCGTGTGGATGTCACAGAATGTCAGCTCTGCTCTGGTGGTCGTTATTGTGAGACTGAAGGCTTATCTGAACCGAGCGGTGAATGTGCCCCTGGGTACTTCTGTATAATCGGATCTAACAGTTCAACACCAGTAGAGGGAGATAACTATGGAGTGTGCCCAGAAGGGTTCTATTGTCCAGCAGGAAGTGCCACTCCACAATCTTGTCCTCCTGGCACCTATAATCCAGCCATCGGCAGACAAAACATTGATGAATGCACTAATTGTACGGGCGGACATTATTGCTCTGATTTCAACATGACGGCAGCTGGACCTCAGTGCGCTGCAGGTAAGGATGTGTTCTTATAAAAAATGTATATAACAAGATGGTTTTGTATTAACCTTTCCATGTCTGGAGCTTCCTGAAATTTTGCGAAAACCCTGTGACAATGCATTCTCTTTCCCATAGGGAGACTCCCATATATTAGTGAATACATTGGCCGAACAATATTTACCATAACCTTGTAAGCCAGTGCATTCTCTTATATATGTTAGGCTGTCTATGGGAGACTCGCATATATAAGAGAATGCATGACACAGGATCTTTATTGCTGCACCAGTGCAGAACTCTTTCATGAAAGGGTTAAAGTTATTTTTAAATATCCAACAGCAGATATGGTATAAAAATGCTGTTCAGATCAAAAATAGATAAATTCTGTTACTTTGAATGAGAATTTCTTACTTGTAGAGATTTTCGTTGGATATAGTTTGACAATGTGGGGGATGTAGTATGGTGAAAGTTAGAAATCTTAAATTGATTTCAACCTCTCATTTCACTATCAGATTCCATGCTATGTTTTTTACCAGATAAAAATACTTATTGAAAAAAACTATGATTTTTATTGCTGACTGAAGAAAGCTTCCACGATGGTACAGTAACTGGTTGACAAATTGTGTCATTTGGTTAGAACTTTTTTCAAATGACATTGAATTATTACAGATTTTTTCCTCTAGCCCATTTTAATTCATTGAATTGCAGGATATTACTGTCCGACTGGGTCTGATGAATCCACAGAGATACAGTGTACAGCTGGTCATTACTGCACAGACGGCAGTCTGACACCCACACCCTGTTCACCTGGGACCTTCTCCAGCACACCTGGTCTGACTGCTCAATCACAATGTACCAACTGCACGGCAGGATTCTACTGCCCCGATTCAGGTTAGTCTACAGTAATGCCCTGAATAATCGACTCCTTAACCACAGCAGAATTATGGGTAACTTTCAGGATTTAGTCGGAAATATGGCTTGTTGCCATTCTTCGGAAAGCTCTCACTGTGAATGGCAACAAGCCATATTTCCAACTAAATCCTGAAAAGTTACCCATAATTCTACACTAGTAGCCTGCTGAACAATTTCCTGATGGGAGAGCCAAACCTGCAAATAAAATGAAATGGTATTAACCCTTTCATGACAGGAGATGCGCTGGTGCAGCATTAAAAATCATGTGCCAGTGCATTCTCTTATATATGCAAGTCTCCCATAGGGAGCCTCACATATATAAGAGAATGCACTGGCTTACAAGGTCAAAGTAAATATTGTTAGGCCAATGAATTCTCTTATATACACGTGTATGTGAGGCTCCCAATGGGAGACTCACATATATAAGGGAATGCTTTGGCACAGGGTTTTCACAAATTTTCAGGAAGTTCCAGTCATGAATGGGTTAATGAGTGACACAACTTTTTGACAAACAATTCAGTTTAGCTTATTTGTGAGCGGTTTATGTAATATCAACCTATATAGACATTATTCCCTTAGGAAGATACTCATATGGCTTCTCAACAAAAGAGACTGTACTAAAGTTAATAACCATATTATGGAGAAATTTTGTTTTCACAGTTCCGATACTATTAAACATTGCCAACCAGCATTCACACTTGCCTTATTAACCCTTCCATGACTGGAGATTTATGAAATTTTGCGAAAACCCTGTGCCAATTAATGCATGCTCTTATATATGTGATTCTCCCATATGGAGCCTCACATATATAAGAGCATACATTGCCTAACAATATTTACTGTGACCTTGTAAGACAGTGCATTCTCTTATATATGTGAGGCTCCCTATGGGAGAATCGCATATATAAGAGAATGCACTGGCACAGGATCTTTAATGATGCACAAGCGCAGCTCCCTTCATGAAAGGGTTAAATATCCTCAGTTCAAATAGCTACAAAAAACTCACATTTAGCCCAAACAAATACAAATTCTGTGTTCTCGGGCACCTCCCTCCTCACTGAATGTTCTTTTAAAAAGCCTCGTCAAATACTATTTTCAATATTTTCTGTTAGAAATATTGGATTTGAACAATGAAAATTAATTTTTGGAGTATGATTTTGAGAAAAAAAATTAAAATAAATAGCATCCCTCCCTCATCTCAAAATTGAGATCTAATTGCTTGAGAACACAGATAATTTACAGTAATGCCCTAAGTAATCGACTCCTTAACCACAGCAGAATTATGGGTAACTTTTCAGGATTTAGTCGGAAATATGGCTTGTTGCCATTCATCAAAAGCTCTTACCGAGAGCTTTCTGGTGAATGGCAACAAGCCATATTTCCGACTAAATCCTGAAAAGTTACCCATAATTCTGCTGTGGTTAAGGGGTCGATTACTTAGGGCATTACTGTAGTTATATACCAAAGATAAATTCAGATCTGACATCAATTCACTGACATCAATTATTTAGGGCATTACTGTATATTCTTGATTACCAACACTTCCAAAGTAAGCTGAACTGTCATGTTTTTGTGCTATTTTATGTTACCTTCTTTACCACTTTCTTTACAAAATGGATCTTTCCATTCTATTATAGAAGAACAGTCCATTATTTATTGGAGGGATGTTCAGGTAAAATGAGCAGACACAGTTTGACGATAAGATAATAAAAGTGCAGAAGGACTCGCATTCTTCAGTGGGAAATGTTCAGATAATAAGTTCAACAAACGACCTATTATTATGTGAACATTTCCTAAGCGAACTACTCGTCAATGAGTATTTAGTATAGAAAGGGTTAAGTTGTATGAGCTGAAAGTGGAAATGAGAGCTGAAAGTGGAACTGAGAGCTTTCAGATGAATGGCAACAAGCCATATTTCTGACTAAATCCTGAAAAATTATCCATAATTCTGCTATGGTTAAGGAGTCAATTATTTAGGGCATTAATATACTTTTATTGATATACTTATGAAAACAATAAAATGTCACGACTACAATAAAACTAAATGAAAAACAAACATACATGTAATTTAGAAACACTAGTAGATTATACCCATTTGAGGTTAAACTTTTCACAATTTGGGTCTTTTTCATGACAATATTTTATGCTTTTTCATCATTATCAATCAGTATTCCAAACATGATATGCAAGATATTGCATCTTTCTTTAGGCAGCTACCTGAGTTTTGAAAAGAATTGTTAATGTTATTTCATCATCATGAACTGAACCGAATACGGTAATACAGACGGAATGCGTCTTTCTCAGTAAGCGACCTGTTTAACGAGGTTATGGGCCGGTACTTACCGCGGTGATACCACAAAAATACCGCGGTAATCATTCTGTACCGCGGCGGAGGGCTGTTGACCCGCAGTCCTGGTACGGTATTTTTACCGTTGGTTACCGCAGGTCACTGCGTTATTGGTGTTCGTTACCGCCGTACACCGCGTTCTTTTTTCCTGACCGCGTTCAATTTACCGCTAACGGCCCTCCACCGCGGAGAGAGAACACGTCGGAAACAAGGCCTCACATCGCGGGTAAATGATTATGAATAACTTTGTATTGAATGAATACGTGTAAGCTGCACATAATTATGAATACGTAATGAATATAACTGAATAATAATGCAATCGGAGTACATATGGGCAAAGTACATGAACATGTCGGGTTTACATGTAACATATTACAAATTTATACGTACATCACTTTTAATCTCGTGTCACGTATATATATGAAATATTTTTACCAGAATTTATTATAATATTATTTAACCACGTCGGCGGTTTTTGAACTCAGCTATAGTTGCTTACGGCGAATATTACGCAAAGTATCGTGGAGTAATAGTTTTGTTGTTGGCATCTATCTTACATATCGTCAAACGATTTACGCACCCGATTCCTATATAGGTTTCCACTAATGCGGAATTTTTTGTTCTGTTTGTGTTTCCGAAATCTAAATTTCTTATAAAATGGGAGAAGTAAATCCTCCATTTATCTGAATTTGGTGGAAAACCAGCGGCGACGGTGCATTACTAATAGTCCGATTTTAGTCTTAGAGGCAAGGGCGGCGTTCATTGCAGAAATATTCATATTCGTTCAAATCGAGTTTGTTCAAATGCCAAACATAATCGACGCGTAAATAGTATATTGTCGTCAAGACGTACGATTGTACGCATGCGTGAAATAGTAAAGCAATTTACAAACATTTGCGCCTCAATATTTCTTGTCGGTGCTGGTCGGCGGGAATAAAATGTATAACTAAGAAAGCGTGGCACATGTCATGCAGCAAAGTTGTTATCATCACCAATGTGCGCGACAAAAGACACACGCAAAACACCAAACATTGAAAGACACAACGTTGTCAAATCAGTCTTTGATGTTGTTACGTGAACATTCATTGAGCTCACGAGTGTGTCGGGCGGCATTGTTTGATGTGAAAATGCAACTTTTGGCGAGGGCGTGCACTTGTAGTTCTCGGTGGGTCGCAGTATAAATTATATCACATATTCCTATCAAATCGTGATTCGGAAGAAAAACATTCATGGTGTTGGAAAGTTGACCTCTAAATATGTTTGTTTGGTTTTATACAGAGGTTAACATTGTAACATAATTATTTTAAGTGATCGAATTCGGTGTGTCTTAGTCCTTGTTAGTTTATTCCCGATATGGTAGCAATAAAGAGCGTTTGTTTCACTTTTGTGAGACAAATATTTATAAATAGCTATTACGTGCACAACATTTTAAAGATCGAATGAGCCTTGTCTGCTTAAAGCCACGTGTCGGTTTGCTCCCCAAAATACACATATTATTCGCAATAACAAAATAGATCGATACATATCTGAACTACCTTCTACGAGCATTATGTAAGCTAAACGGATGCATTGAAGTAATGAAAATACAACTGTCCAAAACACAAAACAGCCATTCACGCGTCACGTGTGTAGTTTTACTGATAGCACCATCAACAAAACACAAATATTTATTTCACCCATTGAGGCCAGTTATAAAAATACATGACGACATCTGAAGTGTCCGGGGCCTATATTAACATAATCTATACCAGCTGGAGTATGACGGATATATATACGGCAGTTCCACTTTGTGTCTTTTATTGCTAGGACAATAATTCCCTTTATACGAACAAATGGTGTTTGTGATTTGAAGTTAATGAATGTCAATAAAGTTAACTATATTTATTCTGGGAACTATTTAAATATAATCGTTATCATTCAATTTGGGGATCACGTACATCTGAACATTGATATAGACTATATATACGGGTTTTACCGAGCTAAAATGGCCGAAATCATTTGTTCCCTTCCCGATAACCCACACTGCTCACAAAATAGTGTCATTCACGGGGTTTTTGGGCAATAAAACATGACTAGAAGTGTTATTATAATATTCACATTTAATTTAAAAATTACTTTCTCAAAGTAACTTATACTTACCTTTACTTAATCTGGAAGCCGGGTATATTTCCCGATACTCGGCTTTCATCTATTTCAATATTTTAATAATACACTTGACAGTACACAATCATGGACGGAGATCGTGAGAACGGCCGTCCTATTTTGGAAGATTGACGGTCAGACATCGAATCCAGTCATTAACCTCGTTACACAAACGCTACCACGTAGCGGTATTGTCACCGCGTTTGTGCGGTGCATTTAATACTGCGTGTCACCGCGGTACCAACATTCGTTACCGCTGGTAGTGCGGTGGTACCGTGAATGTCTCGGTGGTACCGCGGTACGCGCGTGGTAGTGCAACCGCGAATCAGCGGTATGTCGCGGTATTGCACCGCGGTATTAACGCATGTAGACCTCGTTAAAAAGGGTCGCTTAATTTGAGCAGTGCTGTATGTCTGCTTATTATTTCATCTTCTTAATTATAATAAGCAGATTTTTATGTGATATATTGCATGAAAGATATTATTTTGCTCATGACTAAAATTTAACCCTTACTATACTAAATGGATTCTCCCAGCCAGTTAGAAAGTATACATTGGAATGGTTTATTATTCATTTGGGGATGTTAAGGTGATAAAAGCAGACAACAGATAAATAAAAGTGCAGGGAAATGTTTAGATAATAAGTTCAACAAACAACCTATATGGTCATTTGTTGAACTTATTATCTGAACATTTCCTATGGGATAACGACTTATCAATGATGCTTTAGTATAGAAAGGGTTTCAATTATATGCTAACCACACTATTTCAGGAATGACTGCAGATACTGATGCATGCTGGGCAGGATTCTATTGTCCACCAGGAATGTCCGTTCCAAACCCTGTCTCATATATCTGTCCGACTGGTCTCCACTGTCCAAATGGGAGTGCTGTATACCAGGAGTGTTCAAATGGCTACTACACAAACCACACAGGGGCTTCACAGTGCTCGGTTTGCCCCAGTGGTTATTTCTGTTTGCCTGTTCAGCCAGAGAATTCTACACTGAACGCCCAACTGTGTCCACAAGGATACTATTGTCCTGCAGGTAATATTTGTGTAACAAAGTCATACATTTTGAATTTTTGTTTTATCCTTCATCCAATTTTTTCTTCTTCTGGCTTCTTCTTCAATATTTGTGATCGTTTGTTCTACTTTAGACTGTGGACAACATTTATATCATATGATTACTTGCAAAAACATGATATTTTAATAATTCTGAAACTTGTTTTGTGGTGACAATATTTTTTAGAATTTTCTCTTTCTTTTCTTTATAATGATTCTCATAAATTACCAAGTTATCAATTATTCATATGGACTCTCAATTTCAAAGAGCTTTCCATACAATGTCAATTGTTATCCAATTTTGACATGCAAATGAGGACTTATTGTTTAATTTTGATCCAATTCTGACATATTGGGTCTGCCACCATGATATTTCCACATTTACTCTAAAACAGTTTCCTTGTTTCTACAGGTACTGGTATAGACTGGCAGTCTTGTCCCAGTGGCACCTACAGTTATATGGAGGGATTGGCAGATGCTAGTCAATGCCTGTCCTGTCCAGGAGGAGCTTACTGTGCCGGGCAACATCTCATGGCACCTACAGCAAACTGCTCATCAGGTAGAGATTTTAGAAACAAGCGCTAATACTTGAACGAAATAAGCCAAAACAACTGATAAAACTGTATAACATCCCTTAACCCTTTACCCAACAGAACGGCCCTGTGCCAATGCATTCTCTTATATATGCGAGTCGACCATAGGTCGATTCGCATATATAAGAGAATGCATTGGCACAGGGCATAACTGTAACTATCACAATGTGGTCAAGGAGCCGGTTCCAATGATATCCATATTTTTATGGTTCTATTGAGACAGACCGAAGATATTTTAGGCTGTTGAAGCTTTATTTGGCCGGTTTTGGCCGTTTTGTTGGGTAAAGGGTTAATTCCTCAGTGTATAATAAAAAACCAATGAAAATATGGCGACTTTTTCAGATTATTTTAACCCTTTGACTATAGTTTTTATTAATTAATAGTGTTTTATAACACTCCTATGTGCAATTTCCATTGAAAATGCTGTTAATTAAAATAGTAATGTCACTAGTGAATTACGTCATTTCTCATTACATCACTTACTGATCTAGACTGAATTTTCGATGGTTGATCTTTCTCCACATCAGGACTTTCATGCATTAATTCTGAGTGTTTTTTAATCATATTTGGTGAACCAAATTGATGCTACCGCACACTCGTTTCTTACCGAGGTCTCTTGCCTCTCTTGAATTATTTAACATAATTATCAGAACCATTTGATTACTCTCTATGTAGTTGGAAACAATAGTTCATCAGCTAATAAATGCATTGCCCTTTACCCATTTACTTCTAAATGGATTCTTCTTCCATTCATTTCTGACAGACGACAGACTGAAAAATACCCTATGTATTCCTATATTCATTAATTTGTAAAATGTTCAAAAATGTTAGAAAAATAAGTGCCATAAAAGGTGATTATTTGAAAATCACTACAATTGAATGTATAGTAATAAAGTAACTACCCATCAATGATTATCACCCTTTCTTTACTAAACGGATTCCCCAGTTAAGTTATAAAGGTATACATTGGGATTGTCTATTATTCAATTGGGTGTTCAGGAAAAATGAGCAGATGACCGACAGTATGGCAAAATGATAACACAAGTGCAGAAGGATACATATTCTTTGGTGGGAAATATTCTGATAATAAGTTCAACAAACAACCATTGGTGGTTGTTGAACTTATTAGCTGAACATTCCCTATGAGATAACTACTTGTCAATGAGAAAGGGTTATTCCAAATACCATGAGCCTTTTGTCAATGACAGCAATCTCTGGTCTGTTTTCAGGACACTACTGTACATCAGGTGTGGATAGAACCAATCCGTCGGCTTCATGCAATGGCTCTGAGACCAACACAACATGTCTGTCACAGAGCTGCTACACTGGGATTGGTGGCATCTGTCCCCTTGGACACTACTGTCCCACCGGATCATCTGTCCCACTCGCATGTCAGCCAGGAACTTATGCTGACTCCGAGGGCGCAGCAGAATGCAGTGTTTGTCCATTTGGATTTTATTGTCTGACTAATTCATCGGAGTTCATCAGTTCTGCTTGTCCAGCAGGTTTGTAAGATATCTCCCCACGGACTGTTATTAATAGGAAAAGTTTGTTCTCACACTGCCCAGTCAATTCTCAAGTCTCCATGCTCTATATGTCAAAACTGTCATCAATTTTGAAAAAACTCATAACATTTATGCCAATAATTAGATATTCATTATTTTAATGCAACTATTGGTTCAACTTAATATTTTCAAACTGTAACTACTCCTTGAAATTCCAAAATTGGCAACTCTGAGAATTCTAATTTGCACTTTCTGCCTGATCGAGTTTGATTTTGAACTGATACATCAAACTTTCCAACTATCAGAAAATCTCAACCTGGCACACCCTCTGATGGTTGGAAATGTTTTATCCAATAGCCATTTCTGTGTAACATTTTGAAATTTTTCCAAACTGCTATTGTTTCAGGCATAACATTTCCACTGTTTACACAAATTAAATATTGGTTGGTTGGTTAGTGGGTGAGACACTTGCCTCAGCACCCTCTCTCTTTGTCCCCAAATCTGTGTGTGGTTTTTAATTTCACAGAACCTGTGTGTATACTTGCAGGTTACTACTGTCTCAATGGGACAGAGTATGCAACACAATACAAGTGCCCTTCAGGAACATACAATCCGTCTACACTGGGAACATCGCAGAGTGACTGTATAAGCTGCCCTGGTGGTGAATACTGCCAAGGAGAAGGTAACTTCGCTCCGACTGGGAACTGCAGTGCTGGCTGGTATTGTTCAGGTGGAGCTGACTCGCCAAATACAACAACGAATGGTGGACAGTGCCAGGCTGGGTTCTACTGCCCTGAAGGTAAAATTAGAGATTGTATTGCAAGCTTGTTCCTAGAATTAAGTATCTCTGTCAAAGTTATCTTGCCCACTGAACTATATGGTATATTCCCAATTTAACTAGAAAGGGTTAACAAACCCCTGAGTTGAAAACGGTACATTTTATCGTGGTTCATGACCTGTAATTGCCAAGTTGAATCATCCTCTCTTTTTCTAGTAAGCTAGCTGGGGGAACATCTCCTGAAATCGAAGCTAAGTGTTGACAGTTTTTTGTATTATACAAAAAACATCATTTCCTTTGATTATTATTGATTGTGTGCAATTGACACAAAGACTACGCGAGCAGACTCGCGTTTCTATAGCGTTTTAATATTATCGTAATCGGCTTCATCAGTTCGGATGGAAAAACTCGTTTCGTTTTACAGAAATTTTGTTTTCCATATTTTTAAACAGCTGATAAAACAGGGCATATATATATAATGTTTGTCACCGAAAGGCAGAATAATAGATGCACATTTGGATATGACTAAAGACGCTCATCGTTGCTTTATAGCAACAATCTATTGCATACATGTGCGATTTATTCTAAGGTCTGAAGAGTGCCACGTGCTACGGTCTGTACAATAACGATATCACGAAATTAGGTGACTTACTTTCGGCCGTTTGACGGCTGTGTAGCTACAATATTTATTTAGACTATGACAGTCGTAGTCTGGTGTACAACTGACGGAAGCAGTATTTAACTCTTGTGAAATAGGATTGTAATTCCCGAGTGTAAATTTGCACTTGTTAAAATTTTTTCAACTTAATAATAATAATATTGTGTTAAAAAATTTATTTCGTGCAAACCAAGGTTATTGGACAGATACAATCGATTAGCTTATTGCTGTTAGTCGCCACAGCCAAGGTGCTTATCAACATAACACGAAACAACAGGTGTATTTTCGATTGTTGGCAAATGTCAAACAGACTTGACTGGTGTTGACAGTGCAATCAAACTAAATACCTTCTCAGGACAAGGACTGCTACACGATGTGAGACCAGGTACAGAAGATCTCCTTCCCTGTAGCTCCCCTAGAGATGCTGTTCTCCTCGTTTCGAGGGTCCCGCTGCCTCTGAGACCAGGACACTATAGAATAGTGGTCCCCTCTTTGGCTTAGCAACTCGGGGTGATAGTTACCTCAAACAAGGAATTGGAGGGGCACCCCATCCATCCACTAATAGTGGGCTCCTTGGACTATCGTACGGGACGTCAATCTGCTCCCTCGGGTCGTTGGCGGGTTACGGCCGTGGCTTCTCATCTAACATTTGAACCACGCCGTCCATCGCTACAAGTCACCATCTCGGGGTTAGCACGGCTGGGGGTCCCTATTATCATCATATATGCGTTCGGTCCCTGCTGGGCTTGGGCTGGGGCAGAAATTCCCAAGCATGCTTCCTCCTTGTTGGCCAACTCCATGTCCGTGGGCCTGGAATTCCAGTTACTGGCCGCCTTCTGATCAACAGCAGCCAGTACCTTCGGGTTTGAATCCTAATGCACCAGAATTTGTTCCCCGATGCCATTTGAGTAGGAGGCATGCCCCTACTAACAACCCATCGCCAGTTCGGACGGATGGAGATCGGGATAAGCTGTAGCTCCAACCCGATGTGAAAAGGCTTTGGACATTCCTTTGGGGTCATCCATACATGCGCTCACGAGGGAGCTCAGATAGTTGTTCAGGGTTCTCTGATGCAGACAAGCGGCGCAGTAGCCGAGTGGTTATGCCATCGGACTGCAAACTTGGCACCATGGGATCGAACCAGCTGAGAAGTATTCAAAAGTTTTTCGGTTCTCGGATTGTGCAGAGTTCAACTCCTTGCTTTATCGGTTGTTGCTTCTTTCAATTTGCCATCCAGCTCCTGCGAGGTCATGGTCATTTCTGGAATAGAGTGTCGCCTGTGTCGATAGTCTTCAGGAATAATCTTTGGATGATGGGTCAGTCATATCACTAAAGGGCGGTAATGATACACTGGGTCGCTATATGAATCGCGACCATTAATATTATTGATTTTAATACCACCTATGGCTGACAAATACCCATATATAGGTATACAAAATTATCTTGTAAATATGGTACGAGGGTGCATCCGCATATTTTTATCTGCAGGTTGCATTCAATTCTAACTAAAATTCAGTTTCGTAGTTCATAATAATTATATGAGTCCATTATACATACTAGACATACAATTATGCTCATCTTCAGAACGCAACTGATTTCCTCTCATCCCGATTCACATTACTCAATGCAATGTACATTATCATAATCAGGAAGTTATCCGTGATCAGCCTGTTGGGATGACTATTGGATTTAATTACATGATTTTGTGACATGGTCTCAGCAGATGAAGTGAGGTCTATATCAGCCAGCTCGGGCTTAATGGGCGACACAACTCGTCAGACTTCTGTGATATCGGCCTTTGGTTCTAATACGTAATTCTTCTTATAGGCACTGTTGTCGGTACAAAATGGTTTTGTTTTTTCCTGATAGTGCTTGGTTCGCATAGTGGACTCATTCAATATACAACGCTAGGTCCATTGCTGACCTCTGAATCGCCACTGACAGGATAATGTTGCGTATATGGGGCAACATATTAATAACATTGTCCACACTTCATACAGACTGAAGAAGATCCTTGCCAGATGCTTCCCCTTGTGCGAGATATTCACTAGCATTGGGTGTAGGATGCCAGATCATATGATCCACCCACTAGATTCGCGCTTCGGGTGATGGTTATCTCAAGAACAAGGTGCAATCGGAGGGGCACCCCATCCGTCCCAGAAGGGGTACCTTGAACCATCGACCTGTCGGGGGTCAGCCAGAAGAGCATGAATGGTTGGGGGCGCACTGCGCCTGGGTCTCTGTATTTCACTAGTCCAACCTTCCATCTGTTTCTGCTGGTTTTGAGCTGGTGCCACAATCAAGGTGCATGTTTCCTATGATTTCTCAGTTGGGTTTAACTTTGGAGCTGTCCGGTATTTCAACATTGAATATCGTCATGTGGGGAATGGAAAGCCTTATTGAAACCGCGAAACATATCAACGCCAGGCTCCAAATGCATTTACTTTTGTGAGCATCGAATGCTGCATCAAATTAGTCATACAGCACTGAACTTTGAAGAGTTTCACGAGAATCATTACGAGAATAGTTTGGGTGATTCTCATTGAATCTCAAGGCTTCCAACCACTTGTTGAATACTTTTGTGGACAGTTGATTAGAAGTAGCCTTTCTCTGTCACTCTGATTTATTTTCGTCCCATTCTCTTATCTTCTTATCAATGACATGAGACACATTGACAGCAACGGTTGTATTTTGGGGTTTCATTTAGACCAATAATGAATGACTGCTCATGGTCCATAATGTTCAATGATTCATTAGGATTCTCTTGTTCGCGTATTCAATGGTTCATTACAAATGTTCCATAATTGTTTGTATGCGTGAGCTAGTGTCCACGCGTTGGTGTCTCCTTTGGTAATCATGGCAGTAATCCGGACTCTGTAAGCCGGTAATTCGCTCAATGTTGTGGCAAACTCAGGAAGGCAGGAACTTAATCGACGGGACACATGCCAATGAGGTCATTCCACAAATAGATTATTCCTTACTTCCTGGTTATATGGTAGACGCAACGTTTTCTATCTCTCATTTCAAATGTAATTTCACGTTCTCTTTTTCAAAAGAAAAATAGTTTTCAATAACATCCGTCTATCGCAATGTTATTTGGGCAAAATCACCATTTTATTTTTAGTGAACGCTAATACTACACGGCCCTATTTGAAACTCCAGTAGTGGGTCATCTTGGCACATTTTATCTTCTGGTGCTTTCCGAAAACAACATTGTAGTGTGCTCTGTCATCAAAGGGACTCTAGATTTCCTACAAATTTTCTTTTTGTTCCAAATTACATGTTTGGTTCACTATATGTAGGATTATGTCAGTATTCTATCCATTCAACTTCTTCCGGCTATCTTACAGGGTTGGTGCAATCAACTATTTCGGCGAGAATCTCTTCCCGGTCACTAGTAATGATTACCGGTCCATGATATTTCAATCCTTATAGACAATGGCATATCATGGATTAGTGGGTGTCTGGGCCCTTTTTTGAGCTCTCAGCCATTTTTTCATCGGGCTAGATCTCGTACTAGGACACTGCCCCCCTCAAGAATTTACTTCGGGAGTGGTTCTATTGTTTTTATAGGGGTCTCTTTTATACTTTGAGGCCTTTGCTTCTGGTTGTTTCTTCATGTCCCTTATAAGGCTGTTTTTTCCTTATTGGTTTTGTTTGCACATGGGCTAGCCCGTTAAAAGCATAATTGCGAAACCCCCCTCAATTTTCATTTTCTATTCCATCAGGAAATAGATATTTCTTCCCTTCCGGCGGGGGGAGGGGGGTTACACATTCCTTGTCCAGCAAGTACTCAACTGATACATTGCTAGTTCTAAGCTCCGAAGGGGAGGTCATCTCTGTCTTCATGTCTTTCTTAAACTATATACTTTATTTGCAGGGCCTTCAATCCTAGTCACCACTATTTGGTTAGTTTTGGCCCTCTGGTAGCTGGCCAACATGTATTAGTCTTATGGTGTAATTACATACATTGGCTTTTGGTGATATTGTATATATTGTAGGTTATCGGGTCAATCCAGTTCTTTGATTGAGGTGCATAGAGGTGTTTTATTTTTCCTTGTGGCCTCCACCTGCCAGAAAATTCTATATTATACCATATAGTTCAGTGGGCAAGATAACTTTGACGGAGATACAATATTTTTCAAAATAAGTAAATATATATCTCCTAGAAGAGAAGTATCTTGCCCACTGAACTCTGAGCTCCCTCCCAGGGTTTCGCACCCACCCCGCTCACGAGGAATGTCCTAATGGGGGAAAAAGAGAGGATGATTCAACTTGGCAATTGGTTTTGTGGGATCGGAGATCACATGGCCGGATATTACAGGAGGTCATGAACCATGATAAAATGTACCATATAATTTTCGTACCATTTTCAACTCAGGGGTTTGTTAACCCTTTCTAGTTAAATTGGGAATATACCATATAGTTCAGTGGGCAAGATACTTCTAGGAGATATATATTTTACTTATTTTGAAAAATATTGTGTTTCTGACACGCCTTATTTACAAATCCGTATAACCCATGTGGGTCATAGGCATTTCATTGACATCACACAACGTAAATGATGTTCACCTTCCTCAACCATGAAACCAGATCTATAAAATAAAGACATCACACATGACAAAACAAGCCCTGTTTGTGCCTGAAAAACCTTGTAAGTTTTTTTATTCACGGATTCTAGGAAGGGTGGCATGTAAAAAATACAGAACACTTGTTTCATGACATATGATAGAACTCGTGGCTGTGCCTCTCGTCATCATTCCACACTGGCACTCGTGTCACATCTACAGAACCATCAACAAACTTGTGTCGTTCTGTGTATATATGGCTATTTGCTTATACTTAGGCTAATAAATACCTGTGTTCTCATGCAATTATATATGGAAAATTGTATGAGGGAGGGATGCATTTTTTATATTATAAAAACTATGTCTAATGGATGTGTGGATAATTTCTTGGAGTATAATCCTAATTTTCCACACAATTCATAGAATTTATCAGTCATTGCCTTTTAGCTATTACATCTTCAACATAAACCTATTTAAATTTATAATTATACCCCCCGCAACCAAGTTAGGGGGGGTATACTGGAGTCAGCTTGTCCATCCGCCGTCCGTCCATCCGTCGTCCGTGTGTCCGTCGTCCGTCCGTGGACACAAATTTGTCCGGAGTTTTTCTCAGTCATTTTTATATCAATTTCTGTGAAACTTGGCACAGACATCAACCACCATGGGAACCTGTGCACCTGCGATTATGACGTCTGTCAGACTTTATTTGGTGGAGTTATCCCCCCTTTTTCGACTTAGAAATTTTTCGCAACATGTATACTTTTGTCCGAGCTTTTATTGCTACATTTTTTGGTCAATTTTAAAAAAACGTGGCACAGATATTTAGTACCATGGGAACTTGTGCACCTGCGTTTATGACGTCTGTCCGACATTTTTTGGTGGAGTTATCCCCCTTTTTCGACTAAGAAACTTTTTTTGAAACATGCATAATTTTGTCCGAGCTTTTATTCCTACATTTTTCCGTCAATGTTTTTTAATCTTGGCACTGTTATTTAGTACCATGGGAACCTGTGCACCTGCGATTATGACGTCTGTCCGACATTTTTTGTGTGGAGTTATTCCCCTTTTTGGACTTAGAATTTTTTTCGCAACATACATAATTTTGTCCAAGCTTTTATTCCTACATTTTTCGGTCAATAGGTTTAAGATTAGGGTTATGGTTGTACACCTGCAATGGGAACTATTAATTTATTATTTTAACTAAATGTTTACTGACATGTGAAACATCTTAGTATTTTAAAAACAGGGGGGTATCCGTAGTCCCATTGGGACAGTCACACCTCTAGTTATGAACATGTTTTGAAATATTTGAGCAATTCTCAGCTATTACAGCTAATCATCATGATTACAATTTCAGCCTGTCAATTCATACCTTCTGCCTGTCAACAAAATGTAACCGTAAATACTCAATGCGAAAAAGTGTCCTCATTCTTCAAACTAACTTAACTCATTCCTGCATATTACAAAACTAGTTGATTAATTCAATTGCCATCAAGTCTGTATTTAGTGTGTCTGACATTTGCAGAATGATGTCCCCAGAGGGTGATCTTAGTGATGCTACCCCACACACCAATGATGTGAGAGGTTCCCGAGAACACATAATTTTTATTTATTCCACACCTACTAACGTGATGCACATGTATTCAATGGAATCCCAGCCATTGAATACATATTATTGTATACCTCTAGTGGAATACAAGCCGGAATTATTTTTGTTGCCAAGACGGATGACGTACATTACATCAACGAGCCACTTCGGGTGATGCCCTGATCATTACTGGTTATTCATCAGACTTAAAACTCATTAAATGTAGCTCAAGCTACGCTCACACGAAATATATCCTTGCGCCATCTGCAACTCATTCGATCAAAGATTCTCGATTAAGATGCGCATTGTGTTCTGTCTGTTAATTTCGCCTTATGAGTGTGCTATAGGAAGATGACTAATGTAGTTGCTACTAACAGTTGTGCTTATTTATCAAAGTTTATCCAGGAAATGAGAGTGAATTGATGTCAGATCTGAATTTATCTTTGGTATATAACTACAGTAATCGACCCCTTAACTGCAGCAGAATTATGGGTAACTTTTCAGGATTTAGTCGGAAATATGGCTTGTTGCCATTCATCGGAAAGCTCTTGGTGAGAGCTTTCCATTGAATGGCAACAAGCCATATTTCCGACTAAATCCTGAAAGTTACCCATAATTCTGCTGCTGTTAAGGGGTCGATTACTTAGGGCATTACTGTATATCTGCAGCTTTATACATTGAAACAAGCATGATGTGGTCATTTCTACTCATGTAACATTGTTGAACATTCAGATATACATGCATATTCAATTTGAAAATTAGAGTTTGTACCAAAATGACAGCTATCTTCCCGCTTATCCCCTAACATATATATAATTATTCTGCCACTATCAGCCACAATGCGTATTTTTCATTCATGTCTAAAATTAGGATATGATGCAGAATTTTTTGTCTATTAGTTTGATTGTGTGGTTAGATTTAGATAAAGAGATATAGCTGTGTTATTCATTCATGTCTATAAGTGATTTTCGTATTTAGGAAGTTCGGCTCCTTTGCCCTGCCCTGGTGGCCAATATTGTCAGTTTGACGGCCTTGACTCTCCAACTGGATTATGCTCTACTGGGTACTTCTGCCATGGAAGGTCATCAAGTGGAACTTCAACTGATGGCACCACCGGTGATATATGCCCACCGGGCTTCTACTGCCCAGAAGGATCTTCATGGCCGTCACCCTGTAGTCCAGGAACGTACAGCCCCAGTACAGGAAACCACAATATTACAGATTGTCTCCCTTGCACATACGGAGAATTCTGTGGATATTATAATCTCACATCTACTACAGGTAAGGATACCACATGCTTCAGATTACGCCATCAGTTGTGCTTAATGAGCACTGAACAATGAAGGCCTTGGTTGTAGTTTGGTGTATCTAACTTAATAAGTAAAACGTACTTTTGAATTCCAAATGATATAATCCACGATTCAAAATAGGATATGTGACATGCTTTTGAACAAATCAAATATTTCTTAAACTAATTTATAATGAGTTTTTGTTGAATCATTAAAGGGGTAGTGTACACTAAATCCGGCCATTTATGGGACCATCTCATTTTATACTCAAAAGAATATATGCAACATATGAATGAATTTGAGTCATTGAGCATGGATTAGTGCAAAATACACTCATATGCTCTAAGAACAATACAAACAACATGGTAATTTTTATACGCCCTTTTGAAAAAAAGGCCGTATTATAGTATTGGTCTGTCCGTCCGGGCGTCCGGGCGTCCGTCCGTTAACCTGTTGTCCGGATGATAACTTTAGTTAGAGTGAACCAAAATTAGTAAAATTTGGTATGTGGGTTTATTAGCCGAAAAGTAAGTTCAAGTTCGAATTTGGGTTCCGCCCGCCAATTTTCACCGGAGTTATGCCCCTTATTTAACGTTTTTTGACTTAGAAAATCCTTGAAATTTGTTGTCCGGATGATAACTTTAGTATAGTTTATCGGAATGAATCCAAATTTGGTATATTACTTTCTCCCACCAAAACACAGGTCAAGTTCGAACTTGGGTTCTGTCCGACCATTTTTGGCAGAGTTATGCCCCTTTTTCGACTCAGAAAATTCTGTTTTTCTTATGTTTTTTGGTTTCCGGATTATAACTCGATTTTGGAATGTTTATACGCAAAACCCGTTTTTTTGTGGATTACATATATCAAAATACAGCTCTAGTCCGAATTTCGTTTTAATCCGATAATTTTTGCGAGAGTTATGGCCCCTTTTTTGACGTAATTTGACTTAGAAAATCCCTGAAATTTGTTGTCCGGATGATAACTTTAGTTAGAGTGAACCGATTTCAATCAAATTTGGTATGTGGGTTTATTAGGAGAAAAGACAGCTCAAGTTCGAATTTGGGTTCCGTCCGCCAATTTTCACCAGAGTTATGCCCCTTATTTGACATAATTTGACTTAGAAAATCCCTGAAATTTGTTGTCCGGATGATAACTTTACTAGAGCTTATCGGATTCAATGATAATTTGGTATATTACTTTCTCCCACCAAAACACAGGTCAAGTTCAAATTTGAGTTCCGTCCGCCAATTTTTACCAGAGTTATGCCCCTTTTTTTACCAGTTTCCGCTGACCCAAGAGAGGGCGTATATTGCACGCCCAGCGTAGCTCTTGTTTTTAAATGAAATTATTGCACAACAGAATCTTTTCCGAGAAAATAAACCAATGATTGTGCTAGTTGATCTAGAATGATCTAGCTTGCATTTAACCCTTTCGATACTAAATGGATTCTCCCATTCAGCTATATAACAGTATACATGGAAACAGCCTAAACATTGAATCCATTTAGCTATAACAGTATACATGGAAACAGCCTAAACATTGAACTTTTTATCTGAACATTTTAAAAAAGAAAAGAAGGAACTACCCTATATAATGAGTATTTAGTACAGATACGGTTAAAGATACGGTAAGCGTTCGCAGTATGTATTGCTGTTAAAATAGTCACATTCATTAAAACCTTCATAAACAGAAAGAATATTATATTATAGACAAACCTTGTAAATAGATGGGATGGTATCGTCATGTTAGTACTCTGTGTTATGTAAACAAACAGTACGCAAAGAGTATGCAATAAGCAAAACAATGAACACCGGGGAGACCCAATTTTGGAACTGTGGTTATAAATGCCACCAAGTTGTATTTACAACATACAGGTATAGCGCTCGATAATCCTCGCATCTCAAGATTTCGGTGTTGAATGGGTCACTGAATCACTTGTCTAAAAAAAAATTGCCATCGTGTCGAGTGTTTTGCTTATCTCTCACTATTTACGTGCTTTATATAAACAAACACTCGACTCACACAAAGTGTGTTTTGTGGATAATATTGCCTTCATGCTATCATACTATACTAGTAGTGTATTCTTGAGGAAATTTCGTAATTTGGTAACTGTTATTTCTAAATTATAACCTATAATGAAGGCCATCCGTGGCATTAAATGGATACTAGTTTGAAGATGTTGCTTTGATTATGAAAGATTTGGTTTTTCGAATATTTTGCCATGCTTATGAATGTTGAAATATGCCATCTCTGTGTTATCTTAATTTTGCACGAATTTACTAGATGTTTTTATACCTCATGTTTAGCATACAATACCACAGATGATTATGAAAATTTAATGTTGCAGGAAATTGTTCAGCTGGTTATTACTGTTCGCAAGGGGAGACTACTCCAAACCAGAACCCTTGTCTAGTTGGTCATTACTGCCCTGAAGGCACCATTGATCCAATACTGTGTCCAAGCGGGTGGTACCAAGATGTAATCGGCCAATCAGATTGCAAGTTGTGCCCAAGTGGATATTACTGTGACAACAGTTTGGGTGTTGTTGTTATCAATGATACGGTTTTCTGCCCAGAAGGATTCTATTGTCCACCAGGTAAGTTTTCTTAACCCGTTGAACCCTGACGTCCTGAATGTTAAATGGTCCCAACCAGAGGCGCCTGACATTATATAGTGGTCCGACGACGTAACTCATAATGCTCTGAACTGGGACGTATATACATGTATACACGCTCAACTATATGGCAATATACTATGCTAACTGAACTTGTGTGCTGTGAAATATGTCACAAGGTATTTCAATGAGACAGTCCCACTTCAATATACATGTAGATTATATTGCGGCTTCCTTTGGTCGCGCTATATATTTATAACAAAATTTTTATCCTTTGCCTACAATAAAGGGCATTTCTCAAAATGCACCTCTGAGTATGCACGAAGAAACAGACTCCAATTTGGCTGCTAAAATCAGATGTATGAACATGTGACTCATTCGCGCAAAGTAGAAGCACAATTAATTTGTGGTTTGATCATGAAATTTCAAATGAAATACTTCCCCTTTTCTGACGATAAAAAGCGTTTTTTTTTCCCTTCAAATAGTCCTCTGCGCGTACGTGAAGAAACAGACCCTCTGTCATCAGTTTGTCTATCAAAGTCACATGGGTAAACATGTGACGCATGTGTGCAAAGTAAAAGTACAACTCTAGTTGATATGTGCGTTTATCGCGCTATAATTTTGTGTCAAATATCGTATGAATTCCGGACCGGTATTCCGGTCTCCCGGGATATAGGAATATAAGGATTGGACTGGTATTCCGGTCTCTCGGGTTCAAGGGGTTAAGGTTTAGTTTTAAAGCAGCTGGCTATAGGCCACAATTGGGGCAACCTTCTGTTCAGCTTACCTTGTGACAAAGAGCAGATTTCATGCATATAATCAGTCCAAATTTTAATAGAAAACTATTTTCAAGATCTGTTTATTAATAAGATTCTTCTCTAACAATTTGCAAAATGGAATAAATTTTTATTTGACTGAATTGCATGGTGTGACATGATTCCAGAACATAGTATACAAGCACAAAACGTCATCACTTACTTGCCATGGGACTCAATAGTTATTGCATTATGCACTTGACAGACATTAAAAGAATATATGAAAATATGTAAGCTATATGGCAGATTTATTTGTCAATTTTCATATAAAAAAATGTCTGACATGGTATCTTAATATATAAGAATATAGCATATAGCAATACTTTCTATTAAAGATTGTAAGACTAATATTAATTCTGTAACATTGATATTCTGCTATCATCTGAGACCTTTTAAGCTCATGTTGAGCGTTCACAACAATTTCTCTTCTCACAGGTACTGAACACAGCAGCCAATGGCCTTGCCCTCTGGGTACATTCTCAAACACGACTGGTTTGAACACAAGCACAGATTGTTCTCCGTGCTCCGGAGGTTATTATTGTGGTACCGTTGGTCTGTCGGAGCCGTCTGGTCCCTGTCATCCAGGATACTACTGTAAGAGATATGCCACTTCATCTGCTCCGAACGAGACAACAGATGCCAATATATGTCCACAGGGTGAGTACAATGAATTCTAATTACAGACATGTCTAAACTGAATATAAAATAATTTACCAGCTTCTGCTTGACAACCAAACCATTGCCCAAGTTAGCTCAGGTGATGTTGGTGTTAAATTGCCTTTTTTAAGGACATTAAAATGTAAACATTGCGAAATTTGGATAGTGATTGTATCTCAAAACTTAAAGGGACCCAAGGCATTCAAATTGGGTTCATCCAAATAACTATTATCAACATGTGCATGTAAAAATAGATGGACTGTTCTTATTTTCATTATTAATAATCTTCAATAATGAGATTTCTGATGTTAAAACCACTGTTATGTAACCATTACTGTTACAGTGGAATTACCGCCGATCAGAGTTCAATTAGTCCGATAAGATACCATAGTTTCAATAAAACTTGATGGTAGACCCAGGAAAAGGTCAAAGCATTGAAAAATATTCTGAAAATCATATTCAGACTAAAATATTTGAATTTACTACATGATTAGCTGACAAATCACTGTAACAGTTTTGTTTACATAACAATCATGGTTTCAACACATGAACTTGCGTTATTGGAGAACTATCAATAATGAATAAATGAGCAAAGTTATCTATTTTTCCTCATTCTTCTTTATGGTGATGTTTTTACAGATTTTTTTAATTTTCGCACATATTTCCCACTGCGAGTTCCTTGGGTCCCTTTAACTCTTATGATGTTCTATATCTCAATTCCAGACGTTTTTGAACGAAATGAAACAGAATCTTGTCCATAGATTGAGTATTTACTATGTTTGATCTTTCAATATTATGATCTACCATATGATATTTGTTTAATGGACAATGAACTTGTGTGTATTGATCTAATTTATACAAATTCTATCAGTAATTATCCCCCGCCAAATTAAAAATTTACATGGGATATAGTAATGGGTTCCGTCCGTCCGTCTGTCGTACCGTCCATCCCGAATTTGAAAGAGTCATAACTTGAACAAATGTAAACGGATTTCAAAGATTTGTGGTATATGAGTTCACCTGACCATTACCTAGAATGAGTTCGCAAGCCAGGTCTGGCCAGATATTTTTACCGGAGTTATTGGACTTTGTTTATTATTTTTGTCGAATTTACCAAATAGCAAATAGACTATGTCACAGGGCTCATTTCCACAAATCTCAACGGATTTCAAAGATATTTGGTATATGAGTTCACCTGACCATTACCTAGAATGAGTTCGCAAGCCAGGTCTGGCCAGATATTTTTACCGGAGTTATTGGACTTTGTTTATTATTTTTGTCGAATTTACCAAATAGCAAATGGACGACGTCACAGGGCTCATTTCCACAAATGTCAACGGATTTCAAAGATTTTTGGTTGAGTTCACATGATCAGTATCTAGAATGAGTTCGCAAACCAGGTCCGGCCGGATATTTTCAGCAGAGTTATTGGACTTTAAATGGATGACGTCACATGGCTAATTTCTACAAATGTCAGTACCTAAAATGAGTTCGCAAGCCAGGCGTTTTGACAAAATCCCACCTCTTGTTTAGCACATACTGAGAACGCAAACATTATTGAGAATGCACTTCCCCCAACAGCACAATTCGGCGGGGGATACCGTCGTCTTGCGACTGCTTGTTGATATTATATTGAATTTTAATTTGAAAAATCAAAAAGGTTTGCACAACCATGATCCGTCGTGTCAGAACTAAACTATTCTAATCTCCATTTTGGTGGGAAAATGAGATATTGGTATCTTTTGATTCGGTGCAGGATTTCCTGTCCGTAAATCACCAGATATTATGTCTAACTTATACCAAATTGGAATGAGAGGCTGTATAAATCTGTTCCATCTCAAAAACTCACTTTCTTGACAGTGCTATATTGTTCTATCTCCACTGTGGACCAATGAATCTATTTATTTTGTACCATGTGATTAAATAAATTATTGCTAAAATGTTGTATCTCTGACTTTCAATAGAAAGCAATGGAACCCGAACTTGGCAGAGTGCCAGCAAAGTGACTAGTTCTCACTCCTAGGTGTGAACATCTTATTTCTAGGATAATCATTTGGTTAAAATAACACAGCAAATGGAGTGATTTGGGATTTTTGCATGTTTAGTTGATTGAAAAACATGAAAACAACTATAGTATTGAATAAAAAAAAGAAAATTTTACACAAATTGTTCTATCTCCATAGTGTTTTTCATAATTCAAGATATCATGTTTAGTCTCAAAACTTGTCATATAATAGTAATTTTACACCAGCTATCATACCCACTGTGTATTATCTCCAAAACAGAATGAGAGCATGTGAACCGGGGTAGGTGGGTTTGGTTCTGACGCGACGCATCGTCAATAAGAAAAACATGGAAACTAGATAGAATTGTGCTAAATTTTATTATTGATATCTCCATTGGCGAGATTCCACATGTTGAAATCATTGTTATGTAAACATTACTGTTACAGTGAAAGTCATTCTATCACACTGTAATAGTAGTGTTGACATAACACAGGTTTTAATGTCTCGTCATTGAAGAGTAATCAATGACAAAAATAATCTATTTTCCATGTTCATCTTAGTGACAATGGTTGAACAAACGTTTTTTACATTTCCCAATTTGAGTGCCTTTTTGTCCCTTAAAGGCATGGATGTCCTTCGTTATGGGTTATAATTTAGAAATAACATTTTCCAAATTATGAAAATTTCCTCAAGAATATTGTAGTTCTAAGTATAATGATAGTATGAATGTGATATTTCCAAAAGACACACTTTGTGTGAGCCCAGCGTTTGTTTATTTACAGCATGTAAAGAGTGAGTGAAAATCAAAAGACCTGTTTTAGGAGAGTGATTCACGGGTACCCATTCAACATTGAGTGGCAAGGATTAGCGAGTGCTATGCCAGTATCTTGTAAATAACTTGGTGGCAATTTTAACCAAAGTTCCATTAGTGCGGTCTCCCCATAGTTGAGTGTTTTGCTTATCGCATACTCTTTACGTATTGTGCTGTAACATAACATGGCTTTTGTTTAGTAACACAGCGTACAAACTTGACAATAACTACTATTTATGCGATATTTATGATCGGTATAAGAACAAAGTATGTCTATAGTTCAATATTCTTTCTGTTTATGGCAGTTTTAATGGATGTGACTTTTAATAGCAATACTCACTGCGAAGGCCATCCGTATCTTTTAAAGACGAGGATCGTTACAGAACTGTTGTAAGGTTCTTTCATTTCTCATCCATTTCTGTTTCAGGGTTTTACTGTCTTGAAGGAACAACTAGTCCACCCCCATGCCCTCCTGGTACATATGGAGCCACAACTGGTCTAACAAACAACTCGGATTGTACACCCTGTACAGCTGGATACTACTGTACGACACCAGGATTACCAAATCCTGAAGGTGAATGAACACATATTACTTACATAAAACAAGCCAAATGGCTGGAAGAAGTCTTATGTCATCATTCATTGAGTTGCCTACAATTTGGCCTTTATCAGGAGCAATGAGAATATATGTTTATCTCACATTTTATTTATTTGATATAATTTAATTATCAATAATTTTTCATGGAATAATTTTCTAACCTAAATGATTTCCTAACTTATGACAGGTTCATGGTGTTATTCGATATGTTAACAAATTATGGTTTGATTCACCATTCCAGGTCCATGCATGGATAAATATTACTGTGTGGAGGGATCTGTCATCATGGATGCCGATCCTTGTCCTCCTGGCCACTTCTGTCCCCAGGGGACTGCCACGCCTTACAGATGCCCTGAGGTGAGAATGTGCAGCTAAATATGTTGTTCCCTTCATTTTAATTGCTCCCATTTAACCCTTTGATAACTTGATACTTAATTGGTGGTAATTTGATACTTGATGGGTGGTAACTTGATACTTAATGGGTGGTAACTTGATACTTGATGGGTGGTAACTTGATACTTAATTGGTGATAACTTGATACTTAATTGGTGGTAATTTGATACTTGATGGGTGGTAACTTGATACTTAGGGGTCATCTCAAAACTAAAATCGGTAAAATGGGCAAAAACACCGATTTTACCGATTGATAACGCTTTGTGGAAGTCATTTCTACCGATAAAATACCGATTACAACGTAGAAACGACGTTTTTGAACAACGCGTCGATCGGTGAAATCGGTACCGATTTTTCCGATTACGTCAATTTTTGACGGTCACAATCGGTACCGAATCTACCGATCAGAACGTACGTTTCAAAATAACGTCGCTAATGATCGCAGCGCCTGAGTACTTCGGTATCGCCGTAGTCTATTGGTCTAGCAACACATGTTTTTTTATGTATATATTATCAAGTTAATAGGCCTACCGGTACCACGAACGCCTGTGTTATATAGGCGACCATTCATTCATTGTCAAATCTTTCGACTGGTATTTGTGATGTAATTGGTATAAATCATCACGAAATGACAGTCACATGCAATGCTATGCCAAATGTGCAGTTTCAATCAATCATAGCCTGATAATGAAGTATTTATATCAGCTAATTACGTATTAGGTAATTTTCGTGCGACAAAGACACGCCTATTTTAAGTTTGATCGACAGCTGTTGTTTTAACTAATTGTCGTAGAGCCAACTCACTCACGTTTTAGTTGGGATAAAAAATAGATCCATGCACCGGTGATTTGTAAAGAAATCAAATAGAGAAAAGATATCCTTACCCAAACTAAAACATAATTAGTGATTCAAAAGAATAAAATGTTCAATTTAAGCGAGTCACCGGAACATTTTTTTAAGAAAATGACGGGGTTCTCCGAAAACGGATACCTACTCAGTGCGCGTGCCAGGTACCACGAATCTGTTTACGTTTTGACAAACACATGCTTTCGAGTGTCTGTATTACAAGATCCCGCACACGTACTCATGTGTACATTCTGTTCTGTTCTTGTAGTCCCTCCTTTGCACGAGGAGCACCCCATATATAATGGGTCAAAATATTGATCTCGTATAAAAAGAGTCTACTCCAGTCTGGCCCGGTAGCATGGATGCATAGACTACCTTTGCCCCCCCCCCCCCCCCCCCCCCCCCCCCAACCTCGACGAGAGATCGCGATCATCTAGCAAAAACCAAATTAAGACCCACCCCAGCCTGTCTGGAGACCCATTCGCATAGGAATAGAATGGCAACTTGGATTCATATATGCGATTAATTTGGGGAGATTAACATTAGATCTGTCGATACATGAAGATTATAGAAACGCGACACACACCAGGAAAACGTTTGAATCTGCCG
Organism: Siphonodentalium dalli; assembly: GCA_032622095.1. Classification (NCBI taxonomy): domain Eukaryota; kingdom Metazoa; phylum Mollusca; class Scaphopoda; order Gadilida; family Siphonodentaliidae; genus Siphonodentalium; species Siphonodentalium dalli. The sequence goes on from CP136064.1 coordinate 191,161,273, forward strand.
GGTAAACATGAGCGACATGCGATGGGCGGAGCTTTACGGGATTCAGCCAATCACGCAACGAATAGATAAACAGTGAAGAAAATATCACAATACATTCTGATACATTGCAGATAAAATACGTTAATATGTTAAACAATTAGTAATAATTGAATGAGTATGCAGATTATGCTAAAATGGTAATTGATATGACAATCAATGATGATTAAAGTGTAATTTGATGAGATGAAAGTGGAGTGAAAATCATACAATTTATCAATTTATGTGCATATGTAAAGTACGGATTCGGAAACGAAAAAAATATTTCCGATGAGAATAATTGTTACCGGTACTGCCAATTAATCTAATAATACCTAATACATAAAAGAATGCAAATAAACCACTATCTGATTTTTTTTTCGATGGAAAATCCACGACCATCTGTGCCCTAGATCTATGTAGGCCTATAACAAAAATCGAACATAAAACGTCTCAATCGGTACCGATTTCACCGAGTGTTTTTGCAACTACGGCGTTAACTTGTTCATACATGTACAACAACAAATCGAACGTTAAAAGTTTCAATAAATCGGTACCGATTTCACCGATTGACTTACCGACTGCGACGTAATGCGTTCACTCATGGATATTGATCGGTAAAATCGGTACCGATTTTACCGTTAATGACGCTACTAACGTGATTACGCTGTCTGACTTTACCGATTATTTTCCGATTCAAAAGGCTTGAATACAATCGGTAAATGGCAATCGGTACCGATTGGAGTTTTGAGATGACCCCTTAATGGGTGGTAACTTGATACTTGATGAGTGGTAACTTGATACTTAATGGGTGGTAACTTGATACTTGATAGGTGGTACTTAATGGGTGGTAACTTGATACTTGATGTGTGTAACTTGATACTTGATGTGTGTAACTTGATACTTGATGTGTGTAACTTGATACTTGATGTGTGTAACTTGATACTTGATGAGTGGTAACTTGATACTTAATGGGTGGTAACTTGACACTTGATAGGTGGTAACTTGGTACTTAATGGGTGGTAACTTGATACTTGATGTGTGTAACTTGATACTTGATGGGTGTAACTTGATACTTGATAGGTGGCAAATTGATTTCCATTTCATAATATTTAAAGATGTTCAGGTAATAAGTTCAACAAACAAAAATTATGTGTGCTTATTCTCACACATGTTCTGTATTTTTTTTCTCAGCAATTGGTTATCAGATCTCAATAAAATCTGGTGCTGAGCTTATACCAGGAGTGCTTTCAAATAGAAGGTCTAATGACAGTAGCCAGTGTATTATTACTACCACTGCTACTACTAATAATAATAACAATAGTATTAATATAATTAATAGATAGCGCTTAATCCACCAATGTTCCCTAAAATGTTCTATACATATTGTCTTATATCAAGAAGTTATGAAGGTACAAATGTACAGCCCATTTTAGAGTTATCTTTCTTGTTTGGAAACAGATTAACGTATGTTCCTCATTGCAGGGTACAAATAACTCTTATTATATATTGTATGTATTACGAAACCGCATTAAGGCAATATACTCCATGTACAGCCATTCTGTGCAATTTATCTGCCTTATTGTCCGCCGACCCAACGGGTTCTGAGGACTATTATAATCGGCACGTCCGTGCGTGCGTCCGGGCTTCCTTCCGTGCGTCCGAGGTTTCCGGATAATAACTTTAGTTAGAGTGAACCAAATTAAATTAAATTTGGTATGTGGGTTTACTAGCAGAAAAGACAGGTCAAGTTCGAATTCTGGTTCCGTCCGCCAATTTTCACCAGAGTTATGCCCCTTTTTTGTCTTAGAAAACCCCCAAAAGTTGCTGTCCGGATGATAACTTTGTAGAGTTAATCAGATTCAAACCAAATTTGGTATATTACTTTCTCCCAGCAAAACACAGGTCAAGTTCGAACTTGGGTTCTGCCCGACCTTTTTTGGCAGAGTTATGCCCCTTTTTCGACATAGAAAATTCAGTTTTTCTTCTGTTTTTTGGTTTCCGGATGATAACTTGATTTTGGATTGTTTATATGCAAAACCCGTTTTTTTGTGGATTACTTATATCAAAATACAGCTCAAGTTCGAATTTCGGTTTCGGTTTGCGAGGATTATGGCCCTTTTTTGTCCGCCGACCCGACATATAAAACCCCAAAAGTTGCTGTCCGGATGATAACTTTGTAGAGTTAATCAGATTTAAACCAAATTTGGTTTGTGTCTTTCTCCCAGCAAAACACAGGTCAAGTTCGAATTCGGGTTCCGCCCGCCAATTTTCACCAGAGTTATGTCCCTTTTTGACTTAGAAATTTTGCCAATTTGAGGTTTCTGGATGATAACTTTAGTAAATGTGTACTGAATGAAATTAAATTTGGTATGTAGGTTTACTAGCACTAAAGACAGGTTTTTATGCGCAAACAATGGTCGTATCAAGCCGACGCTTAGAGGCGGACATGAGGTCTACCGACCTTTTACTTCAGGATACTTATTACTCATACTTGTCACTAAATGACAGCATGAAATGTACATACATCCTGTTTTGGAGTTATCTTTCTTGTTTTAACCCTTTCTTTACTAAATACTCATTGATGCAGGATTAGTGAGTAGTTATCCCTTAGGAATGTTCAGGTCATTTGTTGAACTTATTATCTGAACAATAATATTGCTTCAGCAATTTCTATTTTCTGTCATCTGTTCATATATCCTGAACGCCCCTCCAAATTAATAGAGACAATCCAATATATACTTATTTTACTGGTTGGAAGTCTGGGAGAACTGGGAGAATCCACCTAGTATAGAAAGGACTAAAATATTTTATTCTATGATGTCCATTTTAGGGTACTTATAACCCTTACACATTACTGAACGCCAGCAGCCAGTGCACACCATGTACAGGGGGAGATTACTGCGACAGAGAGGGGCTGAACTCAACATCTGGGCCATGTGATGCAAGTTATTATTGTCCACCTGGACAGAACTCATCAACGCCAGCTGAGTTTCCTTGTCCGGAGGCTCACTACTGCCCAGGAGGAACACAGGATCCCATTCCATGTAATGAGGGGAAATTCATGAACCATCAGCTGTCAGATACATGCTATGATTGTCAACCTGGCTGGTATGTTTTTACTATTGCTGTAACAAATCACTTTCCAGCCTTCGTTTTATGTTATAATTTAAAAATAACATTTATCGAGTTATGATAATTTCCTCAAGAATTAGAACAGCATAATGATGATATGAATGCGATATTATTCACAAAACACGCTTTGTGTCAGAGAAAATGTAGGTCGAGTGTTGTTTAGTTTCTCGCAAAAAAGCACAGTGAATTGTTTATAAGCAGTCACAATATTACGTCATTTCCTTATTTGGATTCACGTGCATCATATGTTGGTTGTAAAACCCCTAATTTGGTGCAACTAAGACTTACAACTCACAATAGTATTGTTTGTAAGTCATAGATGCACCATGCTAGGGGTTTTACAACCAACGTATGATGCACACGAATCCAAATAAGGAATAACGCAATATTTTGCCTGCTTAAAAACAGGAGAAAATACTAACTGGATTGAAAAATATTCATCTCTTTGCAAGAACAATTATATTATGTACACATTTTCTGTCTGATCATTTCCCAATCATGAAGTAACGTGGATTTTGAACTGACAGCGGGTAAAATGTGTCGATTAAAATAAAATTTGGTGCGATTTGAATGCGATTGTTGATTGCGCCAATAATTTGATCTTGACCATCCACAGCGCAATGGAACATTTTCATTGGACGATCTGGTAATTCCAAGTTGTCTATAAACAAATAATTTTGTAATGTTTTTGATGTTTGTTTACATAACAAAGTATACAAACATGACAAGAACATGCAATCTACACAATATTTATGATTTGTATAAGAACAACATCTGTCTATTATATAATACTAGCAGATTAGCCCGCCACTGGCGGGATTGGTCCCATGGCTTTGGTCGATCCATTAAGCCTTGGTCGATCCATTAATTTTTGTGTTTCAAGGTAACCCCGTACAGGCACGACATATTCCCCGTCCCGAGTTGACCATACATAACAAATTTAACGTCGATGTAACCGCTGACGACCGAGATATCGCCCACGGTCATTTGTGGGTACCCGTTTCAAGGTCAAGGTCACCGCAGGCGGACAAACTGACCCAACGAAAATCTCCCCTGTCCCTTGGAAGCCCTAAGTACGAAATTAGATACCCCCAGTTTCCAAAAGCAAAAGATATCAGGTAGAACTGGTCAAATATGGACCCTGGTGCCCAATATGTCGCAGCTCAGAAAACACTCACAGAGCCCTAAAATTTATTAACATAGGATTTCAACATGTAATTATGTTTTAGATTTTTTCCTAAAATTTATTAACATAGGATTTCCCATTCAAATCGATTTATGTCGATAAAACTCTTATTTTTCAAAATTTAAAGCTGAGACTTCGTGGTTATGCGTGTAATACTTATATATTCTTAAAATGTCCAACACGTAATTATGTTTTAGATGGAAGAAATTAAATTGTTTCGATGCTAAATTTCAAGCGTCGGCTGTGCGTTGATATTGTAAACAAACTTTTCTCAACTGTCGTTTTGGTCTAAATATAAGTTTTTCGACGGGGAGAGCTGATCCGAATAATAGCTAAGATGTATTTAGATAGAATTATCGAAAGAATTTGACCGATTAGGGTGCATTTTAAGAGAATCGAGTGGAGAAAACTTGGTAACGTTCATCAGAAACGCGAATTCTGCCATCACATGTTTCTGTATGATGTAGGCGAAGTAACTCTAAAATTTCGGCAAGTATTTAACCCATCGATTTCCAAGGACGGTGTCAGGGGGAATGGCGAAGGAGTGCTCGGACGTTCTCAGAAGCGGTGCGATGACACTCACGTGGCTTTTTACCCTTAGATAGGAAGTTTGGGCTCAATCGGTCTAGCCGTTTTCGAGTCAATAAAGGATATATACACGGAAGTCTCAAAATATATATATAGATTCTTTCTGTTTATGACAGTTTTAGCAGATGTGACTATTTTAACAGGTATACCCACGACAAAAGCCACCCGTATCTTTAACTACACACACAGATAAATGAAAGTTCATTGTAACATTATACTGAATCTCCAGTTCTCATTGTCCCTTAATCGATTCGATTTCAGACATTCTCAGGTTTGTCTAATTTGTAAAATGTTACGTTTGACATCTTTAAAAATATTATGCATGTAGAATGAAATAGAAAGTGAACAGACTGATTGTTTAACCCTTCAATGACTGGTGATTCCTCAAATTTTGTGAAAACCCTGTGCGAATGCATTCTCTTATATATGCGAGTTGCCCATATGGAGCCTCGCATATATAAAAGAATACATTGGCCTAACAACATTTACCTTCACCTTGTAAGCCAGTGCATTTTCCTATATATGTGAGGCTTCCAATGGGAGACTCGCATATATAAGATAATGCACTGGCGCATGATCTTTAATGCTTCCCCAAATACAGCTCCCATCATGAAAGGGTTAAAGATTTTATTATCTTCTTTTTTCTTGGAATTCAAAATATGAATGGAAATAAATATAATGAATAAAATATCATCCATTGACATATCCAATTTTCCAACTGACAGGTATTGTGCCAATGGAAGCGTCATCAACCTTTGCCCCCAAGGACATTACTGCCCACCTAGTACGGGCTTTGACTGGCAGCAGTGCCCTAGAGGGACGTTTAACAATGAGACAGGCTTATCTAATGTCACTGAATGCAAACAGTGCCTCGGTGGTATGTTCTGTGATGGCCTCGGTGCCACTAACCCCACAGGAATGTGCGATGAGGGATACTACTGTGAATATGGAGTGGATCGTTCAACACCAAGTGGAAACTCATCAACCTATGAAAATGGAACTTGTCAACTTCCAGGTATGTTTACAAAGATTTTAATCAAAAAGAACTAACTTTTGATGACAGTTATGCCCTTTCTCATTATTGAGTTTTGGTTCCCGAATAATAATGCAATTTATATTATTAACGATTTCTCATGTCCTGATTCTGACTTAGGCTGACTTGGGTCCATAATTTTTTTCTATTTTAATAATTGTTTTATTTAGGTCACAAACTATAGCATATCAAATACAGTGTACATAGAAACATGTATAATTTATACAAGCAGTATTATTCAAGTTCTATTAATTTGATTGAAGTATCAATGGCATCAGGTCCATAAAATTGACTATAAAATTAAAGTTGATATTCAAATTTGATTTATTGAGTTTTGCCAGGTTTTGCTGGAATTTAGATTTCTTGTCTCTGAAGTAAGTGAATGCCCAGAAAAAGCCACCTTTTCCAGGTACATATAGCCAAGCAGCCTCGTGTCAGTGTAATTCTTCCCATGTATCTTTTAACCCTTTCAGTGCCAAGTCCGATTTTTGTATCAACCCATATTTCCTTGATCATTTTTCAAACAATTATTGATTAAAATAATGTGATACATTGATGGAAAGAGCTCTTAAAGAGCTCTTTCCATCAATGTATTATTATTATTATTTAATACATTTATAACGCGCAAATTCCATATACATGTTCACATGCGCAACAAAGTTATAGTTTACACGAGTCTGAAAAAAGTTGTCGAGAAATACAAATTACGATACCAGTAGCTGCATGTTAGTCAGTTTCAAAAGCTAATTTAAAGAAATTAGTCTTTAACAAATGACGAAACTCCATTAAGTCACAACAGCCTGGCAGAGAGTTCCACAATGATGGAGCGCAAACACTGAAAGCACTATCTCCGGAGTGACTGTAACTTCTGTCTATCATTATTATCATCCATAAATTTGAAAAATGATCAAGGAAATATGGGTTGATACAAAAATCGGACTTGGTACTGAAAGGGTTAATACACGACTCAATTTAAATCTTTCGTTACCTATATCATGTAAAACTATGGGTTGATCCCTAATGGCTGGATATTTATACAGCCTCACTTTATACCTTCCATTTTGTTTACAGGTGGGGAGACTGGGGAGGGTGGAATCTGCCCGACTGGTCACTATTGCCCGCTCGGCACTGTCCATCCAATAATGTGTCCACCTGGGAGCTACAGTAACAGCACAGGACTAGCCTCATGTTATCTGTGTCCTGCGGGATTCTATTGCCTGGAAGGTAGATTATTCAAAATATCACTTATGGGATATGAAAGATCAATTTTTCTAAAAAGTCTTCTAAAAATATTGTGTGCTTTGAAAGTAGGGCTGTTTCTTACAAAATATCTTGGGAAGTTCACCAGCAGTGCAGTGTGATGCAATGCTACACTTTTGTAATCATTGAAAGCAAATGTCAGTTCCCATAGAAATGAAAATCTAGCTATTGTATTATAATATATCTCACATTAATTGTTTAAATCCTCTTGGGCTGTCTGTTTATATTGTTCTTTATCAGTTCGCTGAATGTTCATAATAATTAAGTTATACTATTGACTGATTTGCATATGCAAAATCCACCTTGGGGAAAATGCTGATTTTCTGCGGTTGACTGATTTGCATATGCAAAATCCACCTTGGGGAAAATGCCGATTTTCTACGGTATGTGCACCAATTGGTAGCAAATTAGTTCTAAAAGTATACATTCAAATGGTGTATCCTTCATGTGTGTGCATGTTCTGATTATATTAGGAGCTAGAGTATCAAGTCATCAAATGCTTATGGGAGATCTTCCACATATTCCTATTAACCCTTTACCCAACAGAATGGCCCTGTGCCAATGCATTCTCTTATATATGCGAGTCGACCATAGGTCGCCTCGCATATATAAGAGAATGCATTGGCTTAACACATTAAAAATTATAAAATTGTTAAAGAATGTAAGAAAAAATGGTAAAAAGTGTTAAAAAAAGATTTTTTTTAGGCCAATGCATTCTCTTATATATGCGAGGCGACCTATGGTCGACTCGCATATATAAGAGAATGCATTGGCACAGGGTATAACTGTAACTATCACAATGTTGTCAAGGAGCCGGTTCCAATGATATCCATATTTGTATGGTTCTATTGAGACAGACCGAAGATATTTTAGGCTGTTGAAGCTTTATTTGGCCGGTTTTGGCCGGTTTGTTGGGTAAAGGGTTAAACTTCACATTGAATACTGTCTATGTGATTCTCAACTGGCTGTGTTCTTTATTTTAGGTGCCATTGATCATGATGCTCTCCCTTGTCCTTCGGGACACTATTGTCCCGCCTCCACAGAATCAGCCAATCAGTATCCTTGTCCAGCTGCCACGTTTTACAACCTAACAATGGCACGTGATGTATCTGATTGCCTCCCCTGCCCTGGTGGAGAGTACTGTGAGACCAATGGTCTGAGTTATCCTACTGGGCTGTGTTCACCAGGTCAGTATATATTATTTTAGATTAGGCCACACAAAGTTAATTTCCTTTCTTAGGCCCTTGTGCATTGTCCGAATCCCGCACTTGCAACCTTAAAAGATTTAATCAGTACGAAATAATTGCGGTATGTTTTTTAGTTCAACACCACAGGTGTTATGAAGTATTGTCATCGATCGGAATATGCGATTTTGGAGTGTTCTGATGGAGTGTTCAAAGCAAAATAAAGGCATTTCACTGCAAATTTCAGACCATTTTTTTCGTTTCCTGACAGTTCTATGCGCACGACTGTATTATGCTGTGGGTACCAAAACTTGTCCATTAAATGCTTTCGAAGCAAGAAATCTCAGAAGATATTTGTTGAATATGTTTTGATTGCCACTATTGTGAGATCTTGCGAGATTACGGGACATGACAAACTGCGGGACACAATTTGTAATTATGTAGGATGGCCAATATCACGTTATTTATTAATATTAATCAAGACATAAAAAATAATAAATCAGACCTGCAAATTTCAGGCTAAAGATCGTTCAGTTCGCCTGGAGGTTACATCAAATAAAAATGGGTCGTGTAAACATTGATGTAAAATTCATGTGATGCCTAAGCTCGATTCAGAACTGAACATGCGACATAAGATATGTGTTGTTTTTTTAACATTAGTAGCGGTTAATCCTGGTGAACTTTACATACTTTAATTTGGAGATGGGTTTATGCAGTAGATATAGTCATTTGTTTGTTTTTTCCAACCTTTATAATCGATGAATGCCTTGGAGATTAGAATATAATGTGGTCGCTTTTCAGCCTTTTGTAACAACCGACGCCTTTTTTGTTTACTGATATTTTATATTTCGCACCTTCGGGCATGAAGCACATGTATTCAACAGCCATTGATTACATATTATAGTATACCATTATATAAGTTGCATTACAAGCCACAACTACTTCATGTTGATGTCACCAGGAGTGATGACGTAAAATGTGTCAACTATCCACTTCCATTTAAGCTTAAAAAATTAATTGTTTTTCATCAGACTTAAATAAGAATTATGGTAGTTAAGGTCACTGTAAAGGATTTGGCTTAATACCCGATACAAGGGTGTAGAATAAATACAGAGCAGAATCTCAAATCTTATATCAAATTTGTTGTGGATGGTGCATAGTCCTTGCGCCATCCGCAACTTATTCGATATATGATTCTTGATTAAGATGTGTGTTTTGTTCTGTCTATGTCCTAGGTAATTATCCTGTTTGTTCCATGCTTCATCATGGTAATCGCTTTCAGAATTTATATTTACCTAAGATGTCTGTTTTCAATTTATATACCATAGACACCAGATCATGTCAGCTCAACATATGGACCAACTCAAAGGACGCAACGGAATATGTCAATTATGTCTGAACTCTACTTCAAGCTCACATCTCCATTAACCCTTCCATGACTGGAGCTTCCTGAAATTTTTTGAAAACCCTGTGCCAATGCATTCTCTTATATATGTGATTCTCCTATAGGGAGCTTCACATATATAAGAGAATACATTGGCCTAACAATATTGACCTTGAATGTAAGCCAGTGCATTCTCTTATAAATGTGAGGTTCCTTTGGTAGACTTGCATTTATAAGTGAATGCACTGGCGCAGGATCTTTAATGCTGCACCAGCGCAACTCCCATTGTGAAAGGGTTAATGTTTTGCACTGACCTTTAGGCTCAGCTATTCTATATGTTGAAATTTATGTAATCAACATGCTTTGAATGCTGTCATCTGGAATAAAAGATAGTATCCCCCCTGCTGTATTAATTTTAACCATTTAATGATGAGAGCTACACTGTGCAGCATTAAAGACCCATAGGGAGCCTCGCATATATAAGAGAATGCACTGGCTTACAATGTCAAGGTGAATATTGTTAGGCCAATGTATTCTCTTATATATGCAAGGCTCCATATGTGTAATTCGCAAAGAATCAGGAAGCTTCAATCATGGAAGGGTTCAAGATGGTCCATCCCTTCCTAAGTTTTATATAGTTTCCGCGGTATAAACTAATATATATGAATCGAAGACACCTGTCCGTAAATACTTTTATCAATTAATTATTTTTTATTTCGATTTTTCTGGTATAATACATAGAACCTCTCATAACAGTCTTATGGGCTATTAATAGAATAGAAACTTCAGGCACATCCAGAGCATAGCAAGAGGGAGAACTCGATCTTGTTAGCACTCTCTATCGAGGCAAAATTGCATTTCGATCCAGATATTTTGCAGGAATAAGCCACCGTATTATGCCTTTATAGACAGATAATATACTCCATCTTCCGTTTTGTCTTTGTTTTATTCACAGAAGCTATCAGTAGTCTTGAAATGGGTTTTATAAAAATTATGTTCTTGTAATTGTGGCCTGGCAGAGATAAACCATCTTTAAACAAATCTTGTCTATGAAATAGAACATAAATTTGTTTTTGCCCTAACCATTTCATTATCTTTCTTTTTTGTAATTAAGTTTTTGTGCTTTTCTGTTGAAGATAATGTAAATAATATTCAATCTTCTAGGCTGGTATTGCACCATCAATGCATCATCTAGCACTCCGACACCGCCAGAGGGTGATACCTGTCCAGTTGGATTCTATTGTCCAGAAGGTTCCTATGCAGCAACACCCTGCTTTCCGGGAACATACTGTCAGACTGCAGGCCTCCCACTCCCAACTGGAAACTGCTCTGCTGGTAAGCATTATTGCTATAGGTTACACTGGTGTAAATATGGCTCGGTGCGACCTCCAATGGATGCGGGAGGAAAAAATAGGAGAGAATTAAACAGACACTGGGCCCTGATTGGTCCATAGCCTTGTGTGTTTTTAGCATAAACAAATACATCACACCTCTTCCCTATAAATTCCCATATGTAAACCCTTTGTTGTGAATTTTAATTTTGTGGTGTTGTATGAAAAATGATATTATTTTTTTTGTGTGGTGCTGACACTAATTACGAAAATACAATATTTAAAGGAGAATTCCCTACCTGTTGGATATGACTTTTTTACCAAAAAAAGTTACCGCCGATGTCAATCTTTCAGATTTAGGGAAAATTCTGGACCTGGTCATTATTTTGTAAACAGTTGACACTAAAACGTTTGCACTGAGACTTATGGAAAACATTTACACCATTGTAATCTATATCTTATATATTTTTTCAAATGTCTGTCTGTTCGGTATAGAAATTAAGTGGGAACCATCGGAGGGCTCCAAAGGGTCTGACACGAGTAACGTGTTACAAGGAAGATAATTTCTAAAGTGATACCGATGGCATTAGGACAGAAAAAGGGGGGGGGGGTGGGGCAATAAAATTGATAAAACAAATTTTTTGCCAATTATGTTTTATCTGTTGTTATTTATATTATTTTATATAGTACTTTGTTGAATAAATTTTAATTAATCAATAATGAGTTGGTTGTGCTTTGACAACAATGTCAATACATTCTGATCATAGTGCGATTTTCTATAAACCCAACACCTCTCTAAACCGAACAGAAGGGCTAGTCTGAAGGGTGTTTGGTTTGGAGAGTATAGGATATTTCTCAATGATGATAGCCAGTCTCAGGTTTGATCAATCAATGTCATACTTCAGATTTCAAGCATTTAACCTCTTCACTGCTAAATGACGTTATGACATTGTGTGCTGCGCTGTTATTGCCATTTTCCAGTGGAAAAATATAGCGAGAATATCACAAGAATCATCATACTGACTCAGTTGAAAGGCTATTATCGTTCACTATTGTGGAACATCATACACTGTTTGAAACTTGAGATACAGTTATTCTGATATACCAATCTCTGAGTAACAGTTATGAATAATGGCCTGCTGTTAGTATGCTGAAGAAGATCTGTACTACGGACCACATAGCACACAATGTGCACTTTTACGTCCATACGTCCATTACGTCATAGCAGCAAAGAGGTTAACAGACTATAATATTAAGTATGAATCAAAGGATTATATCACTCAGAAGTAAGATGGCTATATTCAATTTTCTTAACAAGTTCTGTTCAGCAACATATAATGCTCATAAAAATGTAGTTCAGGTATTTATGGACCTATTTCGATATCTGGAAAAATTCAAAAGTAAACATTATAAGGTGTATATTGGACCACAAACTGCCATTGTGGCTTTAAATTAGAAATAATTTACTGGGAATCAAACTTTTTGCATTATTTTGTATGCATGAACCTTCTTTTGCAGGCTACTATTGTACTCTTCAAGCAAACACATCAACTCCCACTGATGGAATCACCGGTGACATATGCCCCGAAGGTCACTACTGCCCGGGTGGTAGCTCTGATAAATCTCCATGTCCAATGGGATTCTATCTGGATGCCATGCAACAGACTGATGTCAGTGACTGTAAACTATGCACTGGTGGTCAGTATTGTCCGAGCAGCGGCTTACCTCAGCCAGCCGGTAACTGTTCTGCTGGATTCTATTGTCCAGGTGGACAGAACACTTCAATGCCAGATTATTTCAGGTATACTATTATCAGAAGTGACTCTTCAAAATTTTAATCTTTTTTGCAGTTTTAAATAATATTAATAACCCTTCCTTGACTGGAGCTTCCTGAAATTTGGCGAAAACCCTGTGCCAATGCATTCTCTTTTATATACGAGTCTCCCATAGGGTGCCTCACATACATAAGAGAATGCATTGGCCAAATTTTGTTTACATTGACCTTGTAAGCCAGTGCATTGTCTTATATATGCGAGGCTCCCTATGGGAGGCTCGCATATATAAGAGAATGCACTGGCACATGATTTTAATGCTGCACTAGCACAGCTCCCATCATGAAATGGATATACATCAATATGAAGATGGGAAACAGTCTTTTATATATGCGCTTGTGTGTGGATTGAAACTAAACATTTCAGTTATGTCTTTGAAAAGCACCATCTTAAATGCAAGGTAAACTATCATTACCAAAGTAAATTTTCATCAAAATATCAACAAAATTGGCTTAAATTCTTCACCATATGCATGTTTTGTTATTCCCAGTCCTCAATTCTTATATGAAACTTGAAATGACCCATATGCATTTAATGAAATTGCTATAACCGTTTGGTGATGATATTGAACCAGTTTAAGCCGGATTTATTAACTTGTCATATAAAAATAGAATTCTGTTGGCCTTACTTTGTGTTGTGAAGCTCGATATATAAAATTCATTGCTATGGACACTAACAATGAGGAATTCATAATAATTTTATTCATGAAATGAATGAGAAAGTATAATGTTTGGCTTTGAGTATGGCACACTTTACATTGTTATATCTTTTGTAATATGAGTGCTCAGGACTCACATATATCGATTTGTTGTTTCCAGGTGTCCCATTGGCCACTTTTGCATAGCTGGATCTCACGAACCAATCAGATGCGAGAATGGAACCTACCAAGATGAAACTAGCCAATCAGATTGCAAAGTTTGTCCAGCTGGTTACTTTTGCGACAACACGGTGTCCATCGTCATCCTGGATAATTCCACTACAGTCTGTCCAATGGGATATTACTGTACAGAAGGCACTCGATACAGCAATGAGTATCCATGTCCTATGGGGACTTTCAACAATCTAACAGGTAGGACTGATGCTTACTATCTCTTCTATTTCAACTGGAAAGAGTCTGGTTGAACATTTTGCAGGATGCAATTAGGGCTGCCACGATTCATTGCGATTATGATGCATCGCATCTTAAAGTTCACGATACATTGCATCATATTGGCAGGGTGCAATGCGATGCAAAACAATTCATGTATGCAGAGTTATCAATAGTCAGAGATCCAAACTTTTCCACTCAAAACTTCCCATCTGGGCAGATCTGGGGACTGTATTTAGCTATTATAATCTACTTCTAATACCTGGCCATGCATTTTGGTCATTTTAGTTAGGTCTTGTAATTTACTTCAATGAATATGCTGAGGTGAACACTGATGAGAATATACATACTAAAAATGATTAAGTGGTTCATCTAGTTTTTACAGCCATCAGTTGCCAAACATTTGCATAATGATGTGCATCACATCACGATAGTAAAATCGCGATTCGCATCGTGAAGGTTTGAATCGTGGCAGCCCTAGATGCAATGCAGGGACCAGCCTAGAACTGATTTCAGGACAAAACGGCTTCTCCCTGTCTCAAAAAATATGGTGAAGTGTCGTCTAGGGCCATGTGTAATTATGCATGTTATAAAACTGAAGTTGATCTGTTGCAATAACACATCAAAAACAAGAAGGATATAAATTTAAATTAAATGGTTGAAAAATGATATCTGAGTGGTCTTATGTAGATCGGCACTTTCATTTCAGCTTGATGGGTGATGATTTAGTTTCTGGCCAAAAATCCAAACTCATTGGAAACATTGACTCATTTTAAAATAAATTATCTTGGAATCAAAACCATGGAAGAGATTTTGAAACCTGAATTAGTGTTCAATGGTTTTATTGGGGCGTATTGAAAATGGAATGGCACAAATGGATCAATAAATTTATATTTACGGTATATTATTTCGTATAGTCTGATTTACAACTCCAAATTTTGTTTCGAGGTTTTGCTGTTTGAGAATATGTTTGTCTCGATCCTTCACTGATATGGAATAATTATCTTTTACTGGAACTTTACACATATTTCTACTGATATATTTATTTGCAGGAATCCAGGATTCCAGCCATTGTACACCATGCTTGGGCAGATATTACTGCCCCCTACCAGGGATGATAACTCCTGTAGACTACTGCTTTGCTGGCTTCTACTGTAAACAGGGTGCAACAACGGCCACACCAAATCAAGGTGAGATGTACACTTGTTAGAGTAGTGATATCCATAAACAAGTTTCTCTGTTGGAAAGTTGGCAGTATATACAGTGTTGTACATAAGAGGATTGCAAGTATTGGTTTATTTTGCAGGAACAAATAGTATTAACCCTTTATCTAATACACATGTGGCCAACATAATCCCCATTATCTAGAGCAGCAAGATTTTTGCATAGAAAACAGCATTTGATTTTCTATGAGTTGCGTTGTTTATCTTGATGTAAATTAAAAGACTTATTTTATATAAAAAAAGGGCATGTGCGGTAAGTTGTTGTCCCCGAACATTTCAAAGAAGTATTCCCCCGTCCATCCATCTGTCCCATTCCTTGTCCGGATGTTAACTTGAGCAATATTAAACATAATTTCTTGATATTAGGTACATGGTTCCCATATGAGAAGATGCAGGCCAAGTTCAAATTTGGTAATGGTTCAATGGATTTTGAAGGAGTTATGACTCTTTTTCAACTTAGAAATCACTGTTTTTGTGTTGTCCTGATGGTAAATTGAGCAATATTCAACATAATGGGGGTTATGGGGTTTGCGACCTTTTATTTATTTAATTTTGCAACAGTCTCCGCAGGCAGAACAACAAAAATGGACAAGTTAACAACATCTTTCAAAGTTTTGTTTGGTGATAATATCACACAAAAATAAAATAAAAAGTTAAAAATTAACTTAATGATTGAAGTTGGTGGTGTAGAAAAGGATATGCTTGGCTCAGTTCATTTTTTATGACATTATATAATTGGAACAATATTTGAAATGAACTTGATCTCACTATGATCTTTTCAGGCCCTGGCTTGTCATGATAAAGAAAGGAAAATCACTCTTGTGACAGCTTACATTGAAAATGCTATTATTCAAGATATAATATTGATTCCACATTGTACAACACTTTATTATTATTTACAGGTTTAGATGCTAACATTTGTCCCGAGGGTTTCTACTGTCCAATCGGGACTGACAGCCCTGAAGGCTGTCTGCGAGGAACATTCGGTAACATCACTGGGCTAGGACGAGAAGATGAATGTATAACGTGCCTGGCTGGATCATACTGTGAGCAGCCTCAGCTTGTGGAACCTTCAGGTCTATGTGATGAAGGGTGAGACTAGTTTATTCACAATACACATTCATTAGGAAGATTTTATTCAATCTATTTATCAGTAACAACAATTGTTCCATAGCAGCCATCTTTGTGTGAAATCAAATTCAGTTTTCCTTTTGGAACCGAATAAAAAAATAATGAGAATGTCTAGTGTTAAACTTCTTTATTCCTTATTGGAATCCATGTCCCTGCTGTGATCTAGTTTGTTTGAAGATGGAATTTCATGGTTGACAAGGCTGGAAGTGAAGGAAAATTTCTTATGTCCTATTTCCCCAGCCATTTGAAGCTGCCCTATAACCATTAATGGGGTAAGAATGGAAAACTGAGACAAATGTGCGATATGGCAATTCTTTAATAGGAACTACTGACCATAATAAATACCACATTATATGTTAAACAATTACTGGGTAGTGGCGCTAACCTAAAATAGCCACTGCTGCGTGGGTGTACCATGCCACACATGATACAACATAGGTCCCAAATGGCAAAGCCAAGCAAAAAGCATACCCATCAGTCACTGGCAGGGCGGAGTGTCCCTTGAGGACATGGACAAAGGGGTGGGAGGGTGGGAAAAACCAAGACATGACCGGCTGAAACAGCTAACGCTAAATGAATAGAAGTTTCAGTCATGCTTGCACGAAGACGTCTAATCAAGCTAGATTGCCTGCACTCCCCGCGCGGTTGGAGAGTTTACTTGACCTATAACCACTGTTTGTTGAACTTATTATCTAAACATTTCCCACCAATTAATAGAAATCCATCAGCACTTGCATTATCTTTTTGTCTGTCTGTTGTCTGCTTTTATTACCTATCCCTCCTAATGAATAATACATTACTCCAATGCATACATTTATAAATGAATGAAGAAATCATTGAAAATGAGGCTGCTACTCTTGCATATGCACACTCGGTGTTATGTGGAGTTCGTCAATAGATTGTATTTCAACTGCCATTGGACACAATCTGCATCACACCTTATGGACTATTGTAGTATGTTCGTACTCTGTTGGTGGCAGATAGATCTAAACATGTCCAATGATGGAACATCATGATCCTTTCCAAAGTCTATCCCAACTGATGTTATCCCTTTCTTTACTAAATGGATTCTCCCATGAGTTATAAAAGTATACATTGGAATGTTCTATTATTCATCTGGAGGTGTGTTTGGAAAATGTAAGCAGACATTAAAATGATGCTGGGGTTCTTATTGATTGTGGGAAATGCTCAGATAATAAGTTCAACAAAGTTTTGAACTTATTATCTGAATATTTCCTAATGGAACTACTTGTTAATAAGTATTTAGTAAAGAAAGGATTATGCTAGTAAAGACAAGGGGGGAAACTTAGTTTTCACAATTTTTCGTTATTTGTATTAAAAAAATTTGCAGGTATTATTGCACACCAGGATCGAACAATTCTCGACAGATAATTTGTCCGGCAGGGAGCTACTGCCCCATTGGATCTGGACTTCCCATGCCTTGCGCCGCTGGAACTTACAGTAACACTCAAGGGCTGACAAACTCATCTCAATGTACATCCTGCGATGCTGGAAAATATTGCAACAATACTGGTATGTTCAGTCTGTTCACTGAATGTTGAATTTTACCAATATTTGATCATCTTTTCAATAAGCAAATTGATTCATAGTGTTTTGATATGATTTCAATTTGGGTAAAAAAATATTATTTCCTGCCATTGTGACACAAAGCTAGGGATTAAATTCACCGTCATGAACCTTTTCTATACTAAATACTCATTGACGAGTACCTATCCCTTAGGAAATGTTCAGATAATAAGTTCAACAACCAACCTATGACTTATTATCTGAACATTTCCCTCCAATAAATATGACTCCATCTGTACTTTTTTTTATCTGTCGTCTGCATATTTATCCTGAATGAAAACCCCTCCAAATGAATAATTCCAATGACTGTATACACCTGTCAGTAAGTCCTGCCCTGAGGATAATAAGCCCAGTCTATGTTTTGCTCCCAACACAATCATGGGGTGGTCCTCAAAGATAAGCCCACCCTCATTTTTAGAACTTGGATGGCAAGTATATATTGATGTGAGGTTACAGAGAATCAAGATGACAAAAATTCATGCACATATCCGCATATACATTAAAGAAATATGCTCTCTTTAGCTACAATATATATTGAAATATGACACAATAAAATAAAAAGAATGCAAAAAAGTTATATTTGTTGTTTTGGCCATACAAATTATTTTCATTAAATAAAATAATATACATTCATGATTTATATAAAACACGACATTAGATCAGCACTATGAATGCAAACTGAGATTTTGCATGAGGGGGTCCTCGAAGGTAAGCCCAGTCTCAAGTTTTGTGTAATAAAATTCACAGGCCCCCCCCCCCCTGTGCTTACTGGCGGGTGTAAACAATATACTTTCATAACTGGATGGGAGAATTAAGTTAGGATAGAAAGGGTTAAATCAGCTAATCAACTATATGTTTACCACTTTTATAAAGTATTGCTCATCAAGATGAATCAAACTCATCTGGAAATCTGTCAGTCCAACCAAACAAATCAATCAGACCCGAATGTAATTAATGTGCTTGAATTATTAAAAATCTCTCAAAATACCAAGTGGATTTAAATGGGCCAATTCTCTCTCATAGCAGTTTATTTTACTATTTATGTCTCTCATATGACATATGTTGAAAATAAAGAGGATGTTTTCTCTAGCCATGTCTTTATTTGAAAAACTTAAAAAGTTACTTGTAATGAATTATGATAGAGGTATAAATTTCCTTTTGAATTGTATCTTTGCAGGATTACTGGCACCCTCTGATGACTGTGATGGTGGATTCTATTGTCCGGGAGGGAACTCAGTAGCCAACCCCACTGACACGCCCTGCAATATTGGTCTACATTGTCCGAATGGAAGCGGACTGCCTGTCCCATGCATGCCAGGGACATTCACAAACTTCACTCAAGCGGACTCTTGTTTGACATGCCCAGCTGGCTTCTACTGTGTGCCTGAGGAAGTCATTGCAGGTAGGCATAGATAGTATGCTGAATTACGGATCTCATTTAATTGCTTTCAACAATTACAGTGATGCCCGAACTATATGACCCTTTAACCACTGCAGAATTATGGGTAATTTTTCAGGATTTAGCTTTCCGATGAATGACAACAAGCCATATCTCCGACTGTATCCTGAGAAATTTCCCATAATTCTGCTGTGATTTAGGGGTTGATTATTTAGGACATTACTGTAGAACATCTAATCGACATAACATTGACAGGACATAAGAAAATCAGGAAAAGTCTTGTTTTCTACATCAAAAGGTGATGTAACAATGAGATTTTAATATTAAGGGAAATAGCAATTACTCTTTTATGATTCAGATCAAAGCGATATACATATTGTTCTAAATTAACTTTAAGCCTAGCATTCAGTCATGTTTGCTGAATTTCTGGGACTAGATAAAAAAAGGTTTCTAAATATTTATTAATTCTGAAACAGACATTGATCACTCTGGTAATTTTAAAGCTAATTGCATGCTCGGTGAATTTCCTACACTGAGCAATAGTGAGTCTTTTTGTTATTTTCTCCTATTGGGGAAATATGAAATTAGATAGTATTCAGTCCAAAACCAGATTCCATGTACTTGATCGCAGTGGTTTGAGAGATATTTGTTATAGTGACAGTATGTCATGATATTCTGCTCCATGCTTTTTGTTATCCAACTGTGATACAGATCGACACCTGACTTTATAATATATTATTTCACATCACCCAGAAATGGCACCTTCTGATTGGTTGATAGCTGTGTCCTATATGGTGTAGTGTTGTTCTAAATTTAGCACACTACTATACCAAACTCGCATGGAAAAAGCAATGAACAGAGGCAACAATCTCAAGAACATATATTCAGGAATGTGTCCACCAATTTACTAAGGCGTTCACAAATGAAATTAAAACCTTTCTGTGAACATTTTTTCACAGGAACGACGTCAACTTGCAAAGTGGCAACATTCGGTTGAATTCACCCTGTGGTACAGTTTCATGCATTCAAAACAAAACCTGAATACTGCACGTTTCGGTTTATTGAACTAGATTTAAACACATTCTTGCAACGACTATGTTTATCTTAAATTGTTTTATCAGTAAGTAGATAATCATATTGTTCTCAGTAAAACTAGTTGTACGTGATTTCATTTAATGTCTTATGAAGGGATTTTGAACAGTTAAGCAGTTGGTGTTGGTAGGATATACAGTTACATGTATGTAGTATGCATGCTACAAGTTCAAATTGTTCAGTGAAATATATTAATAGAGCATGTCTTGTCATTGACTACTTAATAAATAGAGCATGGCTTGGAGTGAAATACGCTGATATAGTGCATAGTGAGGTTGTGTAGTTCACGACGCGAAGCGGAGTGAACTACACAACCGCACTATGCACTATATCGGCGTATTTCACGACAAGTCATGCTCTAATTATTATATTGTATCGAACAAATGCAGAAATTAAAGGCAAACCAGTGGGCAAACACCATTTTTTTTAAAAGAAAAAAAAATAATATGTAAAAAAAAAAAAAAAAAAAAATTAAATTCCTCTTTGTTCAGGTTTGTTTGTTTTTTTTTTTTTTAATTAATTCTTTGTAATTTTTTTTTTTTCAATGTTTGTTTTCCTGTTTTAAAAACAACTTTGGCTGCCTGTTTGTTGTTTTTTTTGTTGTTTTTTTTATTATTTTTATTTGTTGTAAATGTTTATTTATTGTTTGTTTATTTTTCATGTTTGTTTTCCTGTTTTAAAAAAAACTTGTTTTTTTTAAATTCCCCTTTGTTCAGGTTTGTTTGTTTTTTTAAATTAATTTTTTTGTTGTAATTTTTTTTTTTGGTGACCAGTGACCAAACTCAAGAACATTTAGACCAATGTCAACACATTTCAACCACTTACCCACTCTTAATTGGTGCCCGGACGAATGAAGAATGTATTAAATTTGGTCATTTATTAGTATAAGTCGCTCTTGTACACGGAACTATCAGAATAATTGAGCCGCGAAATTATTGATTATTTTCGAACCGAGCGGTCACGTGACTCTGATCGGAAGCAAAGAATTTACGGCTACAAAAAAAAGTGTACCCAACTCCGGAAACATGAACGTATGATTGGTGTTATTGGGCCATGAAAATCTGCAGTAGCGTGTTTTTTCAACGCTTAGTATATACAGCATAGGGGTATTATTTATTTACAAGAGACAGCTAAAACAAGCTGTAATCGGCAAATTGTATTCTCGGTTCATTTTATTAGTTGTTCGGAAACGGCAACCGATCACACGTTTTAGTGTTACCGGTATAGGAATGGGGTATCGCGAACTTAGGAAACGCAACGGGACTCCAGAGAAAACCTTTGTAATTTTGATTTAGCAGTAGGAAACTACTATTTTCAACTTTTACTAAGTTCAGACAATTGATTTTCGCCTTACTGAAGCTTTAATTTGGATCAGCGGCGAAATAACAAGTAGTTTCAGAACAAAGTTTGATGTAGTGTTCGTTACTATTTTTAGTAGTCAAAACTACATATGCATAGTGCACAATGGGAGAGACTTGAAGGCGTAGTATACAACTACGACTAATAGAGTCGAGTAGCCAACCAATCGGAAAGCTTGATTTCAATAACAAAGTCACGTGAGATACAATATATGGGTATAGTGCCCAGTGGGGTGTGTATAGTTTACTCTGCTTCGTGTCGTGAACTGTACACACCCCACTGGGCACTATACTTGTGTGGTCAACTCCAAACCATGCTCTATTTATTAGATATCTTATGCTAATTTAATTCAGGGTGCTTTTCAACTTAATTCTTTATAGGAAACTCATTGTCCGGTCACTCACTGTGTCATCGTGGATTCTTCTGCCCATCTGGTACTGGTCGTGACTGGCAGCCATGTCCAGCGGGGACGTTCAGTAACGAACTCGGTCTTTCATCTGAATCTCAATGCCAACAATGTACAGGAGGGTTCTACTGTGATATCACAAACCTGACTGCTCCAGCTGGTCCGTGTGATCCTGGTTACTACTGCACGATTGGATCTGATACTCAGACACCAACGGGAAATCATACGGGAATAGGTGGAGTTTGTCCCACTGGTCATATGTGTGCAGGCAACAATGTGCTGCCGATTGGATGTGCAGCTGGTACATACCAGGTATATATTTGATCAGATCAGATATACAGTAATGCCCTAATTAATCGACTGCTTAACCACAAATATGGCTTGTTGCCATTCATCGGAAAGCTCTCGGGGAGAGCTTTCCAATGAATGACAACAAGCCATATTTCCGACTAAATCCTGAAAAGTTACCCATAATTCTGCTGTGGTTAAGCAGTCGATTAATTAGTGCATTTACTGTATTTATAATGATTTTACTCATATTCAATGTTTCTGCTGGAGGGGCATCGAGTCCCTTTCCCCTAGCCCAAATTTCCCAACATATAGGAATGTTAGTGAGTAACCTTGGTCAGCATTGGTTTCCAGGCTATACCAGGTGAAAGCTAACACTGCAGATTTAAGTTAATGTTTTTACAGCAAAATTTCCAGTACAGACAATATCAATATTGTCCAGTGCCAAATTACAACACCCTTACATTCCTCAACGCTTTGTTTAAAGATAAAATTATCATCTTTATTTTACTGATACTAGATAATCGCACTTGGTTCGATCAATCAACCAAGGCATAAGCTGTATTGCTTTTCTGTTATATCTGAACATCACATCATGATTGTAAGAAACGTTATATTATCTGACAGAATATAACCCTTTCATGACTGGAGCTTCCTGCAATTTTGCAAAAACCTTGTGCCAATGCAATCTCTTATATATCCGAGTCTCCCAAAGGGAGCCTCGCATTTACAAGAGAATACATTGGACTAACAATATTTACCATGACTTTGTAAGCCAGTGCATTCTCTTATATATATGAGGCTCCCTATGTGAAACTCGCATATATAAGAGAGTGCACTGGTACAGGGTTGTTAATACTCCACCAGTGCAACTCCTGTCATGAAAAGAGTAACAGCTTGCCATCTATATATTTGTAGAGCTTAGAGAATCAGGATCATTGTCTATCTTGTCCATCAGGATACTATTGCACTGAGAATAGCACTGTATATGCTGACAAGCCCTGTCCGTCAGGTCAATACTGTCTAGAAGGAACCCAATATGATACACAATATCCCTGTGCACCAGGGACGTTCAATAATCTAACAGGTAAGATTTTGTGAAGACTTTAACCTTTCCATGACTGCATGGGCTTCCTGAAATTTTGCAAAAACCCTGTGCCAATGCATTCAATTATATATGCGAGTCTCCCATAGGGAGCCTCGCATATATAACAGAATACATTGGCCTAACAATATTTGCCTTGACCTTGTAAGCCAGTGCATTCTCTTGTATATGCGAGGCTTCCTATGGGAGACTCGCATATATAAGAGAGTGCACTGGTACACGGTCTTTAATGCTGCACCAGCACTGCTCCCATCTTGAAAGGGTAAATTGCTATATGCAGTGTTTTCTACTGTTCAGTTCCGAGATAGTACACGTACATGAGGAATGTTTCTTTCACAAATGTAAAACTGTCATCAATTATGTTATACAGTTTCAGCCAACACTACATTTAAATAAGTCAATAGAGAAATGTTTACTAAGTTTTTATGATCTTTACGTTCAGCTAATCATTTTCTTCAATGTAGTCATCCACTGAATGTTCTGTGACTATGTGTCTACATGATACTCAATATGTTAAGAGATCATGTTGTTGCAATTAATGCTCAAAACATTTGGACATGTTGGTAAAAAAATACCAAAATAATTTTATAATATATATATATATATTTTTTTTATAATTTTTTTTTTTTATAATATAAAACATTGAGATAAAATGTCCAATACGAGCCATTCATATATCAATGCTGCAGTGTCTGAGACTCAAATAATCATTTTTATTTGGCCATAATCTTATGTTCTTTGTTTTGAATAAGCTCATGGTTTCTTTTCAGGTTCAGGAAATGACAGTGCATGTGTTCCATGTACCCCAGGAGCATACTGTGCTTCTCCTGGTCTTAGCACAGTCACTGGACCATGTGATCCTGGGTGGTACTGTACTCTAGGTTCCAGCCTAGCTCAGCCTGCCTTTCCTGAAGGTGGGAAATGTGTGGCTGGTACGTTAATAAAATAATTGTTATATAAATATCTTATTTATATTAAAGTGATGTAAAACACTCCGGTAGGGTGATCAAATAGAAATTGAGAATAATCTTGCTCAAAGTAGTTATTTGTTATTAATATTAAACCAAATTGATGATCCACACCGTCATTCTTATATATTAATTAAATGCAATGACTCTCGATGCCAAAATCATTTGTGATAGATTATCGCCGATAGTTTCGTCCCGAATCGAGATGTAAATATTTACAATTGGGCATAGTTCAGACGATGTTTTCTATGGAGTGGTATGGTCAATTTTGTTGAAATTTTCAGCAGTGTTAGTACAATGCTACATTCCCAGGTTAGCACAGTGCCTGAGTACTAACTTACCATTTCACGTGCCCAAACAAGTCCATAATATGTCTTTAAGTCATTGTTTATACTTGTATTATAGTGCAGTCAATATGTTTAAGCAGTTTTGCAAAATAATATTTAGTCTAACAATTTTAATTCGTTTAGTTCCACAGTCAATTGGACCAAACAGCCAAACATCATAAAAAACATCCAACAGATCTGACACCCGTTAGTGCAGTTATCCTCATTTTTCGACTTAAAATTTTTCACAACATCCTGCAATATGCAAATTTTTTTCGGAGGTTATTATATTCCAACATTTTCCAGTCAAATTTGTTTAACTCTTTCGCTGCCAATCTCGCATGAATGCGAGTTACACTGTCGCTGCCAATAGCACATTTATGCGAATTCGGGGGTGCATCTGATAATAGGGATTTAATTCTATTGTTTTGTTGCATTACGAAGGGGATTCGGTTATTTTCTATGTAGTGCTGGTTTGCACTGACAATTTGGAAGAAAGGTCAGTCAAGGTCATGCTACTGCTGAATTCTATGAGTACAGTCCAAGCCAGAATATACGATAGGTGAATTCACTTTTGTTTGGATGTGATCGATATATAGTATAAATGTTTACTATTGTATAATGCTGTAGTATATTTGCATAAGGCTTCGCGTTATTAAATTTGGAACCAAAAGGCAATGCCATTTTATTCAGTTTATTTAATATCACAGCAGTGAATCACCTGGTTTCGAGTTAATGAGTATCATGCATTCAAAATGGCCGAGGCGATCGAAAACACGACCAGAAAAGAGGATAAGGGTAAGGTCATGTGACCCCTATGATGACCATATGACCTTGAATGGGTTTCCACGGCGGCAGGTGATATGTCATTGCCATATATACCCACATGTTAAGTTTCAACTAAATACATCAATAATTACCCGATAGTCATTGCATTACCCATATATATATAAAATACTTGTATTTACATCCATAATGCTTGGCACTGGGGGCTATGTCCATGTGGCGGGGTGGCAGCAAAAGAGTTAAACTTGGCCCAGATATTTAACACTATGCTATCCTGTGCACATGCAATTATGAGCTTGCTCCATCTCTTTTTACTGGAGTTATCCCCTTTTCTGACTTAAAGTTGTTCTAACACACTAATTTCTGAGTTCCAGTTATGAATAATGAGTGTACTGAAGTAGGTCTGTACTTAGCAGAAATCAAAATAATTTTCATCAAATCATTGATTTAATTGCGACCAAAATGTTAAGCAGCTTCCAGTTAACTGGAAATCATATGGTTGAGAGCAGAATCTTACTCTGTGAAGTGGTCATATTTTAAATTCAGGTCAATACTGTCCATCCGGAAGTTTCGCACCAACAGGTTGTGATGCGGGAAAATACTGCGACACAGATATGATGTCAATTCCAGCTGCATACTGTGCACCAGGATACTTCTGTTCTGGGAATTCAACAACAGCCCAACCAACTGGTACAGGAGGTAAATTTTATTCAGAAATCTGCAATATTGTTCCGATGTGAATTCTCTTATCACTAGATAAAATTTGGAATCTGCTATGAGGTTCATTTGACTAGAAACAAAACAGAAGATGTGGTATTGTCGGGGATTGATTCAAATATTTTAATTGTTGAACAGATTTAGTGTTGATTTCCTCAGTTCTAAAAACATTGGAATTTTTCATTCTTGTGTTTAGTGTAGTGATGTGCTGATGATATGAACAACACATAAACTTTGCAGGATATCGCTAGAGGGGCCTCAATTTTCCAATCCGACTTATTCACATACTTGATCCACAGATTAAAGTGATGTGAAACAAAATAGAAATGGAGAATAATCTTGCTCAAAGTAGTTATTTTTACAAATATTATATCCAAATTGACAGCGCTCACACCATCATTCTTATATATTAATTACATACAGTGAATCTTGATGGCGAAAACATTTCATTAGTTTATCGGCAATAGTTGCGTCCTGAATCAAATGTAAATATTTACAATTGAGCGTAGTTTAGATGATGTTTTCTATGGAGTGGTACGGTCGATATACTTGAGATTTTCGGCAATGTTACTAGAATACTTTATTCCTCCAGTTGGCATAGCACCTGAATACTAACTTACACACACCCGAACAAGTCCATAATATACCTTTAAATCCTACGTCATGTCGGGAATGATAAATGCAGATAATTTTATTTGTTCGCTAACGCAGACTATTAGTGAACCATTTTTTTCAGTAAAATAATTCTTATTTCCTTATTCTGAAATATATCAAATTGGACATCACTAAAAGCCATGTGGTTGATTCTGCCCGGTTACATCACAATTACATTGTTAAATGACACACATTTCAGACGTATGACTCATAAGTTATGATTATGTTGACCAGGTCCAGATGTTAGCTGCTGAATGTTGATCAGGAATATTTCATAGAATAAAAATATTTTCATGAATGTGGTGTAATCAGACATACTAAATTATAAACAGTTTTTTCTACTGTTGTTGGCAGTACGAACAATTCTAAGTATGACTATTTTTCCCCTTTAAGATTTAACTGGATGATTTCGTCGCAGCATTTGATGTAGCAATACTGTAAAATTCTTTTAATTCTTGGGGGTCCATTATTCGTTGATTTTGTGATTTGGCCCAACTGCGAAATCAACATCCAACAAAATAATTGACTTCGTATAGCAAATTATATCAACATACTAGATGGAAATGCAGATTGGGCACTATACATCTGTTTTCGCCATGTCATAAAATTGGTTGGGGGAAAAACACTGAAGATGAGATACTTATTATCTGAATATTTCAAATGGGAGAATCCATTTAGTATAGAAAGGGCTAACCGAAAATACACACAACTACCCATCAGCAAGTATCCAGTTATTGAAGTTTCAAATATCTTCAGTTTATCTTGATATCACCACACAGGTGACAGATGTCTGACAGGTCATTATTGTACAGAAGGCAGTACTGCACCCGAGCCATGCCATCCAGGATTCTACCAACCAAGCCTCGGAGCTCAGAATATATCGTGGTGTATAGACTGTACTGCAGGAAAATACTGTAACCAAAGTGGGTTATCCTCTCCTGATGGGCCATGTGATCCAGGTATGTCATTCCCAGCTAGCTAGATATTAAAATATGTATATATTCTATATCAAATGTCATATTACCAAGTTTTACTTGTTAGACTATTATTTATGATCCAGATGTTTCAATGAGATAATACAGTATAAGCTTATAGGTGCTGTGTCACAAACTTATAATTGAAATGCTATTTTGGATAAATTTGTTACCATACTGTTGTCTATGCTTTCAGGAGGACTATTTTAATGACCCTCATCCGTGTGTGTGTCCGTGCGTGCGTGCATCCATCTGTCCAGAACTTTTGTCTGAGCCTGTATTCTGTCATTTTCTGATAATTTTTTTTAAACTTGTCACATGGATCAACCAGCATGAGAACCTGTGCACCTGCATTTTGAGCTTGGTTGGACTCATTTTGGTGGGGTTATTACCATTATTCAACATAGAATCATACATCCTGAGACAAATATTTTGTCAGAGCCTGTATTCCGTCATTTTTAGTCAATGTTTAGCTCACCTGAGACGAAGTCTCCGGTGGAGCTATAGTCATCACTCCTCGTCCGTCCATCCATCCGTCCATCCGTCCATCCATCAACAATTCTTTGAACATCTCCTCTGGAACCGTAATGCCGAATTGGTTCATATTTGGTGTGGATGTTCCCTAGGTGACTCATATTCAGATTTGTTCAAATGAGGACACTGGGTCAAATAGTTCTGAAGCCAGGCCCATAACTCGGTAATTCTTACAACGACTTCTTCTCAAATTTCATTGGGCCGAATGGGTTCATATTTGGTACAAAGGGTCTTTGGGGGACTGTTAGTCAGATTTGTTCAAATGAGGGCACTTGGTCGAATGTGGGCGGAGCCAGTGACATAACTAAAAAAAATATTTTTTTTGTTAAATTCAGATTTTTGGAATTTTCACCTTACTCAATTTAACAAACAAAAAATTTATTTTTTATAAAATTTGAAAAAAGTGACACCATTATAACATCTGCAGAGTTATGAAACTTTAATCTTCTGAAATTACAGAAATATTCCATTACCCATCCCCCCTCAGATGGCCCAGACCCACCCCCACCTGGCCTGCACCCAACCAACATCCCTTCCAACGGATACAATTTCCAGCTGCCAACTTTAATACCTGTTCTATTAAAGTTGCAGATATCTCTTTGTGGATAGACAGAGAGAAACACGGGTCATTAATCTAGATTAGAATATGTCACTGACAGCTTGTATAAACATACTGCTAGTAATTTAAAAAAAACTGCCTGAATTTAGTGTGTCTGACATGGCAAATAGCATGCCTGTCATTTGCAAAATGAGGGCCCCAGAGGGTGAATTTAGTAATGCTATCCCACACAGCAGGCTAGCATCACCAAATTCACCCTCTGGAGACCTCATTCTGCTTAGGCCTCATCTTTGGGAAGTATCTATAGTATCAAATTAACATTGTTGTTAGTTACATTTCCCTTCTAGGAAGTTTCTATATCCCCTATTTTGCAGAAGATAAAATTCATAATTGAGGTGCCCAATGGGTGAACATCAATTTCAACTGGGGAACTTCAATCTTATCCTAGGTCTGCCATAGCAGTTGAGGGCCTTAGCATAATGAGGTCCCCAGAGGGTGAACTTAGTGATGCTAGCCCACTGTGCAGGATAGCATCACTAAAGTCACCCTCTGGGGGACCTCATTCTGCAAATGACAGACACACTATCACACTATTTCAAGGCTTGATTGTATAATACATTGTGTTGCTTGAGGCCAGGCACATAGAATGTAGGAATAGGCACACTATTTGCAGGCTTGCTCCTTTGGTGATTGTGATTCAGATTTGTTCAATCAGGGTCAAGGTAGGTGCAAGGTCAGCTACATTACTCTTTCTCTCCATAGTAATTCATGATGTGTCTTCTATGCAAGAATCAAATGGCCTATTTTGCTTATATTTGGTATGAAATTACCTTGGGTGACAGATTTGTGAAAATGGGATCACAAAGTCAAATAAGGGCAGAGCCAGAGACTTAACTATTTCACTACATAGTAATTCTTAAAATATGTTTGCAAGAACTAGTTGGCTTATTTAGCATGGAATGTTCTTCCTTGACTGCAATTCAGATTTTTAAAAATGGGGTCACCTGGTCAAATAGGGGCCAAACGAAGGACAATTTCCCTCTTTATATGCTTCCTTCACTAGGACCATCAGGTCTATTTTACTGATATTTATGATATGTATGAAGGGTTCTTTGGTGTCTGGGATTCAAATTTATTCAGATGGGGTCACAAGGTTAAATAGGGTGGGACCAGGGACATAACTATATGTCTCTATAGTAATTCTTAAAATGTCTTCTGAAGAGAGGTTGGACTATTTAGCTTACATATAGTATGGAGCAATCCGGAGGATCCTTTAGTGACTGAGATTCAGATTTGTTAACTCGTTTGGGACTTGATTCTTTTGAGAAAACATTACTCACAGACGAGATTGTTTGCAGAAATGCTTACTTTTATATAATTTTATAGCAATTTATGCGTTTATTCAATGTTGGGTCAGACCATTTTCCATGGCAGAATTCTCCGCGTGATAACTCATACAATATGAGTGATCATCCGTAGTCTATAAATTTTGTGTAGATACCACCAAATTGCGACCGGTTACCATAGCAACATATTTTCGGAAATGTATGCGTTTGGGGCTGTAATTTCGCTATATGACGATACCTTTGCGACATTTTGAATCAAATATAAATTATTTCCAAAGTTAAATGATCCAGGAATATTTTGCCAACATCTGGAACTAGCCTTGCTCAAAAATCACCCATCACCGACAGAGGGCGCCATTCAAAATGGCCGCCAAACCCCCGTTTTCTAACATTAAAATGCTTACTTTCATATCATTTTATAGCACTGTATGCGTTAATTTAATGCTGGGTCAGACCATTTGCCATGACAGAATTCTCCACGTGACAGCTGATAATATATGGGTGATCATCCGTGATCTATAAATCTTCCAAAAATTTAGTTTGGGTAGATACCACCAAATTGCGACTGGTTGACATGGCAACCGATTTTTGGAAAATTATGCGTTTGGCGGCTGTAATTTCGCTATACGAGATGTCTGCGTGTGACATTTTTAATCAAAGTAATTAATTACCAAAAAATTGGATCCAGGAATATACTTAAATTGCTCTCGCTTCTTGTTCCTTCTGCTGAAGGGGTCGAGATTCACCTGCCATGGTGATTGACAACCGAAAAAATGTCTACGCGTCTACGGCTTAGGCTACTGGGCGCCGCCATTTTGGAACAATGACGTCACTAATCACGGCACGCGACCCCCACGTGACGCTAAAAATAGGTTACATCTTCATGGACCCCTCACTGAGTGATCGGCCTATATTGAATACATGATACTATGCATAAAACATTTAATTATAAAAGATTCATTCGCTGATAACAAGTGCATGAAGTGGGAAACGGATATATCCGTTTCCCGTCCTGTAGGTAATGTTTTGGGAAACGGATATATCCGTTTCCCCGTCCTAAACGAGTTAAAATGAGGTCAACCTGTCAAGAAATGGCGGGGCTGTGGGGAGTTAACACTTTTGTGTCTAATAAAATCATTGAAATACCAAATTCACTAAAACATCTACCTTGGAACCACCTGACTGATTAATCTGACATACATGTATTGTGTTTTGGGTCCATGGATAATTGGGCTTCAAACATGTCTAAATGGTTTTATAAAAAGGCACTTGTGAGATTGGAAATTTCCAACAATTGAGAAAGTTTGAGGTGTCAGTTGTGAAATTCCAACTTAAGACTTGGGAGTCTGTAGCCCGGTCGGAGGGGACTTGTTGAGCTGGAGCAGGGGGTGATCAGTAGTGTACAGTTGGTAATTTCAAGGTGGATTTTCACCAATCTACATCTACATACGTGAAGTCTCTAGCCACATATCCGGTTTAGAGCTATTTCTTTTAAAGTGATTATTAAAAGTTCTGACTGTTGTGGTCTCCAGAGTCCCAGTCTTATCAGTCTTTGCAGTCTGGTGAGCGACCCCACAGTCATTGACTGTCTTGTTTAAGAACTTGGCACAGATGCCAACCAGCAAAGGAACCTGCGCACCTGCAAGTTTGAGTTCATTTTGGCGGAGCTATTGCCATTTTCGACATAGAAATGTGTTTTTTATTTTAAAGTTATTGACCCTTTCTCGACATATTAAAGATGTGCAACATATTTAGTGAATATGCACTTTGTCTCAAATCCTCCTACAGTTTGTAGTATAAGGATCTGAAACCCATAAATCCTTCAAACCTGCCACAATCGTCGGGGGACAATTTGGTCAGTGACCTTTTATTTTAACATAAATACAATTAAAAATGAAAATATTAAATTAAAAAGCTGCCCCTCATCACATTCTACCTGTATAATTACCTGGTAACACAATTTATTTTAATGGTCTAATGTTATATATAATATTCACTGCCTTAACTCTTTCTATACTAAATACTCATTGATGAGTAGTTTCCTCAGGAAATGTTCAGATAATAACAATGGAATTTATCATCTGAATATTTTCCACCAATTGATAGATAATCCTTCTGCTGTATTATCTTCCCTCTGTCTTTCGTCTGCTCTTATTACCTGAACATCGCTCCAAATCAATAATGGACCATATCAATGTACATTAATATCCTAAGTAATCGACTGCATAACCACAGCAGAATTATGGGTAACTTTTCAGGATTTAGTCGGAAATATGGCTTGTTTCCATTCATTGGAAAGCTCTCCCTGAGAGCTTTCCGATGAATGGCAACAAACCATATTTCCGACTAAATCCTGAAAAATTACCAATAATTATGCTGTGGTTGTGGAGTCGATTACTTAGGGCATTACTGTAGACTTTTATAACTGAATGTGAGAATCCATTTAATATAGAAAGTGTCAAATTTGTTCTCTATATTTCCAGGGTATTACTGTCCATCGGGACAAACTGTCCGTAATCCAAGCTTATACGAGTGTCCAGCGGGTTACTATTGTTTTGAGGATTCCAGCATATATCAGTTGTGCACTTCAGGGACTTACCAAGATGAAATGCGACAATCTTCATGTAAGACCTGTCCTGCCGGGTTCTTCTGTAATAATATGAATGGTCCTATCGTCAACTACACGCAGTATGTCTGCCCAGAAGGTTAGAATTATTCAGATATATTAACACATGTACAGTAATGCCCTAAATAACCGACTCCTTAACCACAGCAGAATTATGGATAATTTTTCAGGATTTAGTCGGAAATATGGCTTGTTGCCATTCATCGGAAAGCTCTCTGTGAGAGCTTTCCGATGAATGTCAACAAGCCATATTTCCGAATAAATCCTGAAAATTATTCATAATTCTGCTGTGGTTAGGAAGTCGATTATTTATGGCATTACTGTATGCAAGATGGGGTTAGTTACCATGCTACTGGTTGTTGTATAATGACTCTGGAGTTAATAAGTTCTGTGTATTTAACCCTTTCTATACCATGTATGTTTGTTAAACTTATTATCAGAACATTTCCCACCATTGAATATGAATTCTTCTGCACTTGTATTATCTTTTCATCTGTTTGTAATCTGCACATTTTTCCTGAACACCCCTCCAAATAAATAATAGACCATTCCAATGTATACTTTTATAACTGAAGTCGAATTACCCATACACTGCCGATAGGAACTTGATCAAGTCGAAAATGGTACCTGATGACAGCTGGACGAGTAGAGGGGGAATAAATGTGTCCGTCCTGTCAATGTGACCTGTATATGAGTCCCAACAGTGGGTATATATATGTTGTGCTTCTAAGTTCCTGGTTTAACACCAAGAAAGATACAGCAGATAAGAGGCAGTGTTTGTGCATATATATTCCCATATAATGCGAACCGTTACATAAGGGCGCTGGTGTAGGTCATGTGTGTCTCTGGCTATCATATTTTAACTAATGATATTAAAATGAAACCGAAATACAGCAGGATCATTACATGTTCATGTTCATGATCATGTTCAAGCATATAACATAATAATGTCTGAATATTCTTACAATACAGATATACAGGCGTTAGATCAAAGATGGCTGCCAATGTCACGTGATCACTATGGGGTGGCTAATGTGGCTACACTTCATCAATAGGTCCACAGTTAAGTCCATAGACATACCACAAAGACATTTATATTAATATTTTAATACATTGACCATTAATATATTTACATGAGTTACCACACACTAAAGTGTGCACATGGTAATCGCATTGTCACGTGAAATATCAGTTCAAAATTTATAATGTCTTTGGTTTGGAAATTATGCAATCCAATGATAATGCTCTGTCATTATATTATAATCAGGTCATTACTGCTTGGATGGGACAAGAGTTTCTACTGAATTCCCGTGTCCTGCTGGAACATACAACAATCTGACCGGGTTACAGCAAATGACAGACTGTCAGCCATGTCTCGGTATGTTAGTATAAACTAATAATCCCTTATTTAGATTACAGACTATAGTGTATCCCCAATCACCCAGTCATAAATATATGTAAAACGTTTGTAATTCAATTCAAATTTCATTTGCGATCCTTCTGCCTTTTGAATATGTTTCGACATCTGATACTATTTTATCACCAGAAAGGAATTTGTGGCTCTCAATTTGAGAATTAAAATGGAACTTCAATTAATGAATAGAAGTAATTTAATCAACATTATGGTGCCTTCCTGAATGGTGCTGTCTTGCTGAGATACCAAACAGTGTCAAGAGATTTGGGAACACGGTACCGTCATGTTTGCTCGTCACTGAGCCAATTCAAGGACCATTGGATTCACACCACAAATTCATGACTATAGTCAATATACGTTGTGAATGCAGATTATAGTCTGAACTTTTAAACTGACAGTGTCTGAAGCTTTAAGTTATAAAGTAATGCCCTAAATAATCAACTCCTTAACCATATAATTATGCTGTGGTTAAGGAGCCGATTATTTAGGGCATTACTGTACTCTATTAATCTAAACCTGTCTATTAACTCACTTTTAATTTCAAAGCAATTCTACTCCTGAAAGAGAACTGATGAAAATTGATTAGTTCCTGCAGTAATGCCCTATATAATCGACTCCTTAACCACAGCAGAATTATGGGTAATTTTTCAGGATTAATTCTGCTGTGGTTAAGGAGTCGATTATTTAAGGAATTACTGTAGTTCCTATACCGGTGTGATACGACATCTCCCCTCTGTGCATCTTCCCCTGGGGAGGGGGAGATGCACAGGGGGATCAACTGTTATACCGGTAGTGAATCTCATCTGTCTTTTGAATTTTGAATTTTTCAGGTGGATACTACTGCACTGATGGTACCATTAACCCATCTATGCTGTGTTCTGCTGGGTATTATTGCAGGAATGGGTCAGCAAGTGGCACTCCGATCCAGGGATATGATGCTAATGAGTGTCCTGTAGGTCATTACTGTCCCGGTGGGAGTATCGAACCTGATGCATGTCCACCTGGAACCTTCTCCAACAACACCAGAAATACAGACCTCACAGACTGCCTCAACTGTACAAGAGGTGGGCATAAATTTGTATGATGAATTATAATATAATTGTTATTTTGTGAAGTGTCTCCATCTGTTGTGTTGTAGATATAGCCACAGATAAGTGAATTCATGCTGTGATGTCACCATACATATAACACTATAATATGGGGCAATTTCAATTTTGTTGAAATTGCAGGAATGGTATGTAGTCTAGTCGTAATTCTCAGAAAAGACATTTCTAGAAGCATTTCCGCGGGAAAAGTGTCAAACCAACTTTTTTACCATAATTCGAAGGTGCCGAACACGAATAGACTGCCTGTCGCCCGATTGGATGAACAAAGGGTTCAATAAAACGCTTTTAAAATCTTCGTGTTTTTCTTCGTTGGGGGGGGGTTTGTTGATACGGCGCATCGTACACCGTAATATGAAATCACGTAACTGGCCTTGAACTTACTCAAACTTATATACTTCTCGCGGAACGTTCAAAGCCGCGTTGTATCATGATACTATCATCACAGTAATAATTCTGAAACATTAACATCATAGTAATCAGGTACCTACGGTAAGACAGTTTTATATATTTATCGACGATTCTCGTAAGAATTCTCTTATAGTCCGGGAGCCAACAGGGGTACCCTTGCACCCCCGGGACTTAACATCACCCCACTCATTTTGTTCTGTATTATGTCCTTGAACTTTTAAGCAATGTTAACAAGAAAAAAATGTGTCCGTGTAGAGTCCAGACAAGAATGCGTCCATCCTGGCCGCCGTTTTTCAGATCAGACCCTAAGTCAGTTTTATGCAAATTATTACGGGGGAAATCTATTAAAATGTATACAAATGTATATATTTTCGTGAAGCTAAGACATATTGACACTTTTTTGACTCAAAACTGAAACTCACCCTCGAAGATGGCCGCCAAAATGGCCGCCGGAAGTTGAAAATATGACGTTTTTTCACAAATATCTTTTAGATCAGTCATGTTGTTTGGAACTGGTTGAGTAATATGACTTTATTTTGTGTTTTGTATATTAACTGATCATTGGAGCGGCGTGTATGAGTACGGTATACAGTGAGTTGCTGAATTGTCATGTGTGAGGTGTATATATGCAAGTATGGAAGGTATAAATGGTCATGTGTGTGGGTATTGGTATATCTGGAAGGGCTCACCATTGGTGAGGTGTATATGTATACCTGGATTGACCCTATGGTCATGGGTATGGCGAATAGGTATACATGTAGTGGCTATATGGTCCATAGTGAGATGAATATGTATACACTGACTGAATGTATGATCGTGGATGTGATGAATATGAATACATATAGTTACTATATGGTCATGAGCAGGTGTAGGAGTATACCTGGTGTTCATGTATGGTGAATCGTGGCTGTATCGTCATTTGTGGTATGTACGGGTATAACCAAGTATGGCTGTATGGTCAGGCGTACGTGTATACAGTGGGTGACTATATTGCCATTTGTGTGCATATGGAGTGACTGACGTAATGGGTTGGTTTGTACATGTGTACCTTGAGTGGCTATCGCTTTCCACAATAACTCAAGGATATGTTAATCAATAGAGAGGTCATGTCAGAGAGTTCTCCATCTTGATGGTGTTTATGTATATGGGGGAAACATTAAACGTGGAAAGCGATAGCCACCCATTATCACACAGTCATTCCATATATACATAAACACCACAGATATAACAATATAGTGACCCAATGTATACACGTACACCTGACCCATGACAACGGATGACCATACAGCCATGAGTCACGGGTATACTCCTAAACATGACCCATAACCATATAGTCACTCCGTGTATACCCATGCATTTACCTCACCATTGGCTATACGGTAATCCCCCATATACCTATTCTCCACACACATGGTCAAATAGACATTCAATATATACATCAACACCACAACAATGACCATAGAGTCACTACAGGTTATACATACCTCACCAATCGCCACATAGCCACTCGCTTCATACACATACCCTCACCCATGCCACCTGGTATACTCCTTCATCTGACCTATGTCCATATAGTCACCCCGTGTGTACCTATTCAATACATTCATACATGATCATGGTCAATCCTTGTATACACATTCACCACAACATTGGCCATGTCACTCCCTGTATCCTATGTGTCACACCATAGCCGAATAGCGACACAAGATATACTAAAACACCCCAGCCATGTCAGGAAAGTCACTCCATGTATGCATATGCACCTCATCCATGGCCACATAACCACTCGCTATATACACATACCCCTCGCCCATGACCATATAACTACACATGTGTATACCCGTATATCCTACACATGACCATACCGCCACGAGTCACCAAGCAGGAACACCAGGTATACTCATACACCTGACACATGACCATTTAGTCACCCATGTATAGATACTCATTACATTTACGATCATACAGTCATTCCCTGCATACCTACATGTACTCATCTCACCATTGACCATACAGTCACTACAATATATACCTATTCGACACACATAGTCATATAACCACTCGATATATACATATGCAGCCCACCCTAGACCATAGAGTCACTCCAGGTATACATATACACCTCACCAACGGCCATTCAGCCCTTGCAGATATACTTACAGATATGCACACACGACCACTCATACCTTCCATACTTGCATATACACCTCACACATGACAATTCAGCAAATCACTGTATAAGCATACACGCCATCCATGATCATTCAGCTAATCCCTATACACCCACCAATGATAATACATTCACGAGATATATAAATATCTACCACAAGGACGCTCCATATATACCCACATGCTCGATAATGTCCACCAGCTTACTCCAGGTATGCATATTGGAGCTCCGTGGTCCAGTGGTTAGCGCGTTGGACTTGTCTTCGCTGTCAACACAGCGAGGCGAGTTCGCGGCTGGCTGGTGGTCTGTTGTGAGTTTCCACACAGCAGTGGCTTGGCCGACTTGAGCGATGTGCAATTGTTGGATTGTACACTGTTTGAATCTCGCGCCAAGTTGTGACCCTTGAGCAAGGTCGCTCGTACTGTGTCTGCTTTGCACCACCCATGCATTACAAGGGTACCTGACAATGAGCAGTGAAAGATCTTGTCAGTATGCTAGCCATATGGTATCCTCGCATACTCCCGGCTGTACCTCCCCCTGTCCCCGGGGAGCAGTAGATGGTTACTGAATGTTCAGGCTCATCAGGGTAATAATTGTAAAACTTTGAGCGCTTTGGGCCTCATGGGAAAGGCGCTTTACAAATGCTATACATTATTATTATATACACTTCAAGCATGACCGTACAGTCATGCCATGTATACCTATACACATTACCCGTAACCATAAAATAACTCCCTATTTATCCACACACCCCATCCATGATCATACAGACAACAAATGTACATCCCACCCATGACCTTACAGTCACTCCATATATACATAATCAACACATAGATGACCATGTAGCTATATCCATACACCACATCAATGCCCATACAGGCACATCGGGTTAACACAACCATACACCATACAGTCACTCCATTCATACCGATTCACCTCACACATGACCGTGACCTCTCCCTGTATACCTATGCATCTTACTATGGACAACCCACACGTAACCATATAGTCACTCCTTGTATACCTATTCACATCATTCATGACATACAATAACTCCCTGTATACTTATTCACCTCACCTATGATCATAGAGTAACTCCCTGACTACCATCTTGGCATCCACCCTGTATCCAGTTGATATTTTTAGTTATCATAATGGACCAGAATAGCCACAGATTATGGTTCATCTCGGTTCCGTCTCAAAGTTCTGCCCATTTCCTTTCAATATTATGGCCAGAATCACAAAAGAGGTTCTTGACAAAATTCCATACTTTAAAATGAATTTGTCATGCCCCATACGGAACTGGGACAACCAGAATATAACATATAGTTGTCAGTTAATTAACTAACATGTATAATAACCAAGTGAGTCACAATTTACTACCTTTTATGATAACACAGAGAATAATGTTCGGGATATATGTAAATAAAACTTTTTATATATTTGGTTGCCATTTTGGAAGCCATTTTGGAAGCCATCTTGAGCAATTTGGTCTATAAATACCGTAGTGTGACACATTTAAGATAGACCAAAACAATAAACACGTTTGAATCCAAAGACAGTTACATTTTACTTGAAAAAATGGTCCATACCTGAAAAGTTAATTTTTGCCGATATTTATGTCAAGTTTTTGAGAGAAAAGTCCAATATTTTTGGTGGTGTCAGTGGTGACAATAGTAACAATTAACCATGGTGCGTCAGACATGTTAGTATTCAATGTATAGGAGGCAGAATAGGAGGCCAATTTTATACATCAACCACAATTTGTAAGCGATTGCAGGACACGCTGGGGCAATATTTACCATTTTCCATATTTTGGCGGCCATTTTGGCAGCCATTTTGAGCCAAAGTAAGCATTTTGGTTCCAATGAGTTGGAATATTCATAGGTAATGATATGCCTCACTTAGATTACAAAGTTCTGTTCATTTCTTGTTGAAATATGACTAGAATCCCAATTGTGATTTTTTGTGAAATTTTGTACCGCGTTTTTGATTGAAGGGGCTAGGACACCCATAATTGCATATTTAATTGGTCCAATGATCAGCTAATATACAAAACACAAAATAAAGTCACATTACTCAACCAGTTCCAAACAGTATGAAGATATTTGTGAAAAAACGTGATATTTTCAACTTAATCCTGATTCACACAACTTTCAACCGGGTGTGATTTCATGAAGAGCGTTTACTTATTAAATAACATACTTATCCATATATGTATAGCAGATGATGAGATAGTTCTGACAGAAAGGTCTCGAGTGGTGATTCAAATAATAAAATATTCCCATGTTCATGATATTATATGTATAACGAGTGTGAAATATGTCTCGATATTGACTTACTGTATTTTCGCGGCAATAAAAACAGTATGTGACTTTAAGTTGATTTTATGGGTGAAATATGGGTCACAGGCAGCGACAGGCACCCTTATTGGATTCAGCATACTTGATTTATGCTAGAAAACTTAGTTTCATGCTTTTCCCCAAAAATGCCTCTATGGTTCTAGTATTCCACAAATGTAGCTTTTCCGACCAGACTAATGTTTTGATAGTGAGAATTTCACTGAAAATAAGCGAAGACAGATAAAATAATAGTCCAAGATTCCTTCAATTAAACCAGCTAGTGAAATTGATAGGAATAATACTTGTTTACGTCGAAGTACGATTGCCTTACTCTTCTACAGCAGACGTTATGTCCAGATCCAGTGGCGGGATGTTTCATAAAATTTTAATCAACTTTTTCAAACAAATCAATGCAAAATGATATAATTATTGCAAAGAGTGATAACTTATGGTTATAATGATGTATTATAATCTATCATTTACATTAAATTACATTCACAGAATATGCCGTGTAATTTCGAGTAACTCACGTTTTGTTTACGCTCAGAGAAGGCTCGAACTGTTACGAAGTCGCGTGGTCAAATGAGTTCTGATTGTTTTGAAATTATGTAAATATTTTCCAAACAATTTATGTAAACTTTTTCTGATTAAATCACTACTTTCAGTTGTCAACTCTTTTGGAGTTCAGAACAAATGTAATGTTTTATATGGAATAAACTGGGGTACCCCAACAAATGTGACATTTTATTTCCATCATTTTGGTGAGTTTAGAGGCAATACTTTGACGTAAACCAGTATTATCCCTACTGATTTCACTAGCTGCTTTCCGTCTAAGGAAACTTGGTCTATTGTGCAAGTCCACAATTAAAATTCAAACATGCGAAAACATTTTTCTGTCCTCCTTAACCCTTTGAGTGCCAGGGGCCGATCTCATTGGCCCTAAACCTACAAAATAAGTCTGTTAAAGAATATAAGAATAAATTATAAAAATTGTAAAAAATGTAAAAAAAAAAAAATTGTTAGGCCAATGCATTCTCTTATATATGCGAGGCGACCTATGGTCGACTCGCATATATAAGAGAATGCATTGGCACAGGGTATATGGGTTGATACAAAAATCGGACCTGGCACTCAAAGGGTTAATACTTAGCTACTGATTATTAGTTCTCGTGAAATTTGGTTCAGAGGTTATATATAAGAATATCTGTGAGGTTAGGTTGCATTGAAGTTTTTCACCTTTTGAAGTTTTTTCCCTTTTGTCAACTGTAAAACTTCATTTTTGTCTGCTTGCTACATGTATTTAACTCAGGAACTTGAACATTGTACTTCTTTTGTTTATTTTTTGCAGGTTATTATTGTGATAACTATGGACTGACTGAGCCAACTGCCCAATGTGATCCAGGATTCTACTGTTTATCAGGATCAGATAATCCAA
This sequence comes from Siphonodentalium dalli, assembly GCA_032622095.1. Lineage (NCBI taxonomy): Eukaryota > Metazoa > Mollusca > Scaphopoda > Gadilida > Siphonodentaliidae > Siphonodentalium > Siphonodentalium dalli. The sequence goes on from CP136064.1 coordinate 191,203,263, forward strand.
CAAGAGAAATCTGTCCACCAGGGTCATACTGTCCTCAAGGTACAATGCCAAACTTTGTATAGTTTCTTGTAAAAGAGGCTGTGAGAGCTATGAATCTATCAAAATTCTAAATTTATAATTTATAAGCAAAAAGCAAACTTTAAAAAATTGCAATGTATCATATATGGCAAAGAAAGAGTACAATCTTATGGTGATAACATATATATTCGAATCAAATTAGCTTGATTCACATGTAAAAATACTTTGCAATTTGGAAACCACCAACTGTGACATTTGTTGAGGTGGAAATTTTTCCAGAACCCAGTTGTTTTGTTTCGGAAGCCACAGTGTGCTCATTTGGAATTGACCTATTTGCATAATGGTTTTAAAAGTTTTCCTTTGAACGAACTGTTTTGTTACTCGCCAACGAAATAATGTATGGAACTCCAGTAATATTTAAATGACAACAAGGGACTTCTAGAGATGTAATATGAAAGATTATCACTGATCTGCAGTTGTATTATCGATACTCTCATCATGTTATAGGGATGCTCTATGTATTGTCAACACTTTTCTTGTTATAGGGACATATTCACCCGTCCGATGTCCGGCAGGTACATTCTCCAACAGTACACAACTGACATCAGTGAATGAGTGCTCAAACTGTACTACAGGTTACTACTGCCAGTTGACTGGACTCACCTCCGAGGAGGGGCTTTGTTCTCAGGGTTATTACTGCCCCACAGGTTAGTAACCAGTATACAGATGAGTAACCAGTCTACTGTCTTACAAGGGAGTAACAAGTCTACCGCCCCCCCCCCCCCCCCTCGAGGGCCCTACTCTCATTGACAATATGTTACTGTTACTCTCATTGTAGAATGCCTTCAAACTTAATGGTTATATCTGCATAAACTTTAACAAAACGAGAGTTATTTCTCAAAATTGAATATCGTTGACAGTTTCAATTGAAACTTTGGTCACAAGAATTTACAAACTCCAAATGAGATTAAAATAGCCCCCCTGGCAATCAATTTTGCAAGAATTGTATGAAATAACCCTTCCATGACTGGAGCTTCCTGAAATTTTGCGAAAACCCTTGCATATATAGGAGAATATATTGGCCTAATCATATTTACCTTGACCTTGTAAGCCAGTGCATTGTCTTTTATATGTGAGGCTCCCGTCTCCCATATATAAGAGAATGCACTGGCACAGGATCCTTAAGGCTGCACCAGCACAGCTCCGGTCATGAAAGGGTTAACCCACCAGACCTGACATCAGTGATTTCTGTTATATTGCACAGGTTCAACAGTTTCCACACAAGTTATCTGCCCTATTGGCCTGCATTGCCCGACAGGATCTGACGAGCCTCGATCATGTATATCTAGTTACTTCACCAACACAACAGGACAGTGGGAGTGTGAAATCTGTCCAAATGGGTATGTTATATTGATTTCCACTGTAAAGTAATTCATTCCTATTGTAGATTTGGCTGATGCACATATTTGGAATATCACAAAATATGTAGTCCTGACAACTATATGTTCAAATTCCACTCCCCAGATCTTGAGTTTTTTCTTATATGTGACTATGTCTCTAGTAAGAATGGAAACATTACACTAGATCCTTAGACAGAAATGAACCTGTAGGCATGATCTACCTTGAATTTAGAAAAGTATTTCACTCTGTCCTGCATTAAAGACTTTTATGCAAGACGAATAAATATACTACAATGGATAAAGGCATTCCTTGCTGACAGAGATCAAAGTGTTTGTGTAAACTCAAAATTCCGGGTGGAGCTCAGTTACAAGCAGAGTTCCGCAAGGATATGTGCTAGGACCAATGATTTACATCCGTTTTATAAATGACCTTCCTGAGTGTGTACAAGGAAAAAAGGTATTACAACATGTAAATGGTCTCTAAATTGGCAGTTACAGTTTATTCGCCAAGATACACATTATCCACTTTGGCTACAACAATCCTAGAAATAATTACTTATGTCGGATTCACCAAAATATCTTCCCAAACTAGTCGGCAAGTGTCAAAAAGATTTGGGGCGTAAATGTTGATGAGAAACTTAATTTTGACATCCATGTAAATTCAATCCGTATAATATATCAAATCCAGAATACTCAGTACTATCAATAGAATATCAATGGATACATGCATTCAGATCATTGTGTACTTCTATGGTGCAACCTATTATAGAATACTGCAATAACGTATGGGATCCTCACCTAGAGTACTAAGTGTTAGATTTTATTTTGCATAGAGCAACGAAGCGTTTTCCTACCTTGAGAAATCTAAGCTACAGAGAACGGTTGGTGAAGCTAGACCCTCCATCTGTTAAATACTGTCGATTAAGGACAGATATGTTTGAGACTTTTAAGATTCTTAGGAATCATTATAAAATAGGAATCATAACATCAATGCAAAGGTCTTTTTCCAGAAAGGACTCTCCACGAAAACATGGGCATATTTGGAAGCTGCAGTTGCCACATTCAAATAAAGACATTGGGAAATATATTCTTCACGCAACGTATATTATTGTTGTGAAATGGCCTTCGCGATATGATAGTTGAAATAATATCTTTGGATGATGTCATGTCCATGAAACAGACATGCCCTGTCTGTTCCTGAATAAACTTTTTAAGTCTTTTTATTTCAGTGGGTTCAGGTGGTGTGTAATAAATACCTAACAACATGAGAGTGTGAATGGGTTTGTCGATATGGCACTTATGCCATCACGGAATGAGAGAACGAGAGGCATGCTTTCTCCTTCGGCACAAGTACCATATCGACAACACTATTCACACACTCATGTCCTTCTGTGTATATCTGCTTCACTCTACTGACAAGATCCTAGTAATCCAAGAAATATCTATGATTTACATCAGGATGTGTTGTAAAATGAACATCCCTCTTTGATTATTAGTGTAAAAATTAAAATTTTTTTTTTTAATTATCTAGGTTTTATTGCCTGCCAGAGAATGTGACAGCTGGAGACCCGCAGTCTGGATACCATGACTGTCCAGCAGGCTACTACTGTCCTAATGGAACAGGACTCGACTGGTTACCATGTCCACCAGGAACATATAGTCAACAGACCAACCTATATAAGGTGATATATATGGAAGTTTAAAAAAATTACTTCGTAGAAGGGCTACTCGTCAATCTCTGTGTTGTGTTATCTTGTCAAAATGTGCAATTGTCTGGTATACCACTTGCATACTGAGCAATTTTGCCAATGATAGCTGAAGCATTATAATAGCTACAGTAATGCCCTAAATAATTGACTCTTTAACCATAGCAGAATTACCCATAATTCTGCTGTGGTTAAGGAGCCGATTATTTAGGGCATTACTGTATCGGTATTGTGATGATTGTATTACCGTACTGACCCGCGTTTAGGCCCAGGGGGCCTTTGTTTTATTTGAGCTCAAAAATCCAAGTGGGCTTAAACTCGGATATGGCCCTTTGCAAACCAAAAATCCTAATAAATCGGGACAGTAAAACTTATGAAAGCCGATCTAACGCCGATTATTTGGGAAATATACCCGCCTTCCAGATTAAGTAAAGGTAAGTATAAGTTACTTTGAGAAAGTAATTTTTCAATTAAATGTGAATATTAAAATATAATAACACTTAAGTCTTGTAGTTTTATTGTCCAAAATTCCCATGTCAAAATGACACTATTATGCAAGCGGCATTGTGGGTTATGGGTAAATCTCTTATCTTATAGTCTATAATAGTCTATAGTTTATATCAATGTTCAGACTTAATCCGATTTGGAAAACAATAAACCCGGTGCTTTATTCGTGATCCATTGTCCACATAGAGGATGTTACAATAGCGACTAATTGCATGTTTAACAAAAGCCAGTGAGTGTAATTATTTAACAGTACTGACAAAAGGCCGTTGTATTTCTGCTAAAAAGTATAAAAAAAAGCACCATTCGGCAAACCTCGTCAGATTCCTTCACCCTTGACCCCCAGAGGTCACAGGTCGAGGAGTTCAGAATGAAATGTTTATACCGGTACTGTAAAACGTGTTTAAAAATGTTAATGTTGGTTTCTAGTGAATAACGTTGATGTAGTTGTTGTTGCATGGACGTAAACAACCCATATATACATCGCTGGTTGTTGTTGTTGAATGAACAAGTTTCCCCCTTCTGCTCCATTATTATACCCACTTTGTGTTTACATAACCAAGAAGCCAGTTTTTTGTGTTTGACCTACGTTGTCACTGAACACGAAAAATATGTTTTTACAGTACTGGAGTTGAACAGGTGCGCTTTGATTAAAGTATTGCACGCACATGGCTTTTAAAGCTATACGCTGTTAGCGAGTGTTTTTTTATGTCTGTTAATGTTTTGTTTCCCCCGGGAAGTATAATTGAATAAACAAATGAGAATTTAACATTCACTTTATTTTATTTCATTCAATATTATCACTTACCTACGAAGTATAACTTTCCGTTTTTCGTGGCATTCTCGCCGTCACCGATCGTTTGCGAATATACTTCCCGTTATATTGGAATTATTTATTTGGGGAGTATCATTAGCAAATACTTACTTACCACTGCTGGAATTGACAAAATTTGGGGTGGGCTTAAACACGAATATACCCCTGTGCATGGAATTTGGTCAAAAGATATGGGTGGGCCTAAACACGACATGGGCTTTGAACCGGGTCAGTACGGTATCAATTCAATGTATTCATGAGGAAGACATAAAAAATATCGGAAAGTAAATTTAAAAAATTTGGTTTCACTTGGAGAATAATGTTGAGTCTTATCTGTTTTTACTGTGTTTTGAGATTTCGTATTCTCATGACGCTGACTAAGATGTACAAAGTCTCATCTTTTTGTTATGAATTTTCAGGTCACTCAGTGCCATGACTGTGACGGAGCATATTACTGTGCCGAGTCTGGAGCAACTAATGTCACGGGTCTCTGCTCTCCTGGATATTACTGTGAATCTGGTGTTGATCGACATAATCCAAACAATGCTGCTACAAATAGCTCATATCCGTCATCATGTCCACTCATCGGGGGACATACAGGTAACATCACGAAGTGTAAATCTAGTAAATTTATGTTCACATATTTAATAGCTTTTGTAACTCAGGTAACTAAATACACCTGCTGTGTCAAACAGGAAGTTGTTTCTGTCTAACCCCATGATCTGCGTACTTGATGAAAATCTCAATTTGCAATATGGAATTCAAAAAAGTAGACAGTTTTATTGAATTATGTGGTAGATGGCATTACAATATAACTAAATTCACGCTGCTGTATTATTAAACAGTTTCATCAAGACAGTCCAGCTTGATGAAAACAAGATGAATTGTCATGAACAATAAACAGTGTATTGTTGAGTTGTATCTCATAGTAGGAGTTACAGTAAGTGAAACATTATCTAGTTTGGGTGTGAGCCCTGGGAGCTTAATGCCAGTGTTCGCGCTGTCAGTGGCCAAATTTTACCCCAAATGGAGACGGAAAGCTAATTCCAAAGGGCTGAATAGATTTAGGTGACAAAAACGGGTTTCGTACTTCGGAAATATCATACCACCGGATGATTTGGAAGGGGCGCCACTACTTCCCTACAACCCACTTAGGAAATTTTGGAGGGTGTCATGAAATAGTGAGACATTTACATGAGGTGGTGAAATGATGAAAATTATCTAGACATTATTTAGTTTTCTTTTTCTTCTTTTTTCTTGTTGATGCTGCTGCTCGCTCTAATATCGTACCATGAGAACCCAAATATCGTACCATGAGAACCCAAATATCGTACCATGAGAACCCAAATATCGTACCATGAGAACCCAAATTTATTTTGTAATGGGAGCGTTGATTTAATGGCGAAGGCTGTACAAAGGGGACTGCCTGATACGGCTTTGAAACACTTTAAAATTAGCTAATTAGATTGCAAGGTTCTAAACAGGAGTGTCACAAAACTCAAATAAACTTCTATTTTATTTTGTTGTGATCTGATTGGTTGGATCAATTAAATAGTACAGCTAGCATATAGAGACATGAGGGCAAGAATCTCATTATGAACGTTAAAAAAAAAAATTTCCAACTCCTGTCAAACCAGGCATTATCATACACTATTTTTAACACTTTGGCGGGTATAACAACATTTCTGTCACCATACGGTTGGCATGTTTAACAACATTTATGTCATTTTACGGAAGTTTTGGGTAATATTATGGTACCGTGTACATAACATTGAAACATCATCTTGTGAAAGGAAACTTTTCAAGGATATCATGTGGATGGATATTATTCTTATTACTAACATTGATTCATGCTATTATTAATGTTGTTTTTATGAATTATTCGTTGCAATAGGCCAATAATACTCAGTTTATTTGCAAAAATATTGATATGACTTCAAATATGACGTACTCACAAGCCAAAGTGTTAAACCAATCTGGTTGACGAAATGTGTTAACTTAACTCCATAATGCACTAATTCATCATATTAATTTGTTTAGGATATGGTGACATCTGCCCGAGAGGTAACATGTGTCCAGCCGGCAGCATTTTACCAACAGGGTGTTTAGAGGGCAATTACCAGGATGAGGAAGGACAGAGCTCCTGTAAAATTTGTCCAGAAGGTAGGTCATATTAATGCTGCCTCTCTTACGATTAGCAGAGCCGCGGTTGGCTTGAAGAATTGTGAGGATAAGCAGGGAGGAATTCCAGGCCTGGGTATCACATCCCTCCACTCAGCAGTCTGTCTGTGACAAATAATCATCCCATGGGTTTTTTTATTTTCTTTGTTCAAAAAGTTACAAAACAAAAGTAATTGACTTTTTTGAGAAAGATTGTTGATTCAGACTTGGGATTTGGGGGATGGTGTCATTTCAGAGCCGATAATGATAGAATGTGATATAGTATAATGAAGGCCAGTTATCATAAAGGAAAATTATCATGATAATTATCTGGAGAAATGCCTGCGTTTAATTTGAAAAAGAAGTGCACTCTTCCAATAAAGATTGTTGAAAGAGATAAATGGGATTGAAGTATGTATTTACAGGATTAGATCTTAATCCTTCCATGACTGGAGCTTCATGAAATTTTGTGAAAACCTTATGCCAATGTATTCTCTTATATATGTGAGTCTCCCATAGGGAGCCTCGCATATATAAGAGATCACATTGGCATAACATTAATTATACCTTTACTTGTAAGCCAGTGCATTCACTTATATATGCGATTCTCCCTTTGGGAGACTCGCATATATAGGATAATGCACTGGCACAGGATCTTTAATGCTGCACCAGTGCAGATCCCATCATGAAAGGGCTAACTGATGCTACTAACTGTTGAATATACAGGAAACTTATATTGCAAATGAAGTACAAGCTCACCGAGAGTTTTCCGATGAATGGCAACAAGCCATATTTCCGCTAAAGGAAGCCGTTCACACTGAACTATATGGATATATGTCCTGCGTTTGTAAACCATAGTAGAAAAGGGGTTAACTTTTTTGTGGTCGCCTACGATCCCTCGCGGTCTTCAGTGGCTTGCTCGGATTAGTCACGCATGCGCAGTCCCAATATAACCGACTGAATTCGCCAGTTTATTTTCTGCTACCAAACCGAACGGAAGTCTAAAGGGAGTATTGTTCCGAATTTGTCGTTTAACAACTAGACAACAAATTCAATTTATCGATACAATAATTACTGGTCGCCTACGCGTTAGTTTTTAGAATTATTGTTTCGAATTCACGGTTTCGTTTCGCTTCAAACATACAATTGTTCCGTGTTTTCGAATAGGCGGCGGATTTAAAAAAAAAAAATTCGAATCTGAAAATTTACATATCGACATAATCAGCCGCCATTTCAAGGCCTTACGAGGCGCATAGATTATTGTGAGTAATACATCTATGTAATTATTATAGCACCTATAAGGTATGATATAATTTGTCAGATATAAATGCCACATGATTCGCTACCGGAAGTCTCCTAATTTCGTGGGAATTTATTTACACGTGGACATTTATTTAGCAATAATTACCATCGCTACTGACGCTATCTATCATAATGTTATGAACAACATTCTTTCTCATAATACTTTGTTGTTTTATGGTTCAATACAACTGATCCAGATGTGTTGGTCACATTTGAACTTAAAAGTTGATTACAATTTACATCTGGGTTTATCAATGTAAAAACAGTAGTGTCATTATTACTTTAATAAATTGACAGAGATTGATATTGGACAAGTGTTATAATTCTGTTCATGGTTTGATTCTCGTAACGGAGCATCACCTTCAATGTAACAATCTCAGCCATGTGCTAGCGGACTGGGGATCGCACCCTGGTCAGGGTATTCTGACAGAAATCAGAACTCTTTCCGATACCAAGTTTGTCAGGCTAACAAATCCCATTCGAGATTACTGAATAAAATCCGAATGTAAATGCTGACTTTCCCCATTACAACACTTGTTCAGGTATGTTGTCGTGGGTGCACTACGCTGTGCAATCGGGTGTGGACAATAAAAACTTAATGGCTGACCCATGTACACACCTAGGTGTGTGCATGTTACAGAACACGACTGGAGTCACTAGATCTCATCAAAACAACATGCTTTCACAAAATACTTTGTGTGTTCTGTTTTAATACTGTCTCCTATGATTTAGATGTGTTGGTCGACGCTTGAAGTTATCAGACTACAGTTTATCAATATCAGAAAAATAATGACTGTCGTCATACTAAGATTCGTTAGTGTCATTAATTTCAGACAGGGATTGATATCTGACAGGAGTCAGAATTCTGTTGAGTACATGATTCGATTCTCGTACAGTGCTTCAACTTCACTGTCAAAAATTTTGAACTGCTAGCATTTAATGATTGCAAGCATGACACTAAAATTAATTGTGATGACAGTTTCACTATTGTCTCAATTCCAGATTTTAGTTATTATTCTGAATTGTATCCAAAATTAACCCATCCTTTCAAAATTGCTGGGTTGTTTCTCGACTAAATGGTGTCTCCTTCCGGAATACAAACATAATTGCTTTCCTTCCTGTGTAGGTTTACCGAAAAGAAGCGGGGGGGGGGGGGGGGGGGGGGGGGGGGGGGGGGGGGGGGGCTGGGTTACTACGATTCTGGATATGGCTCTAATTGGGACACAAAATTACAAATCATGGGTGCTCCGGTTTGCATTCTCTAGAGTAAGGCAAGAAGCTTATCGTCACTCTGACGGTGTTTAATCATGGTTTCACTATCTACAAATATATTTGAAGATACTTTGGTTTGAAAAACCTTTCCCCTTCTTGATTCAATTATGAGAATGATTCCAGCCTGACAGGTATTTAGAATCGTGGTGACTTGACCCCTCCAGGTAACTGGCCCACTGGCAATAACTGGTGACCGTGGCCTGGATGACGTTCCCCAATGAATAACGATATAATAGCAGTGGTATTCCAAGACGAGGAAGTGGGGGGAGACATTATTTATGGCAAGTAACCATATCAAATGTGAGCTGGGTACAAGAACAGGCTGTACATCCAATACAGCATGCATTGTTCATAAAGGGCATGGTAGGTGTTTTGAAGGTATTCATGGACTAGCTGGAGTCTCAATGAATGTTCAAATATATACGTGTCCCGAACTTTCATACCGTTGATATGGCGAATATACTTCACACACGAATGAAGCATATTTACATGGAAAGCATTTATATTGTCACGTGTCCCACGACCACTGCCAATAGCCTTTCCGACAAGAGGCCATCAGCATGGCTCTTCATACTTCTATTGCCCATATCAATTTGATTATCTGGCACATAGACAATAAAACAGGCAAAGACGTTTGCGCTGTCCAGCTAAGCTTTCGAGGAAGCTCATTGACCAGCATTACCGACCTTTCCTAAGACGCAGGCAGGGGACCACCCTGTACGAGTGGGATCCCATCCCCATGGCACCAGATGCCCGATCGTAAGGGCCTGAAACCATGCTGCCAACTGCGCATTTCGGTCTATGCTGGGTTTGTCCTCTCTTCCTTAAACATGCCATAAGCAGGACCACTTGGGTGGGGGGAGTTCCTCTCTATCTTGGCTCTTAATATTAAAATAAAACAACATTATAAAGGGATGTGTATCCTTTACTAGGAGGATGATAATTTCATTCGTTTCCTTCCTAGGGGAGCCATTTTTAGAGCGGGTCTTCCCCTAGTTTGCTGCATGCTTCACACTAACTGACATAACACACACCTAGGTCGTTCTGCTGCATGTTTGGGGGGGGCAGAGGCTCAGACCTGAATATTCCGTATGGTGACCGTGAAAATTTACCTGTGTTCATCATCTGACTACATTGTACATCATTTGAACTGATTTCGGTTGTAGAAGGCGCACCTTCATTTCTTAGAATCGGATCGCGGTGGGTATTCCGCTGGGAACGCGGACTGCTCTCAGGTGCCTAGTGGTCGTGATGGCCTAATAATAGTAATGTGTGTGGATTTAGGCTGAACATAATACTTGTGATTGCACATTTTGCTGTCTGTCTCCATTCCAAAGGATGGTGCTCGTTGGGAAATTTCTCCAAAATTAATACTCGTACCGACACTATTGTTTTGGCACCTGAGAGTAGCGGTTTGCTTTCTCATTGGATGCTCTGGTCACCTGCGGTGTTCGGCCATGTTCTCTGAGGGGCTATATATATATCTTTAATGATACATTGGATTGTGCCAGGGATCTCTGCTCTGGCTCCGACCATTGGATTGTTGGGCGCAGCTTTAGTAGGGTCTTCTGACATGATCTCATGATGACTTATATATCACCATGATATATCTATTATATCATTTTATATATCTATATATGCGAAAGATTTGTGTCACCGGGTTTCTGCAATGATATATTGTGAAACAGTGATACATAGGTACCTCAGAGACATGAGACATGTTCTCTGTGGGGTTGTATATCTATATTTAGTGATACGTTGGATCATGACAGGGAGCTGTGATCTGGCTCCGCCCATTAGATTGATGGGCGCAGCTTTGGAAGGGCCTTCTGACATGGTCTCATGAGGAAAACTTAATATGTATATCCCCCGGATATATATATTATATCATTTTATATATATATATACACAATGTGTATATTGTGATACATAGGTACCTCAGGGACATGTGAACGTGTGATAACTGTTCTAAGGGCAGGACCAGTTCACGCTCCTCCGGTTACGTCTCGACGGTTCAACCAATTCGTGGGGATACGTCTGGTGGAGCTGCCGGGGTACTTGGGACCTCCAGGCCATTTGGCCCCCACCAGACGCTAGCGGTTCTGGGCGCTAAAGCTGCCAAAATCGCGTGCGTACGTATCGACACCGGCTGGATGGCCTTCGGCAGCTTAAGCGTAGGGCAGGGGCCGTACCCATGAGGTAAAGCGCCGAGTCCCCCTGGTCACGCTCGCATTACCGACACGGCCTTGCCTGCCACTCCTCCGTGAAGGGATCGGAGAAAAATGACCTCTCCCCACCCTCCAGCTTGGCCAGGATATTAGCTTGGGCATGACCACCTGCAGCATGCGATGGTGGGGGCTCCCTCTGATCCGATGGCTTGACTCGCTTATAGTTGTATAACCCATTTGGGCTAATGGGCTCTCCATTTGATACCTGTGCCACAGATTGGGCATCAGGTTATCTGCCATTTGCATTGGTGAACAGCAGTTAGTTAAACTCTTAATGTTGGTTGTCTTGCCATCTTTGGAGTGGGCCTCCTCCAGTGCAGGTCGTTATGTCGCTAAGGCGGAGAGGGAGTTAGTCTCCTCGCATCTCAAATCGGCTGGATTCTTAGAACTGACGGATGAAGAACAGAGAATTGCTCGGTTCGCTCGCAATTCTGAATTGAATGGCACCACCTGGGATGTTGCTTCCAAAAACAAGGGGGGGAGGTACATGTTTGGGCAATATAGCACTCTAATTATATGAGTTATTTCACGTACCTAATCATAACAGATTCATTAAAGAGTTCATATTTAGGTACAATCTGTTTTAGAAGAGTGCATTCCCTCCAAAATTTGGCTATTAACTTTATTGCTCGTGCCTCCTCCTGGGCTTGCATTCTAATCCATATAGTTCAGTGTGAACGGCTTCCTTTAGCGGAAATATGATATTTTTTTAAATATAATATATATTTCCTTAAAGAAAGCCTGAACACTGAACTATCATAGGGCCCTCCCATGGCGGTGCCATTCCCAACCCCGCAACTCGCCAATCTCCTGATTGAGTTGAAAATAAACTGGCGAATTCAGTCGGTTATATTGGGACTGCGCATGCGTGACTAATCCGAGCAAGCCACTGAAGACCGCGAGGGATCGTAGGCGACCACAACAAAGTTAACCCCTTTTCTACTATGGTTTACAAACGCAGGACATATATCCATATAGTTCAGTGTTCAGGCTTTCTTTAAGGAAATATATATTATATTTTAAAAAATATCATATTTCCGACTAAATCCTGAAAAGTTACCCATAATTCTGCTGTGGTTAAGGGGTCGATTACTTAGGGCATTGCTGTTCCTTATATGATAAATATGATACAATGAACACAGCTGACATGCATCATTGTTTTTCATTGCTGTAGGCTTCTATTGCTTGAGTAATTCATCAGACTATTCAGACAAACCTTGTCCGGCTGGTTACTACTGCCCTGCTGGGACACAGCAACAACATCAGTTCCCATGTGGCTCCGGAACCTTCAACCCGTCGGAGATGCAGACAAATGAGACTGCATGTTTGTCATGTACTCCGGGATACTACTGTCAGACCACTGGTCTGGCCGCTCCCACATCCAACTGCAGGTCAGTTAGTATCCTTGATAGTTTGATACTCCCATATAAATTTCTCTACATATTTCCAGTGAAAACTTTGGTTTTGTCAAGATACATGTGGTACCTAATTTTGTTCGATTCTTTTTTATTTGATTTGCTTCTTGCAACTTGATAAAGCTATTCTATGCGAAATATCTATGTCACGCATCTCAATAAGGGTCTTTCATAATGTGATCATTCTAAAAAAGCCATTTACTGATGTCTGAACAATATTTTATATTTTTCTCCTGCTAAAAGACTTGAGTGTCAAACGCTGCATTGGTTGACCTCGGCAAGCGATCTCATACTAAAGTTGTCGCGGGGGACTATTGTCAGTATGCTAGTCCTGATGCGCACCTTGGATTGTGCTGTATAAATGCTTCGATAAATTTTATTATTTATTATTATATTCATAGTGAGGGATGGTATTGCACAGGTGGATCAGTCCAGTCCATGCCAATTGATCCCAGCCAGGGAGGAAAGTGCAACAAGGGGCAATACTGTCCTCTCGGCAGTGATGCACCGATTCCATGTCCAGGTGGAAAATATTGTGCGCGGGACAGACTGGCTGCCCCGACTGGTGACTGCTCACAAGGTTAGAAGCATGCATTTATGTTTATCAGTTTTTTTTAGAGCAGAAGGCAAACAGAATTATGCACCCTTGTGCTTTGAACATTACAGGTTTGTTTATATAGAAATACTCCTTTTTGTTCGACTTAGGTGAGATAATATCACTCATGAGTTTCTCATTGCATTCAATTAGCCCTTTCTTTACTTAAAGATACTCAATCCGTTTCGATGATCCCCATATCATCAGATTCCAACAACAACATTTTTTGTTAAGATAAGATAAAAATGCTATAAACTATGCGAGCGCATTGTGTCAACTTCACAAAATCAATAATTATCAAAGGAAATAATATTATTGTATAAAACAAAATGAAGGAGAAAGGGGAAAAAGGACTAGGCATTCTGGTTTTGTCAAAAGTGGAGATCACCTGGTCCATGGAGGATTAAGATTGCCTATTCGCCATCTATAAGAGATTACATGAACCATGATAAAACGTACCATAGAATTATCGTTTCATTTTAAATTTGGGATATACTATATAGTTCAGTGGGCAAGATACTTCTAGGAGATATATATTTGACTTATTTAGAAAATATTGTATCTGGTGTTAGTTCACGATTCTGTCTTAAGGCGGCATCTATTGACAAATGGCAAATCTGATAGATTGGATCAAATATATCAATGACAGTGTGTGTCGTAAACGCTAGCGAAGCTACTTGTGACTTCAGCCGCTACCAAATAAACTACCTGGTTTATACAATAAACCCAGTTTGTGACTGGACTAGAACAAATATGGCAATGAACTCAACAAGGCATGTTATTTTTCACAGGGTTTTATTGCACAGAGAGCGCTTACATTCACAGTCCATTCGATAATGTTACTGGCAACATTTGCCCTCGAGGACATTACTGCCCAACAGGAAGTAAAGCAGGTGTTCCCTGTCCGATAGGATACTACCTCGACACACAGGGCAACAGTCAACTCTCAGCATGTAAAATATGCACAGAAGGTATGTTTTCCGCATGTTTAGTTTATTAGTAGAAACCTATTGGGACAATCTTTTGTGATTTTTTTTTGACAATATTGTATAAAACTGTTAATAATGTTGATTGATGAGTTCGAGCAGGATTTGTCAGAAATTTCTTTTGAAAAACATCTTGCTTAATAATTTTTTGTCTTCAAAAATTTCTTTTTTAAGTAATCAAATGTTTTTCAATTTAAATTATTAAAGAGATTTTAGGATATTAATTTGTATGCCTTTAGTTAGAGTGATTGTTTTGAAGATATTCTGCATGGATTACACTTTTACAAAGTTATTGTAATTCCCTTATGGAAATATATATTGTGAAATTTCAGGCAAATTTTGTGGCAGTGAGAGTCTACCATCAGTGTCAGGTGATTGCTCAGCAGGTTACTACTGTCCGATTGGTCAAATCGCATCCACTCCAGCCAATCATAGCTGCCCTGAAGGTTACTTCTGCACAGGAGGAATAGGCAGCCCAGAACCATGTGTATCAGGCTATTATCAGGTAAACTTAATGCCATGTGGCATTTTTAAACCTAATGTTTTTTATGATTTTATTTCATTGTTCAGATCAAGATACGGCTAAGGAAAATTTGTGGTTGAGGTTTCCCTACCTACCCTAATTTAAACTCCCTACCATAAACTTTTTTTTATGGTGCACCTAATATCTGTTGAAATTTTCTTCACATTATTTTGGTAATAAATAATAAACAGGAAAAAATACACTCCAATCAGCTACTCCAATGTCAAAAAATATGTTACTTTCCGATCAAAGTACTTAGCTTACATGTATACAAAAGGCTATGAAAACTTTTGTCAGCTCAATGCTACTATTGACTTTCAAGGCAGAAAAGAAACACATAAAATAGCTTAATAAAAATTTCTTAAATTTTTTTTTAAGCTTAGCTACCAACCCTAATTTTGATATGCCCTTTAAAAAAAAAATGTGATGTATTATATTGTCCATCGGGGCGTCCATCGGTCAGTTCGCTTTTGGTTTCCGGGTGAGAACTTCAGATATTCTCAACTGAATGCTAGTGCCGGGTAGAAATATTTGCACATAGCATAGGCTATAATTCACAAAAACATGTGTTTTTAAGGTAAAAATACCACTGAATGGTTAGTGCAATGATGTCATTCGAGTATTTTGTGGTATTTGCTTAGCAACCGTTGCTACCCTTAAATCAGACATTTGGTTCACTCTTCTGGTCAGGTATATCTCAAATTTCACATTAGCTTATTCCTTCAACGAAAACGCAATCACTGGCCTTGAATTACGATGCTATAAGTTATAATTGTGTGATACATTCCATCTTTGAATCATTACACTATTGGATGATATTTGATAGAACATACCTGGTCAGTCTGACTGCATCATCTGCCCTGCTGGATACTATTGTGATGCGGCCGGCACACCAGTCATAGACTATGCATTGACGATCTGCCCCGAAGGTTACTACTGTTTGAATGGAACAACACATGCAGCAGAGTACCCGTGTCCCAGAGGCACATATAACAACAGGACAGGTATCTATACTGCTACTTTGATAATCAATAAAAAAAATTTAAGCATAACAGCACTTAGACGAGTGTATTGCATTGAAAATTTTGGAATATTTTTTTATCTGTAAATGGATTCCACCACTTAGTTATAAATCTATACTTTGAAATTTTTTTTTTATAATTTGTAGGCATATATTGGTTATATAATCAGACGACAAGCAGAAAAACTCCCTACAATTTCCCATTACTTTATTTGTTTCAACAAACATTATGTTGAATATCCCTACCATTGAATAAATTGGTATCAACTGATTCCCTACCAGAGTATCATGTAAATAAAGTGTTAGCATTATAGGAACATCTGGATGAATTGGTTATCATAATCTGTATTGAGGTTTTGACCATTATATCTTCACAAACCTATCTATTTTTTTCAATTCCGTATAATTAAAAAAATTCAAAATGGATTCTAAAGTCATGGAAATTTATAAGTGAAGTTGCATTGCATTGTCATGTTACAGCCCATAGTATTTAAGAATATGTTCAACTTGGAGGTGGCAAAGTTTCAAATAAATTCTCCAGAATTTTATGGAATTTCCCAAAATTATATTTTGCTTTGAAAAATGTTACCAACAAGTTAAAACCAGCATATATTGGGTATATCTAAGAGCAGATACAATGTTTTTTTCTTTTCGTAGGTCTCACGACAGCTAGTGAATGTAGCGCATGTGTAGGAGGTATGGCATGTGATAACGTCGGTCTGACCTATCCCATCAGGCCTTGCTCTGCTGGGTATTACTGCCGGGAAGGAGCAGAGTCGACAACACCAACACAAGGTATCTGTCAATAGCCACGATTAGATTTACTCCTATGTAACTTTTGACATTGAGTTGCAAATATAGTATTTATTGGTGTCTCTTGGAATGAGTGTATTTTTACATTGCAAAATTGATCTTGGGATGTTTTGTGACAAAAGATTCTAGGATCGGCTAAAAGATTTTCATTTCACTGAACTTATTATCTGATTATTTCCTAATGGAATGAATTTTAGTATAGAAATGGTTGAGATAAATAGAACAATATTGACCTTGATCTTGTAAGCCAGTGCATTCTTTTATTATGGGAGACTTGCATATATAAGTGAATGTACTGGCACCGGATATTTAATGCTGCACCAGCGTAACTCCCATCATGAAAGGGTTAATAATAAATACCTGTGTTCTCTGGCAATTACAGCACTGCTCAAATTAAGCGACCTGTTTTAACGAGGTGTACATGCGTTAATACCGCGGTGCACTACCGCGACATACCGCCGATTCACGGTTGCACTACCACGCGCGTACCGCGGTACCACCGCAATACCAGCGGTAACGAATGTTGGTAGCGCGGTGGCACGCGGTAATGCACCGCACAAACGCGGTGACATTACCGCTACGCGGTAGCATTTTTGTAACGAGGTTAATGACGGGATTCGATGGCTGACCGTCAATCTTCCAAAATAGGACGGCCGTTCTCACGATTCCGTCCATGATTGTGTACCGTGAAGAGTATTATTAAAATATTGAAATAGATGAAAGCCGATTATTGGGAAATATGCCTATTATAACGGGCTTCCAGATTAAGTAAAGGTAAGTATAAGTTACTTTGAGAAAGTCATTTTTCAATTAATGTGAATATTAAAATATTACAATAACATTTCTAGTCTCGTTTTATTACTATTTGTAATTAGTGTTGGTTATCGGGAAGGGGACAAATGATTTCGGCCATTTTAGACAGCTCGATAAATCCCGTATCTACAGTTTATATCAATGTTCAGATGTACGTGATCCCTAAATTGAATGATAACGACACTATTTAAATAGTCTCCAGAATAAATATCGTTATTAACTTTATTGACATTCATTAACTGCAAATCACAAACACCATTTGTTCGTATAACGGGAATTATTGTATTAGCAATAAAAGACACAAAGTGGAACTCCCGTATATCCAGGAAAAAAACACATTCTGCGCAAAAGCACGTGTCACTGATTACGTCATACTGCAGCTGGCAGACTTTGTTAATATAGGGCACGGGGCACTTAAATAAAGATGTCGTCATGTCTTTTTATAACTGGCCTCAATGGGTGAAATAAATATTTGTGTTTTGTTGATGGTGCTATTAGTAAAACTACACATGTGACGCGCGAATGGCTGTTTTGTGTTTTGGACACTTTGTATTTCCATTACTTCAATGCGTCTGTTTGGCTTACATAATGCTCGCAGAAGGTAGTTCAGATATTTATCGATCTATTTTGGTATTGCGAATAATATTATGTGCGAACCGCCATGTGGCTGTAAACAGACAAGTCTCATTTGATCTTTAAAATGTTGTGCACGTAATAGCTATTTATAAATATTTGTCGCACAAAAAGTAAGTGAGGCAAACGCTCTTTATTGCTACCATATCGGGAATAAACTAACAAGGACTAAAACACACCAAATTCGATCACTTGAAATAATTATGTTACAATGTTAACCTCTGTATATAACCAAACAAACATATTTAGAGGTCAACTTTCCAACACCATGCATGTTTTCTTCCGAATAACGATTAGATAGGAATACCGGTATGTGATATAATTTATACTGCGACCCACCGAGAACTACAAGTGCACGCCCTCGCCAAAAGTTGCAATTTCACATCAAACGATGCCGCCCGACACGCACTCATGAGCTCAATGAATGTTCACGTAACAAAATCAAAGACTGATTTGACAACGTTGTGTCTTTCAATGTTTGGTGTTTTGCGTGTGTCTTTTGTCGCGCACATTGATGACGATAACAACTTTACTTTGCGGCATGACATGTGCCACGCTTTCTTAGTTATACATTTTATTCCCACCGACAAGAAATCTTCAGGCGCAAATGTTTGTAAATTGCTTTACTATTTCACGCATGCGTACAATCATACGTCTTGGCGACAATATACTATTTACGCGCCGATTGTGTTTGGCATATGAACAAAACTATAGATTTGAATGAATATGAATATTTCTGCAATGATCGCCGCCCTGGCCTCTAAGACTAAAATCGGACTCAGTGTTACTAATGCACCGTCCCCGCTGGTTTCGACCAAATTCAGATAAATGGAGGATTTACTTTTCCCATTTTATAAGAAATTTAGATTTCAGAAACACAAACAAAACAAAAAATTCCGCATGAGTGGAAACCGACATAGGAATTGGGTGCGTAAATCATTTGACGATATGTAAGATAGATGCTAACAACAAAACTATTACTCCATTGTGTTTTGCGTAATCCAGTCGCCGTAAGCAACTATAACTGAGTTCAAAAACCGCCGACGTGATTAAACGTGATGTACGTGTACATTTTTAATATGTTACATGTAAACCCGACATGTTCATATGTAATCCGATTGCATTATTATTCATTTTTATTCATTACGTATACATAATTACGTGCAGCTTACAGGTATTCATTCAATACAAAAGTTATTCATAATCATTTACCTACCGTGTGACGCCTTGTTTCAGTCGTGTTCTCTCCGCGGTGGAGGGCCGTTAGCGGTAATTTGAACGCGGTTACAAAAAAAAAAACGCGGTGTATGGCAGTAACGAACACCAATAACGCGGTGACCTGCGGTAACCAACGGTAAAAATACCGTACCAGTACCGCGGGTCAACCGCCCTCCGTCGCGGTACAGAATGATAACCGCGGTAGTTTGGTGGTAACACCGCGGTAAGTACCGGCCCATAACCTCGTTAAACAGGTCGCTTACTGAGAGCATAGCTGTACATGTGGGAATTTGGATGAAGGAAGGAGGCTTTTTATTTATTTTGTTTCCGAAATTCTCGAATTTTTTTAATGAATGTATAGTTAATTTTATGGTTAAAAATATTCCTATAATATTCAAAGCATATATAGAATCTACTCTCTGTTGTTATTGTTAAATCATGGTTATCTCTTCAACAAAAAATTGTGGATACATTGGAACTCATTGATCATTTTTGATAAATTGCAAATAAAATATTTCGATGCTGCCCTCTTTTGGGTGATGGAGGTGCTTGAGAACACAGTATTTTGATTTATTTGTCCTAAACTTAAGTCACTAGAAAATTGTTATGCTTGGCTCTTTTCTAGATATCATTTCCAGAAGTTCAAAAATAATGGGAGTATATTTTTTGCAGGTATGATGGCAGACATTTGTCCTGCTGGGAGTTACTGTACAGAAGGTACATCCGATCCAATTCCATGTCCAGATGGGAGTTTCAGCCCGACAACCGGACTACACACAGAGCAACAGTGTACCAACTGCACAGGGGGATTTTATTGCAACGAAACAGGTGATTTCTTAAATATCTTGAGTTTTGAGATTCTAATATTTACCATTGCTTCATCATTTAAGCTAAATCCAAGGGAAATTCAGGAATACAGAAATTTTAGTATTTACCCAGATTTCTTTACTAAACACTCTTTGACCAGTAGTTCCCTTCGGAAATATTCCGATAATAAGTTCAACAAACGACCTATACTTTACATCTGAACATTTTGGACCAAGGAATAGCAATCCTTCTACGATTGTATTATCTTTTTTTGCCTGTTGTCTGCTTTTATTACTGAACATCCCTCCAAATGAATAATAGACCATTCCAATGTATAATTTTATAGTTGAATGGAAGATTCCATTTGATATAGAGAGGGTTATGATGAAATGAGAATGGTCTCCAGCATGATCTTGGAAGCTGTTATTTTTCTGAAACTTCAATCAGGATCTGTGCTGGCTCAAAAATTCCTTTGGCTGAAATATGTGCCAAAAATATTTTCCCCAAATTCTGTCACACCAAATTTAAGGGGTTTTGGAACATTGCTTATGTTGTGATAACTTGTTTGATAACTCACATTAATTGACTTAGCTATCTTATCCACCATTTTCCATGTTCTTCACCAACAATCACCTCACTTACTGTGCAGAGTTATCCCTCTTGCTTCACAACCAGGTTGTCCATAGAGTTACTGCCCATAATATACACACATCAAGTTCACAAACACTGCTTATGGCCAGGAATATATTTGTTATGTTTTCATAATTTGTTCTGGTATTCATAAATGCTGAGTGAATTTTGTAATGTACATCTGAAATCTTACTGCTCATTGATGTCTAATTGATTTGACTGTATTTTGGAGCAGGTTTAATAAGTGTGACTGGGCCTTGTGTTGAGAGGTACTACTGTCCGACCGGTTCTAAATCAGCACAAGAAATAATCTGTCCAGGTGGTTATTACTGTGGATCAGCGACTCACTATCCAGCAGCATGTCCGAATGGAACATTCTCCGACCAGCTCGGACTGGCTGAGGAAGCAGAGTGTAGGCCATGCACGGAGGGTTATTACTGCAATGGATACGGTCTGGTGAATACTACTGGGCCTTGTAAAGCTGGTGAGTTTCTGAATGTCACCATGTCCAGTTCTTGAAAAGGATATATCAAAATATTACACAATTGGCTTCATTGTATGAAAATTTTAGAAATGAATACACACATTGGTGCGTATAGCCAAATTTGATGTTGCCAATAAGGCTATTTTTTAACTCATTGGATGAAAATCTTAACCTTTTCTATACTAAATACTACTAAGATGAGTAGTTCCTTTAGAAAATGTTCAGATAATAAGTTCAACAAATGTTGTTTGTGGTCGTCTGTTAAACTTATTATCTAAACATTTCCCACCAATGAATATGAATCATTCTGTTTCTGTAGTATTTGTTTCTGTCTGCTGTCTGCCTTTATTAAGTGAACACGCCTTCAAATGAATAATAGACCATTCCAATGATACTTATATTATTGAATGGGAGAATCCATTTAGTATAGAAATGGTTAAAACTGAATGAGTGGGAATCTAGTTTCTTTCTCTCTCTGCTTGCTTTGTGTATACTTTTAGATCCATTCAGGTATCAACTGGTTGATTGAGGGCTGTAAAACTTTTTTTTAGGTTACTATTGCCCAACCGGATCAAGTATTGAGACACAGGTGTTGTGTCCTATCGGAATGCAGTGTCCAGAAGGGAATGCTGTGCATAATGATTGTCCAGCGGGATCATATACAGATTACGAGGGTGCTTCCAGTTGCGAAGTGTGCCCAGAAGGTAAGAACCATATATATCTCTTCGATCAATTTAAAGTGGATTTTTGAGTTTTTGCTCTTTGCTACAAGTTTGTTACGTGACAATTGAGACATAAAAATATCTCTGAGTCGAATGACTGTCCATATGTGTATTGGACCTTTTCACAGCTGTCAATCAAATAGTTATTAGCAGATATTTTCTACCAATCAGCAACTGTGATCTGTTAAGTGTGGCACAAAGGAAGGTTTCTTGTTTGCCTGGACATTGAAGCCCACATTTACTTACTCAACGCTGTTAAACAAAAGAGAGTCAATGTTGTGTCAACATTGTATCGCTGTTTGACTCGCAGGCGATATAATTCCATTCTGATTTGTAACACTATAGCGTGCATGGCTTATCGCTTGCTACAGCCGTCGGCTAATTTGGGTTTTATCTCTTGAATCTGGAGATTTCATTTCCAGATCAGGAGCACAGGCAAAATGACACAATATCGGGAGACGCCCTCTGAAATAGGGAAAGTAAACAGGTCGGCTACTAGCAACTGTAAGCTCCTCCTACTAATGAATATGTGTGGAAACCCATTGCAAAGATCATATGATATTAGCCGTAGCAACACATGTGACTGTTACATGTATATTCTCTTTAGGTTTTATCATTTAGGGCTCTTTCTAATTCATCAATTGCAGGTTATTACTGTATCCCAGAATATGTGCTTGCTGGTGTTGTTGGGACTGTTAAACACTCCTGTCCCGCTGGATTTTTCTGCCCTAATGGGACGGGTCACAACTGGCAGCCATGTCCAACAGGAACATTCAGCAATGCACTCGGACTCCGAGCTGCCACAGAATGTACACCATGCTCCAATGGACAGTATTGCCAAGGTATATGTAGCTTTGTTTATCGGTTCCAGAAATTAACCCAATATAGTTCCTCTTCAGTTTATATAGAATAATCTGTGTCAGCTGAAAGCAAGTTACTGTGACTGTAAATAAATAAAAAGTAAACACTAAAGATGTGTTTCTCTATTTATTACACACCTATATAATCTAGCCATACATCCCAATTCAGCATTTTAGTATTTATAATACTTCCTAAGTCATTTGGAGCTGATGTCTATACTTTACACAGGGATTTTTTTTAGGTAATAACCAAAAGAAATAGATTCTATTTGAAAAAGTTTCTAAACGTCCCACAGAAGATGAGGCCTAAGCAGAATGAGGTCCCCAGAGGATGAATTTAGTGATGCTAGCCCACTATGCGGGATGGCGTCACAAAATACACCCTCTGGCGACCTCATTCTGCGAATGGTAGGCACACTAAACTCAGGCTTGATGGTACTCTATTGCTGTCATTACGCCTCAAACTGATTCTCTTTCTTCATGAAAAACTCATGCCTTTGCATCATTTCCCTATCTTCTTAATTAGAATAAATGTTTTAGCAAAGTGGTCTGACTCACATTAACTACAATCCATTCAAAATATATAAATATCCCATTGTTTCATGCCTAATCGCACATATATTTCCTATCAGTCTTTCATTACCAGGATCCAATCTGACTGAGCCAACAGGACCCTGTCTGGAAGGTTACTACTGTATATCCGGTGTGGATAAACCAAACCCTGTGATGCTGAATGATGACCAGTGTCCTAGCAACACAACTCATCCAATCCTGGGACACGTCTGTCCGACAGGACACTACTGCCCAACTGGTACAGACTACCCCATTGGCTGTCCATCTGGTACCTATCAGGATTTAACCAATCAAGATCAATGTAAGACATGCCCTGCAGGGTACTATTGTTATGACAACACTACAGGTTACTATGGCAACGAATGCCCCGCAGGTTATTATTGTGAGGTTAATACGACCGATCCTAAACAGAACCCATGTCCACCTGGCACATTTAACAACTTGACGACTCAGCATGATTCCAGGGCATGCATTGATTGTACGGCTGGGATGTATTGTGAAGGAAGCGGAAATGATGCACCAACGGGCTATTGTATTGGGGGATGGTACTGTACAAACGGATCATCGTCAGCTACAGTAAGTTCCAAAAACTTTCTCTTTATCAACTGCCCATAGTTTATTTAAAGTGACTTGGAACACTCCACTGGGGTGATCAAATGGGCATAGAGAATAAAGTAATTATTTTCATAAATTTCATACTCAAATTAGCAGTATGCAGCGTCGTTCTTATGTATGAATCTCTATTTGACAGAATCATTGTTATTTGTTTATTGGTGAAAATTCATCCTGAATTAACCCTTTCATGATGGGAGCTGCAGTGGTGCAGCATTAAAGATCCTTTGCCAGTGCATTATCTCATATATGCAAGTCTCCCATATGGAACCTTGCATATGTACAGAATGTACCGGCTTACAAGGTCAAGGTATATATTGTTAGGCCAATGCATTCTCTTATATATGCAAGGCTCCCTATGGGAGACTCGCATATGTATGAGAATGCATTGGCACAGGGTTTTTCACAAAATTTCAGGAAACTCCAGTCATGGAAGTGTTAAGGAGTAAATATTTTCATTTGTGTGAAGTTCAGTTGTTAATCATATTTTATGAAATGGCATGATCAGCGTGGCTGGAAATTTTGGAATATTAATTGTATGCTACATTCTTTAGTGGGAAAGAAGCCTGGGTATTCATTTATCAATTTGGTTCGCTGAAATATGCGCACAATATGTTTTTAAATCCTTACCAGACAGTTACTTCAGTGGGGATATACATCGGTAAATATGATGTTCCATCCTGTGCCTCTCCTATAGTCCAAATTTGCTCAAATGTTTGATAAAACATCCAGTGTGCGGCTGTTGCAAGGAAGTGATAAATATGATAAATCTTAAAATTGGTTCGGAATATTAACAGTGAAATTTCACAATTTTCAAATATACTCCTAAGATTATGCAAAAAATAAAAATATAAAAACTCACATTTTACCAAAACCGATCGTCAGTTATTCAACCTCATTATTCTGCACGGCCTCACCTGCTATGGGAGACATAGACAGATCGAAGTTACCAAATGGTGAATATTGTGATGTACACCCATTCGAACTCAATTATACAATGTGTAATCTGCCAATTTGGGGATATAGAAAAACTAAACTAAAAAAGAAATAGAATCTATGTGAAGAAGTTTCTAAACTTCCAGAGAAGATGAGGCCTAGGCAGAATGAGGTCCCCAGAGGGTGAATTTAGAGATGCTAGCCCACCATGTGGGATAGCGTCACTAAATTCACTCTCTGGGGACCTCATTCTGCAAATGACAGGCACACTAAACTCAGACTTGCTGATAAGTGTACTTTCTTGTTGCAGCCATCATCAAATGGAGGGCGCTGTCAGGTTGGGTACTTTTGTCCAGCTGGAAGTACTGAGATGGAGCAATGTACTGCTGGCAAGTACTGCAGTACTCCAGGTCTAAGTACACCTTCTGGGGACTGTGATGGCGGTTACTACTGTCCCCTCGGATCTACTACGGCTCAGCAGATCGACTGTCCTGTCGGCTTTTACTGTCCAGTGGGGAGCGATTTTCCTGAGGCGTGCAGGAATGGGACCTATGGTGCTGCACCTCGACTCCAGTCAGAAGGGGAGTGTACTCCATGCGATGGAGGGTACTTCTGTAATGGGACTGGATTAAATGTTGTTACTGGACCATGTGATGCAGGTAGGTCACCCAGGGCCGCCAGTCTAGAGGGCGACTTGGGAGACATCTCCTTCATAAAATGTGCCACTTCTTCCTATTTTTGTCTTGGGGAGAAGTGACTTTCTCTCTCATATACCAATATGCATATGTCCCAACAGCATATATTTAAATTATATCTACTGATTATAATGGTGTTCTTACTCACTATAAATGGTTTTATAAATGAGCTCTTGCGTTCTCAATTTGATACCTCTAGGCTGGTCCCCGAGGTCACCACAACAGAAATGGTAGAGTTTTATAAACTTTTTAAAGAAAGAGAACACTGCATGGTGGTAATTACTACTGACCCATCTTATTACTAGTTAAACCCTTTCATGACTGGAGCTTCCTAAAATTTTGTGAGAACCCTATGTCATTGCATTCTCTAATATTTATAGGGTTTCTGTGATGGCGACTCGCATATATAAAAGAAAGAGTCGGCCTAACAATATTTACCTTGATCTTGTAAGCCAGTGCATTCTCTTATGTATGTGAGGCTCCCTATGGAGAATGCACTGGCACAGGGTCTTCAATGCTGCACCAGCGCAGCTCCCATTATGAAAGGGTTAATGGTATATTTATTGCTTCATAAAGTTGTGAAAATCCACAAATAGTTGAGAAATTGGAATGCACATGACATTAGTGGGGCAGTAGATACCGGGAAAAAAAAATCGCTCCAACCATATCAACAAACTGAAACACATATCTAAATGTTTGTCTCAATAGAACAGATAGCATGCCGATATTGCCTTTTTGTCAGATGTTGTACAATTGTTTATGTTTGGGGTAAAACAGGCTTTTTCGTAAAAAATAGCAATGGAAAATGGAATCAGCTGTTTGAATAATATTTCCCCCTATTTATTGTTGGGAACTTATCTAAACAACAAAGATTGATCCTGTTCACCTGTTGTAATAGAAATCTCGGGTATGTCATTGTTCTAGGATTCGTTTTGGGGGTAAAGATCAGTTTTATGGTGAAAAATGAGAGAATTCTGGAATCCATCACAACAAGATATTTATAATTAATGCATATCCTTTTATAGAAATTTTCAGTTTTATCGAGTAATAATTTAAGTCTGATGTAATTAATAGATAAAGCAAGGATCTGGTGGACTTAAGCAGGTTCTGTTGCTGTAAACCTTGTTTATTAATAATTCACCATATCTGGTTTATGCCAAATCAATATGTTTACCCATGGGTTAATAACTTAATTTTTTCCTTTAGATTTTATTCAACTGCACTTCCTAGACAACACTTTGAAATTTCTATGACAAACCTGTTTCTATTTTTTATAGTTCTCAGTTTTAGAAAAGCTCTGTGAGTTGAGGATATGCTATATTTACTTTATTCTTATTAGCCTTGGTTCAATTTGGGGATAAAATTGTTGATATTAGTATTGAAATGGTTAAAATTAGGCATTTTGTGACTACATTGTATTTTTTTATTTCCAGGATACTACTGTCCTCCAGGTCAAACTGTGCCAAATCCTCATGAATACATTTGTCCAACTGGTCACTATTGCAGTGAAGGTAGTGCCACGCCCACAAGATGCCTTAATGGTTACTACCAGAATAATGATGGGCAGTCAGCATGCAAGCCATGTGAAGAAGGTAATGAAGAATGACTGTATTAAAGGCCTTTAGCCCTTTCAGTGCCAAGTCCAATTTTTGTATCAACTCATATTTCCTTGATCATTTTTCAAATTTATTGATTATAATAATGTGATACATTGATGGAAAGAGCTCTTTCCATCAATGTATCACATTATTATAATCAATAAATTTGAAAAATTATCAAGGAAATATATGGGTTGATACAAAAATCGGACTTGGCACTGAAAGGGTTAAAAATAAATACCTGTTTTCTCAGGCAATTACAAATGGGTAATTGGATGAGGGAAGGAGGCTTTTTAGCTCACCTGAGACGAAGTCTCCAGTGGAGCTATAGTCATCACTCCTCGTCCATTGCACCGTCCGTCCGTCCATCCGTCCATCCGTCAACAATTTTTAAAACGTCTGATCCTCCCGAACCATGAGACCGATCGGGTTCATATTTGGTGTGAATGTTCCCTAGGTGACTCCCAATCAGATTTGTTCAAAAGAGGTCACCAGGTCAAACAGTTTCAATAATAGGGCCATAACTCAATCCTTCCATAGTAATTCTTAAAACGACATCTTCTCTGAAGTCGTTGGACCTAATGGGTTAATATTTGGTATGAAGGGTCCTTGGGTGACTGGGGTTCAGATTCAAATGAGGTCACTGGGTCAAATGTGGGTGGGGCTATGGACATCAATCTGAAGAAATATTTTTTTTTTTTTTAGATTTAACTTATTGTTCAATTTAACCCAAAAATAATTGAGGTGCCCAATGGGTGCGCATACGTCACCAATTTCAGCTGGAGAATTTCTATCTGTCCCTAGGTCTCCCATAGCAGTTGAGGATTAAGTAAAATTAGGTTCCCAGATTGTGAATTTGGTGATGCTATCCCACCTTACAGAATAGCATCACAACTTTCACCCTTTGGGGACCTCAGACACACTAAATTCAGGCTTGGCTGTTCCAATATTATTAGCTCAACTTACTTTGTAAGTTTGTCATGGATGTTAATTTTGACATGTAGATGGGAACGAGTCATTTTGGGGTCGTTTGGCCAAACAACATGGCCGCCAGCAGCCATCTTGGATTTTACTTTTTGCATGACTAAATCCTTTGGTGCGGGCTACAGGTCGTAGCTTTGGTTGGATCTTCATGAAATTTGTCATGGATGTTAACAATGACATGTAGATGGGAGCGAGTCCTTTTGGAGTCATTCGGCCAAAAAACATGGCCACCAGCAGCCATCTTGAATTTTATCTTTGCATAACTAAATCCTTTGGCACAGGCTACAGGTCGTACCTTTGGTCACATCATTATGAGATTTGTCATGGCTGTTGACATTGACATGTAGATGGGAACGAGTCATTTTGGGGTCATTCGGCCAAAAAACATGGCCGCTGGCGGCCATCTTGGATTTCAAAATTTAATCCATTGGCGCGGTCTACAGGTCGTACTGTTCGTCTGATCATCATGAAATTTGTCATGGATGTTAATATTGACATGTAGATGGGAACGAGCTATTTTGGGGTCGTTCCGTCAAAAACATGGCCGCCAGCAGCCATCTTGGATTTTACTCTTTGTATGACTAAATCCTTTGGTGCGGGCTACTGGTCGTAGCTTTGGTCGGATCTTCATGACATTTGTCATGGATGTTAACAGTGACATGTAGATGGGAACGAGTCCTTTTGGGGCCATTCGGCCAAAAAACATGGCCGGCAGCAGTATTTTACTCTTTACATGAATAAATCCTTTCACATAGGGTACAGGTCGTATCTTTTGTCGGATCATCATGAAATTTGTAATGGATGTTAACAATGACATGTAGATGGGAACGAGTCCTTTTGGGGTCATTCGGCCAAAAAACATGGCTGCCAGCAGCCATCTTGGATTTTACTGTTTGCATAACTAGGCCTTTCAACTTTCCACATTCCTAATCGCTCCATTGACTGTAACACATGAAATTATTCCCTTTCGAAGTTGAGCTACAATGTCATTGACACTTTCATTTTCTTAACAACCACTTATCTATGTGAACTCATTATACCTGATTATGGACAAACAATGGAGGTATATTGCTGTTGTTGGATTGAAACTGTCGGTCTGTCAGAGTGTCCTTCCATCCATTGGTCTGTCCATCCATCCATCAACAATTGTTTTCTTCTCGAGATCCATATGAAATCCCTACCTGTAGGCGACTCACATTCAGATTTGTTCAAATAAGTTCATCGGGTCAAATAGGAGGGATGCTAGGGCCATAACTTTCTCCCTCCATAGTAATTCCAACAACTATTACTTCTCAAGAACCATCAAGTCTATTTAGCTTATATTTGGTATGCAGGGTCCTTGGGCGGCATGTTCAGATCTGTTCCAATGGGGTCATTTTTTGGAAAACCAATTAACTTCAACTCTTAAAAGCGACTGTTTAAAATTACTAGATGAATAGATCTCATAGATGGGGATTCATGTTTGTTCAAATAGGGGCAGAGGTAAGAGATTTAGCCCCCCACCCACACTACCTGTATCTATGTTGTATGCTACTGGTATAATAATATATAGATTCCTCTTGAAATTTCTTTAAACCAACAGTCCATACTTCATGTTAAACTGTTGTACCAAAATGGGGCACACATTTTAACTTTATGGGGATGTTAGGTTGGAAATTCCCAAAAGTTTGAGAGCTTGAAGCACCCATTCCAGTTATAAAATTTCAACATATTCATAATAGGGACGTGCAAAAGATAATTTTGTGAACTTAGGACTATGGTATGGTTAAGATTATCTTGTTTAAAAGGGGGTTGGAGATTTGACAGTAGTGTGCACTTAGAAATTTCAAGGTGAAGAGCCCGGCTCTTCAGCAAATTCCTAGCTATGTCCCTGTTTAGAACTACTTGTCTTAAGTTATTTTGACAAGTACTGACTGTGTTAGTCTTCAAAGTCCCTTTCTTCTCAGTCTTTACAGTAGGTGAGCATCTCCACAGTCATTGACTGTCTTGTTTAAAAAAAAATTCTCAGAATTCAAGAAATTAATGTTATATGGGAAATTTTATGGTCAAAACTCCTAAAATTTTCCAAGCATTGTTTAACATCTATCATTCAATACCTTTTAGTCATTATGTCTTCAAGAGAAACATATCTAAATTTCTGATTGTGGATAAATTGGAGAATGAGTTTTGAATATTTTGGATAAATTGACTAATTTGTTTGGTTTTTGATGAGCCGCTCTTTTTGGTGATGAGGGAGATGTCTGAGAATATACTGTCTTTTCTCGATTCTACTGAAATGACAGAAATCAGCAATTTTTCCTTCGTCCTAAAACTTGGGACCATTTTTAACCTCTTTACTGCTAAAGAAAGGATTAACTGGATGGGTCATATTCAATTTCAGGATATTACTGCGACAACAGCATTGAAGCAATAGGAGGTCTCACCAACTATTCCTGCCCGTCTGGACACTACTGCCCGGCAATGACAACACGCTACAATGAGTACCCATGTCCATCAGGGACGTTTAACAATCAGACACACATGACCAATGAGACGGCATGTCAGCCTTGTCTTCCTGGTTATTACTGTCAGAGAGAAGGCCTCCCAGAGCCGGAAGGACCATGCTTTGCTGGGTAAATATTTCATTTCTTGCATTCTTAACTGTGATTCATGGACACCAGAGTTCTAGTCGAACTGTGTGCTGTTCATTCCAAGAGTCACAATTATAGAACTGTGGCAGTTCAAATATACAAATTATAAAAGCTTACTTGTATCACATTCCGCCTTGGTTCCAGGGATTGAAATAGGTTGAGTATATGTTATGTTAAACACTTTTGGATTTTATATTTCCACGAATAGACCTATTTATAATATTGAACCTATTGCCTTACGTAGATAAAATGACCCCTTTTTATGTGTAACCATACCATAGAATGGTACACATAGTGTCAATGCCCGGATTGACCACTCATCATCCATCTGTCTGTCTGTCTGTAAACACTTTATGCATGGTTCAATACCAAATTTGGTATGTGAGTGTCTCAGCCCAAAATACAGATCAAGTTCTAATATGGGTTTGATCCGATTTTTTAAAACAGAGTTATGGCCCTTTTTAAAAATATTTTTTTATCTTTGAATGTTATCGATTTTTGCATCCAAGCTGACATTAACTAATCACTATCGCCAAGGTATGGGTTAAACAACTGCCGATCGTGATCCGCCTCTCGTTCGCTCAACTTGACAAAGTCAAGTTTGAGCTATTGCCATGGGTTGGTGTTCGTCATCAGTCCGTGCTTCTGTCAACAATTTCCTTTGGCACACCCTAAAGGCCACATCCCTCATCATCACCAGACAACATATGGATCTTCGGGTTGACCTCTAGATGGGAGCCATCAATTTGGTCTGAAATTCATTAAAAACATGGCTACCAGCAGCCATCTTGGATTGCAAATTTGAATCCTTCGGCACAGCCTGCAGCCCGCATTTATTGGAGAATTGATTTCAAAATTTACAGGCATGTATAACATCACCTCGAGATGGAAGCTATCAAATTTGAATGATTTTCGATAAAAAACATTGCCACTGGCAGCTGTCTTGGATTTTACACTTTGCATGACTGTATCGTTTGGCACACCGTACATATGACATCCCTCATCCGTTCATCACCAAACTGCATATATATCTTCAGGGTGACCACTAGATGGGAACAATAACATATTTAAAATTTCATTAAAAAAACATGGCTGCGAGCAGCCATCTTGGATTTTACTCTTTGCATGACTAAATATCTCAGCGCACACTACAGTCAATATTTTTCATCCAATTGATCCCAAAGTTCATATGGCTCTGTGTGTTGACATCTGGTACTGCTTAAACATTTAAACTTTCCGCATTCGTTATCACTCCTTCGACTGGAAATGTATGACATTATCCCCTCTCCAAGTTGAGCTACAGTGTCATTAACACTTTCATTTTCTTCAGCATGGAACAATATCGAGAGTTCATTGTTATTCATTTCCTTATTTGGTAAAAGCCAGGAGATGTTGTCTCACTATTTTGCAGAACATTGAAACATCTCATAAATGTCGTGTCTCATTCAACAATTAAGATATTTGTTCCGTAACATGGTAATTATTTGATACATTTTGATTTTGATTAACACTGTTTTCTCTGGTTGTATCTTATTCTGTCCAGCTCCATGTAATTATCAAGAAGATACTCCCTTTTATAGATATTATTGTAATGGGAGCACATCCAGTCCTACACCAACAGATGGTTTATGTCCTGTTGGTAACTACTGTCCACAGGGGAGCTATATACCTGTACCCTGCCAAGATGGTACCATGGCAACCAGCACAGGCAACACCAAGTCCTCAGACTGTGAACCATGCAAGCCTGGCCGCTACTGTACTCCTGAGAGCTCGATGAATGGTAAGTGGCTGAGTTTAAGGTCCCTCTGCCACTTTTAACCTGAGTGACCGCCTAAATAAAACAATTGCCAAATGATTGTGCATCAGATACTCTAATGATAATACTATAAGCGTTGACTGATATTTAACAAATGACATGCATGTAGGCAAAATCAATCAATGCCTGGCTTAATTTATTCCTGTAGTGAATGAATATAGCTTATAAAGTCTGTTGGTTCGAAACATGAACTTTGTTTTCTGAAAATCATATAAATTTTTACTGAGGTACAATGTGAGCACAAAATGTTCCTATTACTAAACAATCCATCATAATTGGGAATTTGTTTCGGAAGAATACTTAAGTTCTAATATGCCATAAAAACCTGGCTTTTGAGTAGTGCTTGCCACAATTTTAGCCTATCTGTTGTTAGAAAATTTCAAGCATGTAAGTTTACAATACAATTTCAAGTATAAGTGAATTGACACCAGAGCTGTTATGTTCACGGATTGTCCGTGAGACTCCCATATTGCCACAGCGTAAACATCTAAATTACGGATAACCACCCATTTCTCCCGCATGTGACAATGTGGCTAATTAGTAGGGCCACGCTTGTCAACAGATAAAAAGAGTACACGCATTGGGCACTAATCAGTTTTTCACAGTTTGGGCATCCCTCAATATATTAATTAATTGTACAGAGACAGTTCAAGCATTTGTCAAAACAAATATCCAATCATGCATCTACTTTATTTCAATAGACCTATTTATTACATGATCCTATCCTTTCTATAAATTGTGATATTAAACATTCATTTAATAACAGGAAATAGTGCCAGGTGACCTTTGACTTCTGGTTTGTCGTCTGTTTACATACCACACGCTACGTCTCAAAATGCTATGGCTTCCAATATTTTTCCAAGAAACTATAATGAATGAAGAGTATGAAAAGTTATGTCATTAAATATATGCCATTAAATACATTACAGAGTCTTTATTTATCTGGGACTATTTCTTTATGCAGACACACAATGCATCGCATGCATTATAGAAGCCAATGTTAGTTTCACATCCACTTGTTGATTTAAGTATGTTTTAAGCAGGTTTTGGTACATGTAATACATAGAATCTACAACTCGTCCCCAGTTTATAGTGGAATTCACAAAACTTGTCCAGTAAATTAGGTACGGACCTCACCAAAGGCTCGGTCCAGACCTAATTTACTGGGCTTGTTTTCTAAATTCCGCTATAAACTGGGGATTCGTTGTAGATACTCTATTTGTTAATGGCCTCCGGAATCACACAGCTATTAAATAAAAGCTAAATCACAAATCATGCGAACGGAATGTGTCAATTAATCAGGTCTGGAAAATCTAATACATAACTGTTATAGTTATACATATAATATTGTAATTAAATATGACTAGTATTGAATCTGATATAAGGAAGATAACCCTATATATATATAGGTAATTACTATTATTTAATTTCAAAACACCCCCCCCCCCCCCCCCCCCCCCCCCCCCCCCGGACGATTTTTATCTTTATTAGACATAAACTTTCTGGGAAATTGGTCTATATCTTCTTCTTTCTTGTTATTTCCAGGGATAAGCCTTCCATGTGTTGCAGGATTTATATGTGTGAATGGTTCAGATGTGTCCAATCCCACTGCATTGCCTAAAGGTTACATCTGTCCGAGCGGCCATTATTGTACATCAAGTGCTGTGGTCGAGCTGCCATGTGATCGTGGCTCTTATGCACCGACAGTTGGACTAGGTATGTTATCCATTAAAATAAAGTGTCGTGGTTTGCTGTTTAGAAATGTCTTAATTGATATAATGAATCACTCTAGGATGTTTTCTTGTTCACATATGAAGCTGAATTTTTATTACTAGTATTGTTCAAGTTTAAAAAAAAACTCGGAACTAAAATTTTGTGAGGTGAGTTTGCGGGTGGACTGACGTTTACAAATATAAATTTATTTTGTTATATTCGGCATATGCGACTTGCTTAACAATGTAATGGTTGAGTTCGAAAACTGGCAAGGTCTGCATATTTTGGGCTGATCGAGTTACGGCACCTCAATTTTGAATACGATACCACAATAGCTTTAGCGAGGTCGTTTCACGTTGGGAATATTTGGAATTTCAGACTTCCTCAACAGTGTTATGTATGATAGCCAGTCACAATTAATGCATATTCAATCCATGCCCATGTTTCACATAGCTACCACAATTGGACCCCGATTCTCTGATGCGATTCTTGTTTTTCCACATAATTTACATTCTAGTCAGTAATAATATAACATAAAATTGATGGTTTTCAAGTTCTAATAAGTCAACTATGATATCAGGAGAACAATTTAAAATGATGGTATGAATAACAAAAAAGTACAGGTACAGTAATGCCCTAATTAATCGACTGCTTAACCACAGCAGAATTATGGGTAACTTTTCAGGATTTAGTCGGAAATATGGCTTGTTGCCATTCATCGGAAAGCTCTCTCAATTGTCGTTTTGGCATTCTTTAATGTACAGGCTCAGGGACCAGCCTAGAAGTTTCAAATTGGGAGAAGTCACTTCTCCATATTTGTTTATTATGGAGATGTGGGCTATTATCAGGGAGAAGTCATAAAGGCTGAAGTTCAGTTTACACCCCCATCACCATATAACGATGAATGGCAACAAGCCATATTTTGAACTAAATCCTGAAAAGTTACCAATAATTCTGCTGTGGTTAAGGAGTCGATTATTTAGGGCATTACTGTATCTGATTTATATGCTTGTTTTTATTCAGGTGAATGCCTGCATTGTCCAGCGAGTACTACATGTCCTGACTTTGGAATGAATGACACCGTTGCTTGTCCCAGTGGGTATTATTGTTTGAATGGAACTGAAGATAACGGAGTTCCTTGTCCTGTTGGTGAGTATCTTAATCATGTGGATATTTTTAACCCTTCCATGACTGGAGCTTCCTGAAATTTTGCGAAAACCCTGTGCCAATGCATTCTCTTACATATGTGAGTCTCCCATAGGGAGCCCCACATATATGAGAATACATTGGCCTAACAATATATACATTGACCTTGTAAGCCAGTGCATTCTCCCTATGGGAGACTTGCATATATAAGAGATTACATTGGCACAGGATCTTTAATGCTGCACCAGTGCAGCTCACATCATGAAAGGGTTAATCTATGTATAATGCAACTTCAAACAATATGTATGTGAATTGAACTAAAGGAAATCCAGATAGAATTGATTGATTTACTCGATAGTCATATTCCCCACAAACACTATTTATTTTCCACTAAATTATTTAATATCTTTTCCTCATTAAGGAATGAATTCAATTTGAAGTTTTTAACCATTTTAAAACAAATTTAAAAATATTTTCTTTACATATTTTTTCAATTTCAAATCGAATGTACACCACTTTCTCCACAGTATATCATCTGTTTGGCTCTGTATGCTCATCACCTTTCTTTCCTACGTTGGGCTAAAAGGAATTGTACACTGAAAATATATTAATAATATTATCAATTATGATAATATGCCACCTGCTAACATGGTTGCTGATGGGTATTGACCAAACACAAAAAGTTTTATTTGTCCAGTTAATCTACAATCATTGCTCTGATTGCTCTTGATTTAATTACAGGCACATTTAACAACATAACAGGACTATCTGATGAATCAGAATGCCAGCCATGTATTCCTGGACACTTTTGTAATGAGACAGGTTTATCAGCGCCCACTGGTCCATGTTTAGCTGGGTATTATTGTGCCAGCCAAGCCACCAGTGCCACACCCAATGATGGAACCAATACTGAGTGTCCTGTCGGCCATTATTGTCCTGAAGGTAATGTCACAAGAGCTGCATGCAGATACGCTTTTGCAGCTAAGATCTCCTTCATACATTGGACATAATCAGGCACATCCATGTGTGTGCATCTGATATTATCTGCAAATTCTATTGCACATTTTTGGGAATAATGCAGATGTGAAAACTTAGTATTCTTGACATTAAACATGACAGACATCACATGGTCCCAGAACCATTGTTTTAAATTGAAACGTAATCTTGTAACTACTTGCTATTTTTTTGCTAAGTAGTTGTACCTCTTCCTTGAAATATCTGTATGGATTCAGGGGGATTAACCCTTCCATGACTGGAGTTTCCTGAAATTTTGCGAAAACCCTGTGCCAATGCATTTTCTTATATATGCGAGTCTCCCACAGGGAGCCTTGCATATATATGAGAATACATTGGTCTAACAATATTTACCTTGACCTTGTAAGCCAGTGCATTCTCTTATAAGAGAATGCACTGCCACGGGGTCTTTAATGCTGCACCAGCGCAGTTCCCGCCATGAAAGGGTTAACACCGCATGTTTCTCCTTGTGTTTTTGAGAATAGTATTCCAAATGTGCCTTTACAACAAGTATCATAGAAGTGCTGCATGGAAGATATAGAGCATCTTTAAATATATAGACATTAGTTAACTGTTATGAGTAGCATAAGGTATTTCTCTTTGAGTGATATGCAGAGGATTATTTTAACGAAGCTCTAGCTGAGTGAAAATAATCCTCGCATCTCACGAGAGGAGAAAACACGAATACTACTCAGAACAGCTGATGTTGTGTTTATTGTATTTTCTATACCAGTTTGTTATGACCCAGACCACACTGTTAGACCTAATATGTATGTTCTTAACATCACCAGCCATTTTTGTTAAAATAATGCACAAGGATATCGAATGACACAAAGATTGACGTCATGACACAGTGCTGAGAGTAGGATAACATCTTGAGAGTTGGATAACATGTTTGGTCTTCTGGCAGTTGGGATATCATTTATATTTTGACGTAAAATTTTGTGGATAATATAATAATATTTTTTACATTGTCGGGCTATCACGTCGAGTAACTGTGACTAAATCCAGAGCCATCTGAACCGCACTGGGTTATTGCATACCGCCGGCCGCTAGCGTTAGTTAATTAGACAGCGCTGTCTAATTAACTAACGCTGACGGCCGGTGCCGGTAATCACAGTGACAACACAGCTCATATGTTTACCCTTTAAGGCTTGTTATACTAATTAATTTGCAGTCAGCTGCTTAGATATGTCTTCATAAGCAATGTATATCACGTTCCAAATTTCATTTTTTTAATTTTAAAATTTAATTAAATTTTTTTTTTTTTAACATTTTTAGATCCTCAGTCCAGCCTAATATACACCATAAAACTGTCTTTTTCATTGCAAGTTTATAATTTTAAATTTTAAATTCAAAGTTTAACTTTAAAAAAAATTTAATTTAATTTTTATGATTTAAAAAAAAACTGGAATCTGAAATGATAAATAAACGAAATTAAAAGTTTTAAAACCTAACTTACATTTAAAAAGGAAGACAGGTAGCAAGACACTCTTTTTAGGTATGGTAACTGGTAGCAAACTAATCTTCCGAACATTTTCTGAGTTTTCTCCGCCTAAACTCAGCTATAATATTTTGGTCAGGATCTATGAACCGACAAAATAGGAACCAAACAAATATACCGTGCCAGTATAAGAAGTATTAAATAGTTTGCCGATGACTGAATATCCGAACCGCACCCACACCCAGGTCTGGTAAATTGATAATAAATCAAAGTTCCCGTGGATATATTTTCGATTGGAAAACGGCTATATGTCGGGAGAATATAGCTCTATAATATCCAATAAATAGAATCATATGCTGTGACTTAATATTTCAAGATATAACGGTTTCAAAGTGAAACGTTCTGACAGCCAAGCGAGCCTTGTGTATAAGAAGTATTAAATAGTTTGCCGATGACTGTGAATATCCGAACCGCACCCACACCCAGGTCTGGTAAATTGAAAATAAATCAAAGTTCCCGTGCATATATTTTCGATTGGAAAACGGCTATATGTCGGGAGAATATAGCTCTATAATATTCAATAAATAGAATCATATGCTGTGACTTAATATTTCAAGATATAACGGTTTCAAAGTGAAACGTTCTGACAGCCACGCAAGCCTTGTGTATAAGTATTAAATAGTTTGCCGATGACTGTGAATATCCAAACCGCACCCACACCCAGGTCTGGTAAATTGAAAATAAATCAAAGTTCCCGTGGATATATTTTCGATTGGAAAACGGCTATATGTCGGGAGAATATAGCTCTATAATATCCAATAAATAGAATCATATGCTGTGACTTAATATTTCAAGATATAACGGTTTCAAAGTGAAACGTTCTGATAGCCACGCGAGCCTTGTGTATAAGTATTAAATAGTTTGCCGATGACTGTGAATATCCGAACCGCACCCACACCCAGGTCTGGTAAATTGAAAATAAATCAAAGTTCCCGTGGATATATTTTCGATTGGAAAACGGCTATATGTCGGGAGAATATAGCTCTATAATATCCAATAAAGATATTCATATAGGTTGACTAAATATTTCACGATATAGTGGTTTCGGAGTGAAGCATTCTGGGCAGCCGCGCGAGCCTTTGGTATAATAAGTCTGTCCGCACCCACACCCAGCATTTCGTTCTCGCTCCATTAAAAAAGAAGTCCGTGTGACAGGCTAATTACCTTACGCCATGTTAAAAATAGCTTTACCAGGCCCAGTCCGTCGGCGGTAGATCAAAGGTTATGTCGCTGCAGTCTGCTGTCTGGCATGTGGGTAAGTTACGTAATCATGTGACACATCGAAAAAAAAGCTGATACTATATATCGCATTTTTTTTATTTCATTAAACTTCAGCTTTTGACAAAAACGAAATGTACCAAGTGTATAATTGGAATCCGCGGTTGTGGTTTGAGACTTCAATGGCTCGAATCCGTTGATAAATACGGAAATTACCCATGTGCATGTATAAATAAATATATAATCTACACCCGAAATTAGAAAGAACTGAATTCATACAATTAGCGATAAAAACATGTTCATGCACGATCGTTTTCGCATTGTTTATAGGAAATACATGGTTTTGGGTTCCGTTTGCATTGAACGAACTAAAGCGTTAAATTGTCGTTTTGGAAACTAATTCAATTATATTTTGATGATTTTCTAAAAAATATAATTCGTTTGATAACTTTGTTTTGCTGCGTCATAATTGTTTTTATCGTTTTATTGGCTAATTGCAATTCTGTTTTTCCTTTAAAAATAACAATACAATTTAACATTTTATACATCGAATAATAAACGGTGATTAATTTGCCAGGGTGCCCTGCCCATGCTCCCACAGGCTGAGATATGAAAGGAATATGGAGAGCTAATTAATTACTGGTTGTATGCTGGAGTCACTGTATGGTATAAAGCCAGTGCGGTTCACACCCAGGTGCCCTGCATTAGTGCTGGGAGTATATTTTAGTCACAGATAACTCGACATGATATACTATTCTATTTTCCACTATTTTTCACTCATGCCAATATATAATGTAACACTATTTATTTTCTGATAATATTTTCTTTCAGTCAATGTCAATTATTACTGTATTTTCTCCTTGACTTTATTAACCCAGGATCTCCGAGTCCTGTGCCGTGTCCTCGGGGAACACTAAGGAATGTCACCGGAGGAGCCTCATTATCAGATTGTTGGCCATGTACGTCAGGTTACTACTGTGGCAGTACAGGACTCATATCGCCCTCTGGTGTGTGTGACGAGAGATATTACTGCCCTGATGTGTCAGAGATAATGACATCAGCGCCGTCTGATCACTTATGTCCGGCAGGATACTTCTGTCCTTCAAACACAGGGACGCCATTTGCATGTGCCCCTGGTAAGATCTGGTGTTAGGTATATTCCCCTAAAAAATATGTCACACACTGAACTACATGGTATATTCCTTTCTATTCACAAAGGAGGGATCTATGAGACCCTTTTAAAATTGTATAAGACTTATAATAGCCAACAACATGTGAACTCCCTGCGACCATCCGATTAAGCATAATGTTCAAAACGTACTTATGTTATTTCGTACAAAACTAATAAATTTTATGAGGGTCTTATAGATCCCTTCTTTGTGAAGAGAATGAAATATACCATGTAGTTCAGTGTGTAAGTATCTTATTGGGGGAATATGTA
This sequence comes from Siphonodentalium dalli, assembly GCA_032622095.1. Taxonomy (NCBI): domain Eukaryota; kingdom Metazoa; phylum Mollusca; class Scaphopoda; order Gadilida; family Siphonodentaliidae; genus Siphonodentalium; species Siphonodentalium dalli. The sequence goes on from CP136064.1 coordinate 191,244,067, forward strand.
TTTTCTATTGAAAATTTTTATTTTAGTCAAAAAAGACCAGAAAATTGTCATTTATATATTTTAATTTGTTCTGAGTAATATCCTGATATGGACTGTGGATGAATATTTTATAATAGCTAGAATATATTGATGAAGATGACATTATTCTTAGTGAACACTTAAACTTATTCCCTATTGTTGTTCATGACTGGTTGACTGATATCATGGAGGGTATCTCGATTCATACATCTGAGGCAAGTTTGTAAATTGTTCAATGGGAGTCAGTAGTTTATGTATGCAGTGGCATGTTTTTATTGTGAAATTATGATGGCCATAACTGCTAAAATTGGAAGTTAGAGCCCAATTAACAAAAATTAGTGTCTATTGATCATAATGAGTAGACATTTGCTTTCTGCCATAATATATTAATTGCACAGCATTGTAAAGGTAAAATACTTCTTTAACCCATTCTACACCTAAGCGTCATGTGAGTAGTTATCATATAGGAAATACCTAGATAATAAGTTCAACATTTGTTGAACTTATTATCTAAACATTTCCCTAAAAAATAAGGCTCCTTCCAGCTGCTCCTTCTGCACTTTATTCATCTGTTGTCTGCTTTTATCACCTTAATATCCCTTCCATATCAATAATAGACCATTCCGATGTACACTTTTCAACTGACTTGGAGAATCCATTTAGTATAGAAAGGGTTAAATCATAACTTTTGAGAGCTTCCGATGAATGGCAACAAACCATATTTCCAACTAAATCGTGAAAAATTACCCATAATTCTGCTGTGGTTACGGAGTCGATTATTTAGGGCATTACTGTAAAAGACAATTATGAAAAGGTGCACATTGCATGGAAAGTGAAAACTTGCTGTCTGATACTTTCATGTTGATTGCTCTTGACGATTGTCATTGAAGTATTGTAAGTTACTTGTAATGATGAGAGTCATATGAAAACGTTGACACAATACATTATTGTTTGTCAACGTGCACCAAGTTGATGAATGGTCTCAAAACTCTATTTTATAAATTGTGCTATTGTTGGATTTATAGGAACGTATCAACCTAACACTGGATCGACAGACTGTTTACCATGTCCTGAAGGATTCTATTGTCTTGATAACATGACAGTACCTATAGAGTGTCCACATTATAGCTACTGTCCGAATGGTACTGCAGCTCCATTGCTCTGTTTAGATGGCACCTACACTCCAGACGGAATCACAGGCCTCGCGCAAGAAGAAGACTGCTGGGCGTGTCCCACAGGTGAGTAAATGAGCTTATAGTAATGCCTTAAGTAATCGACCCCTTAACCACAGCAGAATTATGGGTAACTTTTCAGGATTTAGTCGGAAATATGGCTTGTTGCCATTCATCGGAAAGCTCTCACAGAGAGCTTTCCGATGAATGGCAACAAGCCATATTTCCAACTAAATCCTGAAAAGTTACCCATAATTCTGCTGTGGTTAAGGGGTCGATTACTTAGGGCATTACTGTACATTATATTTGAATAACCTTTCCATTGAAGTATAACATACTATTTTTGCCATTTGTTTTTTTTTACCAAAACGCCATCAGACGTTTGTTTTTGGCTTTTTAATGATTTGTTCACGAATGACATCCACAGTGTTCATAACTGGAAATTAAGTCAAACGCATATTTACTGTCAGCCATTTGTTAGGTCTGTATATGTGATAACAATACACATCCGCCGACTGAATAGATGTCTGTGATCGGAAACGCAGCTGTATAATTATGCTACCAATAAACAAAATTTTAATGAATCCGAGTGTTGGAAAGTTGTGTACAATAATCATCATCAGTTTAGTATACTGCTAGAATTGCTATCAAATTAGAACACGACATCATAACACGGCTAGCATTTCCACGTGAATCACCAGAAATGTCCCGTAAATTGCCCTAAGATTAAGCTCATACCTCATCTCCAGGATCATACAGTTATGAATTTAGTGTTACCTTGAATTAACAAAACATGATAATTTAAATTTAAATTCTCGCTTAATTATGCTGTTAAGGAGTCGATTATTTAAGGCATTACTGTATATCCACCTGCGACAAACTTCTTATACATTTGATCAAAATTGTTTTGAGAAATCAAATAGACATTGAAGAGCTTAGTTTTTTATTCCCAGAAGGGTATTTCCAAGGATATCTTCTTTCCCATAAATGGACTTGTGCATGTCATAATATATTTCCACAAGCATATCCGAACATCTGATAGCACCCATCTGCTGTTGATTGCTAATAAATTATTTTCTCAATAGATTGTCCAATTTACTTATAAATATTTACATTTAATAAATACTTGACAACAGGCAGGAATACACCTTATTTACTTGTAGGCACCTACAGGTTACAATTTCAACAAACAGCCTAAGTCTCTCCCATATAGCGCTTCTAATTTCAGAACATAAATAAAAATCATGTTGTAAAAGTTAGCATGGATTTGTAAATACATCTCTAATGCTATTTTCCCAACTAACCCCAATAATCCTGATTTTTGGCTACTACATATTCGAATTGAAGGAAACATTATTCGTGAAAGACATGTGGTGGGGTTGATGTCTTTAATAGTGGCTCAATGTCTAACGGTTTCCATGTGAGTTGATCGGATTTGTGTTTGATGTCACCTTGATGAGTTCATTTGACATAATGTTGCATATATATACACTGATGTCTATTCTGTGTATGATGCTGTGTGAGGTCGTGTGCATGTGTGTGGATCTTTAAATGAGGGTGCGTGTGTATTTGGTTGTGTGAGGGTGCGTGTGAGGGTAGGTGAGTTCGTGTGCGACTGAATGCTAGGTGAGGGGGTGCGCGTGTGTCTGACTCTATTGTCAAATCTTAGATTCCCATATCTTTGATGAAACTTACTTGCATGTGTAGAACGTGTCGGTCAGCTTGCATCTGCATGTCTGTCAGTCGTGTTTCTTCCTGTCTGCATGTTTATCTGTCAGCATGTATGTCTGTCTAGATACTTATGTGACTGTCTGCCTGTCTGCCTGTATGTCTCTTTCGCGTGTATGTTTGACTGTAAAATCGTCTAAGCCTAGGCGTGTCTGGACGTGTTTACGTGTACGCCTGTGCGCGGCTGGGTGGTTGCATGTGCCTGAGACTCAGTGTGTGTGCGTGTAACTGTGTGCGTAATCTCGCTTTATTTTGTGTTGTCATATTCCTTAAATGTGCATACATTCCACTGTCATTTTTGTATTAGAATTGTTTGTAACTCTCCGATAGTGGAGGCAATAAAAGGATATATAAATACATCTCTAATGCTATTTTCATATTTTCCCACATTTTTGTTTCAAGGAAAATACTGTACAAGTGGGCGGAGCCTGGATTGTTCCCCAGGCTACCTGTGTATAACCAACATGAGTGTACCATCTCCCGACGCATCTCTGAGACCTGATGGTGGACCATGTCCATATGGATATTACTGTCCTGAGGGTACGTTATTTCAGATGATAGTTATTAATCCTTCCATGACTGGAGCTTCCTGAATTTTTTGAAAACCCTGTGCCAATGCAATCTCTTATATATGCCTCGCATATATAAGAGAATGCATTGGCCTAACAATATTTACCCTGACCTATGGGAGACTCGCATATATAAAAGAATGCACTGGCACATGATCTTTTATACTTCACTGGCACAGCTCCCATCATGAAAGGGTTAATAAACAATGACATGTATGTGTTGGTCCAGTAAAATGTGCCCATGATGGGAAATTGTTGGGTCTTTCTCTGGATAAACTTTTTGCTCCCTCCTAATCTGTTTTGTTTCTTTAATGCACAAACCTATTACATCAAACTCCATCACTCCGGCTATGAATGGTGTCATGATACATCAGCATGAACAGCATGGACTTTTAGTCATTCCATCATTTTTTTATGTGTACGTTTTGTATAGCATTTACTTGTTTCCAAAAAACAAAATCATTTCTTTATAATATATATAATATTTTGTTATTACTACATCATTGAGTGTACTAATCATAAATATTAGCTAATAGTTCTTGTAATTGTGATTATGTTATTTGATTTAAAATTACGATTGGCACGTTTTAATACTATTTAAGAACTCGCTTAGAAGAAATGTCTAATTTGCAATATGTGTTAATTGGTGATATCGAGCATCAAATTTATAATTACAAGGTACAGATATCCATCATTTTTATATGTATACGTTTTGTATAGCATTTACTTGTTTCCAAAAAACAAAATCATTTCTTTATAATATATATAAGTGTTAATTGGTGACATCAAGCATCAAATTTATAATTACAAGGTACAGATATCTTTGCTTGAGTAAGCCCAAAATTCACAGGGAGGATTCTCCATAAAAAGAAAACAAATATACAAGACACACAACAATTTAAACCTTTATTTCAGGAACAACAGTAGCTATGAGCTGTCCACCACTGAAGTTTATCGACAAAGAAGGAGCAATGAATGAGAGCGAATGTTCTGATTGTCCATCTGGAAGAATATGTCCAGTTGGTTCTATTGTGTCACTGCCATGTTATCCTGGACATTACTGTCTTTCGGGTTCTGCCATCGAGCCATGCCCTCTGAAGACGTACAATGATAAGGATGGGGCAGAGAATTCTACCTGGTGCCTCCCATGCCCTGCAGGCTATTGGTGTAATGAGACAGGACTAGCTAACTACACCATTAACCCCTGCCCACCGGGATGGTACTGTCCGACTGCCACAGACGCACCTCTACCCTGTCCTCAGGGAACCTACAGGTAAAAGAATATACTATTTCTCGAAATTAAAACTTCTTTTCCAATAACAATAGCTTGAAAACATGCTTTCCAGCTTTTCTTAGTTCATATTGTAAACTAGATTGAGGCTAGCTTACCAGATGTGGTGCTACATAAATGGGTCCATTCTTAATTTTAGTCAGAAGGGCAATTTCAACGATACAAGACTGTGTCAATCATTACGAGAATTCAATACATCTACACTTTACAGAGTTGTTTGTGTGTTATTCTCAAAAGCTTTTGACTATTCTTACAAACTTTTATTAAGGAATGACAAATCACATCTAGGAATGTGGCTTATGGAGGAATTGTATGTATGCTCTATTCTTCGTTCACTGATTTCAAACCCTGTGGAGGCACATTTTATTGACATGTTTGTGTCTGAACTCAAGTTCTACCATTATTTTGTCTAATGTTGGTCAGGCTTCCAAAGAGAAACATCACCATCTCAAGTCAGTCCTGAATGCCCTTACCCCCATAACAAGTTGGACAAGGGTTAATATTATGTTATAAAGGAAGGCACATTTCTCTTTAACATGGTCACGTAGTGATCAGCCTGTCTAAGTTAGCTCTAGATCTGGATATAAATAGTGGGTCTGATTAATTTTTGTAGACTTTCTATTTCCCAAACCCCAGGAATCCATGTCAGTAGCTCCAATCAGAACTCACTATGCCCCAAGATAAAAGTGTCCAATCGAAGGTACGTGATGTGACATAAATTGGTCGAAGCTTGCATGCTTCCAGGAAATGGCATTTCGACGAGACTACGATAGACTCAGTATGTCAGTATGACTCTGAGTGTATGTTTACACAGACTGGTTATCAACATAGTTTATAAATTAATGACCGATTTTCCTTCAGAGACACCATTGCTGCTGGGGACCAGAGTGATTGTCACCCATGTCCGGCTGGGTACTATTGTAATGAATGGAACAGCACGGCCATCGGGACACAGTGTACAGATGGATATTATTGCCCAGAGGGTTCCCAGAATGAGACTGTCTGCCATGCAGGTAATCAAGAGGAGAAAGTTATGATCAAATTCTTATCTATTAATTTATTAGACTGAAAAAATGTAATGTTTATTTTATGGGCAAATCAGTGTCGCTTGTGAGTTTAACAAAACAAAAATTTCAAGATGCACCTAATGCATCTAATGCCTACAGTGAATGCTAGCAAAATTGTATAACCTGTAACCCATTGTATTTTAGCCTATTTCCAAGGAAACTTCCTTTGTTGACCCTACTGGAGCTTCCTGAAATTTTTTGAAAACCCTGTGCCAATGCATTTTCTTATATATGCTAGTCTCCCATAGGGAGCCTCGCATATATAATAGAATACATTGGCCAAACAATATTTACCTTGACCATGTAAGCCATTGCATTCTATTATATATGCGAGGCTCCCTATGAGAGACTCGCATTTATAGGGAGCCTCGCATTTATAAGAGAATGTACTGACACATTATCTTTAATCCTGCATCTGCGCAGTTTCCATCATGAAAGGGTGTTAACCATTTCAGTGTCAGGGGCCGATCTCATCGGCCCTAATTTACAGTCTGTAAAATCGGCCCTAAAAAAAAAAAAAAAAATGTATGTTAAAGAATATAAGAAAAAATGATTAAAATTGTAAAAAATTGTAAAAAATAATAAGAAATTATGAAAAATTGTTAGGCCAATGCATTCTCTTATATATGCGAGGCGACCTATGGTCGACTCGCATATATAAGAGAATGCATTGGCACAGGGTATATGGGTTGATACAAAAATCGGACTTGGCACTCAAAGGGTTAATGCAATCAAAATTGAGTAGGCATCTACATGAAGCCCAACCATTGTCTCAAAGTTAAATTTTTATTTAATTTGCATTGTTGCAAGCATGGCTTCCCATGACTGGAGCTTCCTGAAATTTCGGGAAAACCCTGTGCCAATGTATTCTCTTAAATGTGCATTTGAGCTACAAACGGGGTGGCCATATTAACTCATTCATGTCGGGAGCTGCGCTGGTGCAGCATTAATTATCATGTGCCAGTTCCTTCTCTCATATATACGAGTCTCCCATAGGGAGCCTCATATATATACTGTACTGACCCGCGTTTAGGCCCAGGGGGCCTTTGTTTTATTTGAGCTCAAAAATCCAAGTGGGCTTAAACTCGGATATGGCCCTTTGCAAACCAAAAATCCTAATAAATCGGGACAGTAAAACTTATGAAAGCCGATCTAACGCCGATTATTTGGGAAATGTACCCGCCTTCCAGATTAAGTAAAGGTAAGTATAAGTTACTTTGAGAAAGTAATTTTTCAATTAAATGTGAATATTAAAATATAATAACACTTAAGTCTTGTAGTTTTATTGCCCAAAATTCCCATGTCAAATGACACTATTATGTAAGCGGCATTGTGGGTTATCTTATAGTCTATAATAGTCTATAGTTTATATCAATGTTCAGACTTAATCCAATTAGGAAAACAATAGACCCGGTGCTTTATTTGTGATCCATTGTCCACATAGAGGATGTTACAATAGCGACTAATTGCATGTTTAACAAAAGCCAGTGAGTGTAATTATTTAACAGTACTGACAAAAGGCCATTGTATTTCTGCTAAAACGTATATTTCTGCTAAAACGTATAAAAAAGCACCATTCGGCAAACCTCGTCAGATTCCTTCAGCCTTGACCCCCAGAGGTCACAGGTCGAGGAGTTCAGAATGAAATGTTTATACTGTAAAACGTGTTTAAAAATGTTAAGGTTGGTTTCTAGTGAATAACGTTGACGTAGTTGTTGTTGTTGTTGAATGACAAGTTTCCCCCCTACTGCTCCATTATTATACCCACTTTGTGTTTACATAACCAAGAAGCCAGTTCTTTGTGTTTGACCTACGTTGTCACTGAACACGAAAAATATGTTTTTACAGTACTGGAGTTGAACAGGTGCGCTTTGATTAAAGTATTGCACGCACATGGCTTTTAAAGCTATACGCTATTAGCGAGTGGTTTTTTATGTCTGTTAATGTTTTGTTTCCCCCGGGAAGTATAATTGAATAAACAAATGAGAATTTAACATTCACTTTATTTTATTTCATTCAATATTATCACTTACCTACGAAGTATAACTTTCCGTTTTTCGTGGCATTCTCGCCGTCACCGACCGATCGTTTGCGAATATACTTCCCGTTATATTGGAATTATTTATTTGGGGAGTATCATTAGCAAATACTTACTTACCACTGCTGGAATTGACAAAATTTGGGGTGGGCTTAAACACGAATATACCCCTTTGCATGGAATTTGGTCAAAAGATATGGGTGGGCCTAAACACGGACACGGGCTTTGAACCGGGTCAGTACGGTAAGAGAATGAGCTGGCTTACAATGTCAAAGTAAATATTGTTAAGCCAATGTATTCTCTTACATATTTGAGGCTCCCTATGGGAGACTTGCATATATAATGCCCCGGTTCCATATTCCCGATTTTCTGTCCCGAATTAGTATATTCGGCACCAATTCGGGACCAGACCAAATCGGCAGCATTCGAGAGAATTCTGGACGAGTTTTATTCCAAAAGCCGCCGAACTGATGACAAAATTTAATCGTCCCGAACATTGCCGAGTATTCCAGAATGCTTCCGAATTTCTTCCGAATGATAAAGAATTATCCCGAACTGATACCGAAATTTCGTGCGAGTAGCTGCCGAATTGCCCAGATTACTACCGACTTGTTGCCGAATATCCCGAATCAATGCCGAACTGGTACCGAATTGATGCCGAATAAATACCGAATTGGTATTCAATTGCTGCTGAACGTCCCGAATCGATGCCGAATTTTGCAGATACACCGGATCTCAGTATAAAAGCAGCCACACATGGCGAATTCGGGAATAAGCTACCGAATACTGCCGACTACTCCAGAATATCCACCCGAATATTGCCGAATACTGCCGACTACTCCCGAATAGGTGCCGAATTGGTCCCGAATTTCTCCCGATGATTGACAAATCGGGAGCGATTCGGCTTGGTTCCCGATAGTTTTGAACATTTCAAAACTGTCGGGAGCGGGCCCAGAATCGTCCCGAATCGACCCCGATAGCACCGATATCCCCGATCATGTTCGGGGGTAAAAATTCACTGTACCGACTCGTCCCGAACTTACTCCACGATTTTTGCAAAATTATGATTCGGGAGTCATTCGGGAACATTCGGGGTGGAAAATCGGGGATATGGAACCGGGGCTTAAGAGAAGGCACTGGCACATGATCATTAATGCTGCACCAGCGCAGCTCCTGTATGAAAGGGTTAATATGGCTACCCCATTTGTAGCTCAAATGCAAGGGATGAAGTGCCAGATAATAAATTGCTCCAGTTTAAATTTTACTTAAATTCTCCTCTACTGCTTTCTTTGAAATTCAAGTAAATAATATAAAAACATTGTAATTTAAGTATGTAAATGGCTTGTAGATGGTTGATTCACTGCAAGAAATCCAGTTATATGTTCAGATCTTTTCGTACTTGACTACATATTGCATATTTTGAAATTGAAAACAATTTTGTCATGGTTGAATAATTAGTTTTAGAATGATAAGCAATGGAATCCAGGTGAATCATCTTTATAAACTAATATCTATCACCATTTTAGGATACTATTGCAACATGTCAATGTCACAGGTGTCCTGTCCACCTGGTTACTATTGTCCAGCAATGTCGTCATTCCCAATACAGTGTCTAAAGGGACATTACTGCAAGGGTCTGGATAACTGTAATATCACCGATGCAGGTAAGTTAACACTTTCATGGCCAACAGCCATTTAATTAAATGCAATAAGTACAAGATAACTTGTAGTCGACAGTTAATGTATTGAATACAAAATGCTTTTTTCAATATTTTTTATGAGCTGTATGCAATAAATATATATATATATCAGGCAGTGAAAATATCCAATCATACTTATGGCAAAGATTTTCAACTGATATTCACAATATATTGCACATATTTAAGATATATTTTGTGAATCATAATATAATTCTGATATACTTATTTTATCCTTCTCTAAACTCCACATAAGGATAAAATATTTCATCCCAAAATAAGCATAAAATAATGAATAAAATATGGTGTAAAACCTCAGTCCATCTGATGATGACCATCTCCTGCATATAATCAACAGTTGTGGAGGCATATAAAGTGGTTTTGTGTCAGTAATTGCACATTTGTATTGCTTTTGCTCTATTATATTGAAACGTTTTGTCTTTCACATGTATTAAAAGTAACATTAAAGGTACACAATCTGATTCGATGGTGACCTTATCATCCGATTCCCACAATAACAACATTTCTCATTTTCTCTTCAGTTATCAGAATCGATTAATTACAAAAAAAGAATGCTAAACACTGTCAACTTTAGTATAAAATGTTCCAAGACGTGTTATATATGAATATTTTGTTCAATGAAATTTGGTATCAATAGTATGTCAGTTGGCTCGTCGAGTATTTGCTTGGCTGCCAAATATTCCAGGTGGGGAAAAATAACAGATTTCAAAAATCAATATCTGATAACTTTGGCTTTGGTGGGTTTGTTCCTTGACTCCAACCAACCCGCAAAGCCAAAGCAATAGTTTTAGGAGAGTTAATTCGGATTATGTATCTTTAATGATGGCTAGCCTCAATCACATAATACGCTTCAATATCTACATAGTACACTGTTACCAAAGGATTACACGTAGAAACCCTAAACTCTGTACAACCAGTAGGAGGGGAATCTCTCTATTATAAAAGCATTTTAATACTGTTTACAGGAGCCATAGAGCCAGTGAAGTGTCCGCGGGGATACAAAGAATATGACGGGTCACCAAGAACATCTTTTGTTGACACATGTGAACCATGTCATCCAGGAACGTTTGGGGGAGCTGATGATCGTGGTGTGTGTGCACCTTGTCGTGCTGGTGTGGTCTGTGAAGCCATGGCAACGACTGACGAACCTGTTGCTAACTCTAGTTCATTAGCATATGCTTTCGGATACAATGCGACCAGATCATACCTGTGTCCTGCTGGTGAGTCATGAATGAAATTTTAAAATGAGGTATCTATTCTCTGTTTTTATAGGCCTGTTTGCACAAAATAAAGGTCTGATTATGTAATCAGTCCATCCGTTAACATTTTTTGGTAACTCCAGTTGTTAAATTTGTTAAAGTTGTTAAATTGTGCGTGTTTCTCAGTCAAAAATACAGGCCAATTTTGAATATGGTTCCGTCCAATTATTTGTACATGAGTTACGGTTATAATTTTGAGTGAACAGTAGCTTTTGTCACAAGAAATAGAATATTCTTTATATTAATTTTTTAAACACTAAAACTGGGCCAGCGGATGTTACTATTTTTAACACTACATTGTTCAACAGTAATCCAGATGTGTTATAGGGAGCCTCGCATATATAAGTGAATGCATTGGCCTAACAATAATTACCTTGATCTTGTAAGCCAGTGGATTCTCTTATAAATGCGAGGCTCCCTTTGCGGAAACTCGCATATATAAGAGAATGCACGGGCACATGATCTTTAATGCTGCACCAGCACAGCTCCACATCATGAAAGGGTTCATTTGAGTATGAGTGACACCAGATGTTTACTAGGGAATACTAAAGCCACTAAAAGTAAATTTCCTGTTTCCCAGGTACACGCACATGATCCAGTAACCCTGAGCATGCAACCTTTTTATTCGCTTTTGATATGTAAAATTATAATCGCAGTATAACTGAAATTAAACCCAGAGCTCCAGAGCTAGCCGATGCAGAGGTAGAATGCTTTGTTGGCATGTGCCCCAGAAATAAATAGTAAAAATAAATTGTTCGCTCATATTAGAGAATGCATTGGCCTAACAATATGTACTTTCACCTTGTAAGCCATTGAATTCCATTATATATGCGAGGCTCCCTATGGGAGACTCATATATTAGAGAATGCATTGGCATAACAATATTTACTTTCACCTTGTGAGCCAGTGCATTATCTCATACATCCAAGGCTCCCTGTCTGAGACTTGCATATATTAGAGAATGCATTGGACTAACAATATTTACTCTCACTTTGTAAGCCAGTGCATTCTCTCATACATCCAATGCTCCCTTTAGGACTCAAATATATTAGAGAATTACTTCCACCTTGTGAGCCAGTGCAGTCTCTCATGTTTCATTGTTATGTTGTATTCTGCTTCACGTAACCCATCTAAATGAGTGTCAAACACATCTTCGTATTCACCATATAGTGAATTTTCCCCGTGTGTAATGATTAGACTTCGTTGGATATAGAATTTAATATAGCATCAAGCATTTAGATATGAATACAGTAAAGCCCTGTGTATTCTCACGCATCAGGTTATATATAAGCGGGTTGTCCCATTGTCTATGTGGGTGCTATATTGGTTCTATGCATTAAATGTCACATCTCATACATCCAAGGCTTCCTATGGGAGACTCATATATATTAGAGAATGCATCTGCCTAACAATATTTACTTTCACCTTGTAAGCCAGTGCATTCTCTCATACATCCAAGGCTCCCTATGGAAGACTCGCATATATTACAGAATGCATTAGCCTAACTATATTTACTTTCACCTAGTGAGCCAGTGCATTCTCTCATACATCCAATGCGCCCTATGGGAGACTCACATATATTAGAGAATGCATTAGCCTGACAATATTTACTTTCACCATGTAAGCCAGTGCATTCTCTTATATAAGGAAGCTCTAGTGATGGAAGTGTTAAACCATGTCAAAACTAACCAGGATATTTCCTGATTTTTTAGGTTACTATTGCCCTCAGAGTAGCTCTGCACCCACTCCGTGTCCCGCGGGTCGATATAACGGAGCAGAAGGCGCCGGTAGTGTGGCCGATTGTAAACCATGTCCTGCCGTTCACTTCAACCACCTTACAGCTCAGACAGGTTGCTTCCACTGTGGCAGCTCAGCGTCTCAACCGATGGCAGGACAAACTACCTGTCAGTGCTCTGGAGCAGGACGGGACTTCCAGGTTAGATTTATTTAATCAAACTAGGCCTGGCACTTTAAACCATTTCTATACAACCCTGCCAATATTGTCTGTCATTTGCAGAATGAGGTCCCCAGATGGTGAATTTAGTGAGGCTATACCGCCAGACCTGTTTACTTTCCCGATTTCGGCGGGAGTCTCCCGATTTTGTGTCATTTCTCCTGTGCTCCCGATCGGGAAACGAAATCTCCCGATTCAAAAGATAAAACCAAAAATTAGCCAACGGCTGTATTAAGCGATAAGCCATGCATGCTATAGTGTTACAAATCAATTAGGAATATATCGCCTGCGAGTCAAACAGTGACAAAATGTTAACACAACGTCGACTCTTTTGTTTAACAGCGTTGAGTAAGTAAATGCAATCTTCAAGGATTATAATATATCAAACAAGAAGCCTTCCTTTTTGGCCATACTTAATAAAGTGTTGGTTTCTGCTCGCCCCGACCGAATGCTTTAAAACCGCTGAATCAAATTATTATATCGCCGAGTTAAACTTTTTGTTCGTTTTTGTGTCGGTGAAAGTTCCGTTTCCGTCTTTGTGGTATTCCGTGTTTTGTATACACAACAGAACGCGAATCGACCGGACCTCAAACAATTCATGTCAAAACGTGTTCTCTTTGAATTCACCGATGTTTCTGAATATCTCTGACGACAAAATTATCCGATAGCACCATTTTATAGTGTGCAACTATAGTTTTAATCGTTGTATTGGCTTGTTCGAAATTAAAACGTGACCCATAACTGGAAAATCGTAATTTTATTCCCAAATGATTCAGTGATTTCAAGGCCATAATTGTGGCAGATGAAAACCCAATGCAACAAACAGTCTATATGTAGCAACATAACAAACTTTTTCGTATTTGAGATTTTGTTGAAATATTTCGGGTATTGTAGTAATTTAGAACATAAACATAACCATTTGACTGAGTTTCACAACTTAGAATTGGTCTGAGAAAATTTGACTTTGAAAAAATTTCAGTTTTAAGACATGAGAAATTCATATTTCGAGAAATGCTCCAAAGTCGAACCCATGACATAAAACACACCAGGATTCACTCAGTTAGGTAATATTGTATCCATGTTCTGCTGAAATATGATGAAATTGATGGAATTAATTGTCAGTAATGAATGTGCCATGAGGGGCAAGTGGCGGACAACATGAAAAATCGAAAGATAATTGCCTCATTTTGCTAAGAATGTATATATATCTGAAATGCAGCCTGCAGAATGACACAGCATGCTGCAGCTAAGTTATATGAATGAAACTCAAGCTCACTTGATTGAATGTTGAAAATTTCGGGGGACAATAAAGTTATACTATATCGCCGTCAAAGGTATCTTGCCCACTGAACTATATGGTATATTATCCCAAGTAGGAGGGGTTAACTCTCCGAGTTGAACAAAACGTACGGAAATTCTATGGTACATATCTTCTGTCATGTTCATGACCCGTGTAATCACGTGGTTTCTGACACGTAGTGAAAGAATCGCCATATTTTTTTCCCTCCTCACCAGGACGGGTGCAAAAAGAATCTCTCAACAAAGAATACGAAGCTAAGTTGCAGTTTGTATAGCAAAAACAGTTTTGTTTTTGTTTTTACAAACAACATTATTTCTTTGCTTATAGTTGAAAATTATGTAACGATTCACATAAAGATTACGACGGTTTGTTCCGAATATAAAATATCGGAATCGGATGACTCGTTTCGTTTTAACCGACTATGTCTTCCATAATTTTAATCGGTCAATGATTTAATATCCGTTTTCTGTGCAGACAATATGCAATGTTTCTGGCCTATTAAAGGCAGAACATTCGAGGCACCATTGGATATGACTAAAGACGCTATGGCATACAGGTGACGTGTTATTTAAGTTACCACGTGCGTTGACGGTGGTTAAAGGTATCACGAAATTAGGTGACTTATTTTCGAGTTCATTTTTTCGTTTGACGGCTTTCTTTATATGTTGACAATCATCGTCTGGAGTACAACTGACGGAAAAGCAGTGTTTAAACGCTTGTGAAATAGGCTGATAGGATTGTAAAATCCCGAATGTCACTTTGAACCTTTTTCACCCTGGATGATTAACAATGGGGCCGTTACTGCCTTGGTTGCCACATGGTAACATAACACAACAGGTGTATTTGTGATTGTTCGCAATCACATTAATTACTTTCACAGGACTGCTAATCGAGGTAAGACCAGGTTCATGAATCGCCTTCCCCGTAGCTCCCCTTGAAGTCGCTTCCCTCGTTTCGAGGTCCCAAGAGTTGAGAACGAAAGTCGATATATAGGGTTCCTCTAATTGGCGTAATTAGCACTCGGAGCGATAGTCACACCACACAGGACGCGGTTTGGGGCTACCCATCGAACCCGTAGCTCACACGAGTTGCTTCCCCTAGGACACGGACAAACTCGCGGGGAAGGATCCAGAGAATTTTTGTTTGGGGTCACCTGTTCTGTATTTGAGTATGTGCCCATATAAATTTGGATGTTAAAATATTCAGTACTGGATACTTGATTGTGCAAATAAAGGCTCCATATTATAGACTATATATCATCTGCGGGCTGATGATTTGCATTACTAGGACATTTTGTTGAATTGTAGAAAAATTCCTTGAAAATATGGAAGATCCAACTAGAATAAATACTATCTACATGGAATTTGGGGACATTTGGGTCTCTATAGTTTGGGCACCCAAACCTGTAACAGGTATCAAAACATCCCTGTATCCTTCTCTGACTTGCCGATATATCGTGTTCCTCTAATTGGCGTAATTAGCACTCGGGGCGATAGTCACACCAAACAGGCGCGGGTTGGGGCTACCCATTGAACCCATGAGTCACATTGGTGCGCTCCCTGGACTATCGAATGGGACGTCAATCTGCTTCTGCGGGTCGACCGTTGGCTGTTGACGTGCCCCGGACGGCTGTGACCACTGAGCTCTACTAAAACACTCGACACACGCCGTCCATCGCTACAAGTCGTCATCTCGTGGTCAGCGCGGCTGGGGGATACACCCTCGGTGATCCCTGACCATGCTCTCCGGTGCCTTATGATCATAGTGTGTGGAATTTGGGCTTAAATTACTAGTCGAATGGCCATTTTACTTTGTCTCAATTCAAATTAGGAGGTTTTTTCTCAAATTATTACATTTACGCAATTATTTGGCACCTGAAAGTTTATCCTCCATGCCTTCTGCCCCAGCTGGGCTTGGAATGGGATCACAGTTCACAGGCTTGTTTCCTCCTTATTATAAGTCCCCACTTCCGGGGGTTTGGCTGACAGGTTACTGGCCGCATTCTGGCCAACAGCTGCCAGTAACTTCGGGTTTGATTTTAAATGAAAACAAAAGATCTTATTCCCTGACGCCATCATAGCAGGAAGCTTGCTTGGGATCTGGTACCTACTAACCTCCCATCGCCAGTTCGGTCGGTTGGATATCGGGATCGGTCCTGCTGCTGCTCCACCCCGAGATGTACAGGCTCTGGACATTCCTCCGGGGTCCCAAATGACCAGACCTCACATGCAATTAGAAATGAAGCTTGTCGTGGTGTATTGTGCTGTTAACACTCCATCGACGGATGGAGATCAGGATCAGATCGAGCAGTCGCTCCAGCACGAGGTGAAAGGGCTTTCGACATTCCTTTCGGGTCACCTTTACATGCGCTTACGAGGGAGCTCAGTTAGTTGTTCAGGGTTCTCTGATGCAGCCAAGCGCAGGAAGAAAATTAATGTCGAATTTTGATTAGCAAATAACCTCAGATTGACATGATTTGATAGCATTGTTCTACAATCATTTACAATTTAACAGAACATCAGAGTGCTTTCCCTTGTTTCGAGGGTTCCAAGGAAGCGATAGAAACCTTTACGACCAGGACACTGTCACTTGTCGATGTATAGTGTTCCCTTCATTGGCGTAATTAGCACTCAGGATGATAGTCCCACCAAACAGGTCGCGGGTTGGGGCTACCCATCGAACCCATTGGCCGCATTTGGTGGGCTTTCTGGACTATTGACAGGGACTCCAAGTCGGATACTACGGGACGACTGTTGGCATACCCTGGGACAGTCAAATGAGGAAATAGGATACAAGTTGCATGGCTTTTGTTAGCATTTGGGTAGCAACTTGCCCTGTGATGCCGGTCAGTTTGTACCCTGCTTAACGTCGTCAGAGATGGGTGGTTATGCCATCGGACTGCACACTTGGCGACCTGGGTTCGACCATCCTGAGAGGTATTCAACCATTTTACTGTTCTCGGGTTGGGATGTGTTCAACTTCTTGCCTTATAAGTGGTTGCTTCTTTCCATGTTCCATCCAGCTCTTTCATGGTCACGGGCTTTGCTGGAGAATGTCTATAGTCATTCATATCACTAGATTTATAGTATATGACTCTCGCCCTTTCATTTTCCTGACTTTTTAAGACGTGTTCTGGACTGGTTCGGGTGCTCGATAGGGTAAATATTTACATCTCGATTTGGGACGCAAGAATCGGAGATAAACAAGCATACATGCTTTATCTCCGACCTCGCTGTGTTTCCGTAATTGATACGAATGACATATATTTTGTCTTCAGGTTGCTTTCAGTGCTAACTCAACATGGATTTCACTTTTGTTGTCCAGTCATACATCGATGAGTCCATTATCCATGGTTCGACATATGCTCATTTTCAGAACACTGTTGACATGAGGTCTCGTTCAGCACCCCACTCGGTCCTTTGCTGACCTCAGCGATTGCCAATGCAGGATAATGTTGCACCTGTGGGGCAGCATATGAAT
Organism: Siphonodentalium dalli; assembly: GCA_032622095.1. Classification (NCBI taxonomy): domain Eukaryota; kingdom Metazoa; phylum Mollusca; class Scaphopoda; order Gadilida; family Siphonodentaliidae; genus Siphonodentalium; species Siphonodentalium dalli. The sequence continues at coordinate 191,261,661 of CP136064.1, forward strand.
CGTGTTGGGCACAATTCATAAAGTTTCATTACATACCTGCCGTCGGTTTCTGCTGGTTTTGGGCTTGTGCCACAATCCTGATGCCTCGTTAGTCCAATTTTTGTTTTTGTGGATTTCCACCTTAACGATATTGGAATTTCGGTTCCTGGATGCCTTTCTGTCATGGATTCAGTAGCCTGTGATTGGTCAGTTGGGTTTAACTGTGTGGGTGGGCATTTCCATATTTGGGAATGTCATCGGGGAAAAAATGTCATGGCTTATTACATCTTAGTCGGTCATATCTCGAACTCCAGGCTTCAAACTAAGTTTTCTGCTGTGAAACTCCAATTCTGAGCCCTGTTCTTCATACGGCCTGAGCCTTGCAACGTATGTCTGTGTAATACCCATTCGCTTCCCGGTCAGGCTATTGGTCAATGATACCTCCTCCTTATCGACAATGGCATGTCTCCAAGTAGTTGGTGTCGGGCCCTTTCTTGGGAGCTTGCAGCTGGTTTTTCATCGGGCTCTCATCGTGTACTGGGACACGGCCCAACCCACTCAAGATTTGGGTCGGGGGTGGGTTCTATTGTTTTTAAAGGGGGTCTTCGTTATTACTTGCGGCTTTTGCTGCCTGGGTTAGCCTGTTGGGTGCGGTATTAGTATTTAGCCATCCCTGGGTTTATAATACCCGGCTGGGGATTTCTTGTCAACGGGTATTTTTCTATTTCCATTTCCTTAGAACATGGATGCTTCTCCCCTTTCGGGGGGGGGGGGGGGGGGGGGGGGGGTGTTACCTGTACCTTTCCCGGCAAGTACTCGGCTGATACATTATTAGCCCTAAGTTCCATCTCCAGGTCTTCTGAAGCTATTTACTTTACTTGCAGGGGTCTCAAACTCTTAAGTGGCCACTTTTTGTTCGTTTGTGAGTGCTGACAGGTATTAGTTTAGGATGGAATATTACATTGGCTTATGGTCCTATTGTGCATGTGTGTATATATATATATATGTATATACATATATATCTATATGTCTGTGCATGTGTATGTATATATTGTAGGTTATCAGGTCAATCCAGTTCTTTGATTCAGATGCATAGCGGTGTTTTTGTTTCCTCGTGGCCTCCACCTGTTAGAAAATTCTATGCTTTACCATATAGTTCAGTGGGCAAGATACCTTTGACGGAGATACAATATTTTCCTAAAAAAGTTAAATGTATATCTCCTAGAAGTATCTTGTCCACTGAACGCTGAGCTCCCTCCCAGGGTTTCGCACCCACCCTGCTCACGAGGAATGTCCTACTGGGGATAAAAAATATGGCGATTCTTTCACTACGTGTCAGAAACCACGTGATTACACGGGTCATGAACATGACAGAAGATATGTACCATAGAATTTCCGTACGTTTTTTTCAACTCGGAGAGTTAACCCCTCCTACTTGTGATAATATACCATATAGTTCAGTGGGCAAGATACTTCTAGGAGATATATATTTTACTTTTTTAGGAAAATATTGTTTTCTGTAACGCTGCACTGCATTACATGTATATGAATGCTATCACAATAAAATTTAATCTAACACCTGTAGCGATCAGCTGTTTTGACCTGGTACTCAGCCTCAGGTAACTAGTAAAACTGATGGCAATGACAAGAATTTATAAGTTGTGTCGGAGACAATGGGAACAAGGTCATGGCACTCCGAATATACGTATTATTCAATGTTTAGCTTCACCTACCACAAAATAAACAAGTGAAATATATTGTTATTATAGATTTTGCTTCGTAAAAAGCGTTCAGTTCGCGAAAATGTGCTTTGCTTCAGATCTCTAAACTAAAGCGGAAGTGACAACTATTCAGTGAATTATCCCCCTTGCCATATAATTCATTTGTCTATTTATAGCCACTATAAAATTTGGTACACCATTTACTTTAACCACGGATTGTTCCGCGTGGCCGATGAGAGCGCAGTAGGTAATTCTGTCACAAATATTACTTTTTATCCATGTGAAGTTCGGATTTACCAAATTACTTTGTCCACCTAATTTTCGAAAAATTCTTTTATCAGGTTCTAATTGATCCCGGTGGTTTATTTGAACACTAAGTGATAGCTTATTTATTCGGCTTTCGTTTTAGCACGAAAACCAAAAAGATCCTATCAAGATCGAGTGTCATGTGATTCCGTAGATTGCAACACCCCGCTCCAGTTCCATGGTCGGGTTGCCTTTTTTTTAATACCGGAAGTCAGCTTACGCGCGACATCTCGAGGGAGGTAATGTCGCTACTATATGACATTTAAATTAAAAATATGAAGTTTTTTTCCACGATACTGACATTGAAAAAAAAATCTCCCTATTTTTCACTAAATCTCCTGATTTCTGAGGACAAATCTCCCTATTTCCAATTTTGAAAGTAAACAGGTCTGTATACCGCATGGCAGGCTAACATCACCAAACTCACCATCTGCTAAACTCATTCTGCTTAGGCCTCAACTGCTATGGGAGACCTAGGATCAGATTAAAGTTCCCCAGTTGAAGTTGGTGATGTTCACCCGTTAGTCACCTCAATTGTGCATTTTACTTTCGGCAAATTAGGGGATATAGTAACTTCCCAGAAGGTAAAAAGTAACTAAAACAAGTAATTTGGGACTATAGATACTTCCCAAAATATGATGCCTCAAACAGGCTTGTTTCTATACTAAATGGATTCTTCCATTCAGTTTTATGATTATACATCCCTTTCTATACTGAATGATTTCTCCCATTAAGTTATAAAGGTATAAATTGGAATGGTCTATTATTCATTTGGAGGGGTGTTCCCGATAAATTAGCTGATGACAGTCAGACGAAAAGATAAATCAAGTGCTGAAAGATTCCAGTTTATTGGTGGGAAATGTTCAGGTAATAAGTTCACTTATGGTTAATTGTTGAATTATTATCTAAATATTTTCTAAGGGAACTACTCATCACTGAGTATTTAGTACAGAAACTGTATAACCTGCAGGTGTCTGTGTTATTCCTGAAACTTACATCACACCAGATGGTTGACATGTGAAATTAACATGGCAGTCCATGTTACATTCAAGTGTCAACCATCTGGTGTGATGTTACTTTCATGGCTGAGGTGGGATGTCTAGACAACATTTGTATTGTGTGCTCACAGTTTCTGGGTTTGTAGAAGTTATTTCTGAGGCCGAAATAAATAAATTGCTAGGTTTACATCCAACTTTTTTCAGAAAAATGGGGGGGGGGGGGGGGTGTCAGGATTAAATTGTTTATATTTCATTCTTTCAAACATAAGATATATATCATATCTAGATATTGCATGAAGCAGTATCTTATCTTATATAATACAAGGTGATTTTAGATTATTCAATTTGATCAAAATAGACTGATTAATGTGTCTTAAAAAACGTAATTTGATGGTTAAGGCATGAGAAAAAAGTTTACATTAAAATTAGTAAATAAATTTTTTTTAGGAGGGGACTAAAAATAGGGTTGGGAGGGTCGGGATTTAAAACAGTTTTTATTGGCCTAGCTTATAAAAACCATTTCTGAAGATAAAACAACTTTGGGCATTTGACCACCTGAGATCTTATCATTGATCCAGTTTATTATGCCCCCGATCTCCGATGGAGATTTGGGGGGTATATAGTGGAGCCCTCCGTCCATCCGTCCTTCCGTCCGTACGAACGTTTCAACTCATAACTTTGGTTTCGCTAACTCAATTCAGTTGATCTTTGGTATGCTAATAGACCAGCCGGGGGGACAAGATTTCCCCATAGCCGTGGTTTCGTTCCGCCCATTTTTTCCAGAGTTACGCCCCTTTTTGGACTTAGAAAATTCAGGTTTTCTGCTACTTTTTTTGGTTTCCAGATGATAACTTGATTTTGGATTGTTTACTCATGAATAACATAACTTTACAAAGTGCCATTTAATAAGTATTTGCACAAAAATAAGAAAAATCCTCTCTGATTGTACAGTCGATCTGATTGTACAGTCGGGGGCATTACCTGCGCCCAGCGGTCCACTTGTTTAGTTATGGAATTCCATAGCGATGTAAAATTTGCTGATTTCTTTGTTGTTGGATGGTAACTTTTAGACATGTTTAATACTGGATTGCTTTCAATAGCTTAAAATTGTTGATCAATCACCTGTGCATACATGTCAAGTTTGAGTATGGGTTTGGTTCGATGAAAATTGTCCCTTTTTGTTTTCATACTTTTGGTTATCAGATGTTGACTATGCTTATAGTTATCTGATTGCTTTCATATTAGTATGTGGAATTTACTGATTATTCTAGTGGCTGATCAATTTGCAAATAAAACCAGGTGTGTTAACAACAGACAGAGGGAAAAAAAGTTTGATTCAATGGTAATTTTTTTTTCTTCATTATTAAAAAAGCTACCGGCCAAATAAAGCCCCCTTTTTCTGGGGACTTGTGTCCAAGCAACCTTTAATTACCATTGTATGTTCCAAAATGAATTACTATAATTTTCTAATTGTACATATTTTCTAACTAAAGGTTTGAGACATTGAACAATGTTCAGTAATGGGATAGAGGCCTGTGAGCACAGAATATTGATTGTTAAAGAAAAATTACAGATTTCATTCTGATTTCAATATGAAAACTCATTTAACCCCTTTCTATACTAAACTCTCATTGACAAGTAGTTCCTGTTGGAAATGTTAAAAATATAAGTTCAACAAACAGCCATAGGTCGTTTGTTGAGCTAACTAACCATTCCTATGTACACTTTTTTAACTTGGTGGGAGATTCCATTCAGTATAGAACGGGTTAAGAAGGTTTGTATTCTGTTGAGCTTATTTTTTCCAGACGAGAGATAGGACATGTCCATGTACTGCAGGATTTATTATAATGCCTGATAGAGAAAATGATTGTGTCAAGGAAGTGTTTGACCTTTGTCTGGAAGGTCAGACCCGAAACCAGGCAGGAAGATGTATGAATGCTGCCCAGTGGGAAGAACATTGTAGTCTACTGGTAACTTACTTATTCCTTCTGTACAAAGATTTCATTGCTATTGTTATGATTCTGTCCACATCCAAAATTATAATGGACCAAATAAACTAAAAGTATCCGGGATAAATCAACACCTGGACATTATATTAAAATATACTGCTGCAGCCAATTTAATTGTTACAGTAATGTCCTAAATAATCGACTCCTTAACCACAGCTGAATTATGTGTAACTTTTCAGGATTTAGTCGGAAATATGACTTGTTGCCATTCATCAGAAAGCTCTCACTGGCAACCAGTGATATTTTCGACTAAATCCTGAAAAGATAGCCATAGTTCTGATGTGGTTAAGGAGTCGATTATTTAAGGCATTACTGTAGATTCTCATTTTTACTCCTCCACAGAATGTTTTTTTGTTGTATTATTTTTCTGTAAGTTGTTTTTCTTATGCCTTAGCTGTTAAAGTACATGACAATAACTCATTATTCACTCAAAAATTTGATAAAATTGAGCAGTTTTGAAGCACATTGTATGACATAAAGAGGATATTGCTTCAGATTCCAGAACTGGGTATCACTAGTTGACATTAACCCTTCCATGACTGGAGCTTCCTGAAATTTTGCGAAAACCCTGTGCCAGTGCATTCACTTATATATACAAGTCTCCTATAGGGAGTTCGCATATATAATACTTTGGCCTAACATTATTTACCTTGACCCTGTAAGCCAGTGCATTATCTTATATATGCGAGGCTGCCTATGGGAGGTTCGCTTATTGATGAGAATGCACTGGCACATGATCTTTAATGTTGCACCAGTGCAGCTCCCATCATGAAAGGTTATAAAATTAAAACTAAAACAAATTAAAGCACCCGCCACAATTTTTCAAAGCATTTGCAGAGGCTCTTCTGAGTTATATATTGAGGCTTATAAGTCAATCAAATCATGGTATTGATCTATATTGGAACAAGAATTATACAATGTTATTTCAAGTTGGTTGTGATTTTTCCATTTGCGACAGCTGTTTGCGACAATAAATCTGCTAATATTTTAGAAAAATAATAGATGCGAAAGATTTTTACCATAAATATGTGATCACACATGAAGGAATTTATGAGGGAATTTTTTTATTTCATGGGATTATCAAAGATACAAACTATCATAGCAATATGCAGCAGGTCAAAATGCACAAAAGATTTGATGTTCAATTTATGTATATAACTGGTAAATAATCAATGGTCACAGTAATTATATTATGTGTCTTCTACATTCAGGTCTGTAACACGGCAGCAGATTATGTTGATTACGACCGAAATCTTGGATTGTGTAACTGTAAAGTGGATGATCTCGACATTATTTGTGACCTTGAGTGTCGAATTTCACAGAAAAACAGACTGACCTTCGTGTGTCCTGAGAGACCGTTGGTTCCTTATTTGGCATTGAGAGGAAGTAACGGTGATATCCTGGTGAGTGAACAAACCCACTAAGGCTTCATCTTTGTGAGTCATACTCACCTGTGCTTGTTGAAATATTAATTGCAAATATAGATATGTGCCATTTTTATATGCATCTTTAAAGACATAGACAGAACACAGCGCGCATCGTAATCAAGAATATTTTTTCAAATGAATTTATTAAGGTAATATCTCATGAATGCAGAGTTTGAGTAAATTGTGACTATACAGTAATTTATTCCACACCCTTATGTCAGATATGTTTAATCCGTGGCTGTGTCTACCATTGATACTATAACTAACTTTATTGTGATTCAAGTATGATGAATAGCCGGTAATTATCTGTGCATCTCCCAAATGGATTGTTGATGTTATGCTCTTTGGAAACAATGTCAATTCGAAGTAGGTCTGGCTTGTATTCCTGTTGTGGTATACAACAATATGTATTCAATGACTGGTATACATGTGTTTCAGGCCAAAGGGTGTGGAATAAATAATAATACCAAGAGGTGTGCATAAATGTGTATATGTCCTCACTTCTAATGGTCCCCATTCATAAAAAAAAACCTTTGTACAATTCTTACCAATCAAAGCCAGTGGTTCTTGAAGATGTGTTATTTTATAATTGTTTCACATCTCACTTCTATAGAATCTTTAAAATGTGTGTGTATTCCATCAATATGGAAGCTAAATCATTTTTGTTTCTGTTATGTCATCCAGTGCTAGGGGCAGTTTGAATATGACCAACCATGGCCATGCTGCTCCTGTGTAATGCAATACATAACTAATTACTATGCACATATCATGTTTATGTAAATAAATAAAAATCAATCAATTATCAGGAAAAACCAACAACGCAGCATTTTAGATTGACCAGTCATCAGTTGACAAGGGTTGATATTACACCTTAAGAGCAATTAGATCGAAAATCAACATGACCAATCATTATTGCATGTTATTCCACTCGAAATTGGGACCAATTTTCAAGCTTGATCTGAGTTGAGCAATATCACTTTGTGCCATTCTGATCGATACAATGCCATTTTGATAACAAATGAGAATTTGTTTGCACTCACTGAAGCAAGAACAATTGAATCAATGAACATATACTGAATTCATGCCTCCATATATCTGATATATTTTTATAGAATATTCAATGTGATGAATGAAATTAAATTTATGGTGACATCAGGCCTAAGATAATGTTTAGATATAAACTTTTTCATATTTACAGAAAGAATTTCCCTCAAAAAACTTACTAACAGCAATCAATGCAAGGAACTCCTTCTCAGAAGACCAATGTACAGCTTTCGACAACAGCGAGATTCCGATTAGAGTGACGGAGATGGGTGACAATGGTTTCCTCGGAGTTTACAACGCTCTATCATCACAGCTTGATACACTATTAACTGACCACTCTAAGGGAAACTTCACTGGAAACATCACGATAGATAGTTCTTACTCAAGTCGCAAGCTTCTTGCTTTATCGTCTGTCAATGGATCCGTGTTTCAAGGTGTCCTGAACCCGACCACGTGCCTGCTGTATGGAGAGTTAATGTTCTTTGTTGTTTCGAATGATTTCTATCCAGTATATGACAGGTTAGTTAACATCTTACAATAATTAACTCTTTCTTTACTAAATGGATTTTCCTAATCAGTTATAAAAGTATTCATTGGAACGGTCTATTATTCAGTTAAGAGTGGTGTTCAGGTAATAAATGCAGATAACAGACAGAAAAACAGATAATACAAGAGCAGAATGATTCATATTCATTGGTGGGAAATGTTCAGATAATATTTTCAACAAACAACTTATGATTATTATCTGAACATTTCCTAAGGGAAATACAGTAATACCCTCAATAATCGACTATTTAACCACAGCAGAATTATGGGTAATATTTCAGGATTTAGTCGGAAATATGGCTTGTTGCCATTCATCGGAAAGCTCTTACCGAAAGCTTTCCGATGAATGGCAACAAGCCATATTTCCGACTAAATCCTGAAAAATTACCCATAATTCTGCTGTGGTTAAGGAGTCGATTATTTAGTGCATTACTGAACTTGTTAATGAGTATTTAGTATAGAAAGGGTTAAATACTCTTTGTTGTTAGCGGAGGCTGGCTGCCACAATACTAATTTCTGATTCTCCAAACTCTCCCTTATATCTGCTAGTTATTGTGGTTGGACTGATCACTAAAAAGGTTTTACCAGTCTGTTTTAACCCTTTCTTTACTAAATGGATTCTCCCACTCCGTCACAAATGTACATTGAAATTGTCTATTGTTCATTTAGACGGGTGTTCAGAATAAATTAGCAGACGACAGTCAGATGAAAAAATAATACAAGTGCTGAAGGATTCATTGGTGGGAAATGTTAAGATAATAAGTTCAACAAATGACCTACTATAATTCATCCTTTGAAAAGTGAATATTAATTACATTTAACTACTTTAAAATTACCACCACCATTTTTCAAAGTAAGAAATAGTGAAAATGTTACTTTTTGGCTGCAATTTAAGATCTCCCTGACAAGACCCCAAATCTCCCTGACAGATTTTTAGTTATTAAATAGGTCTGTCTTCCATTGTTGTGTCAATTGCCTCTCTTTATTCAGCGTCGGAGGGGCCTGTAACCACTCTGTGATCATTTTGATCTTAGTCATTGCCATTATTCAGTTGTGGCCTCTTTGTGCGCTTTGCGCACATTTTGATCATTTAAATATTTGGATAAAAAAAAATCACCACACCCAATTTGGTTTAAATCAGCCCAGGGGTCTGGGAGAGAAATCCAAACAGAGAGTCAGTCAGATCCTACTCTGTTATATATATATACTAGAAGGTGACCCAACTTCGTCCGGGCTTTGACCTTGAATTGTCCATTTTGAAGGTCAAGTGGGGTCACGATTTGACCAGTCCAAAACACTGCCCGGACAAAAGTACCCGACAAACGTCCCCGTCGAAATCCATCCGGTTTTACCCGATTTGACCTTGAATTGATCATTTTGAAGGTCAAGGTCAGGTCGCGGTCACGATATTTGACCCGTCCAAAACACCCAGTGGACAAAGGTAACCCTATGTATAAAATTTCGTCAAAATCCCATCAAAATTGGCGGTTTGACCTTGAATTGGCCCGATTTCAAGGTCAAGGTCACGTCGCACGGGCAAATGAATATGCTTATGAGACCCCCCGGCCGAAAATACACCCACATATCAAGTTTCATCGAAATCCCATGATATTCGGGCGTTTGACCTTGAAATGACCCCATTTCAAGGTCAAGGTCACGTCGCACAGGCAAATCAATAGGCCTATGTCACCCCCCGTCCGAAAATACCCCCACATACCAAGTTTCATCGAAATCGGCTGGGCCGTTTTCGAGTCCATCGATTACAGACACACACAGACACACAGACAGACAGATCTTCCAAAATATATAATAGACTAGCCGATGAGCCCGACGTTGTCCAGGCTATTCAAAAACCAAATTTCAAGTCGATAGCTCCACCCGTTTCCGAGATATGGTCTGCGCATGCGCGAAGCTGGCGTCGCACGGGCTCGGCGACCCGATAAAATTTGTATCCGGGGCAAGATACATTCACATAGCAAATTTCAAGTCGATAGCTCCACCCGTTTCCGAGATCTCGTCTGCGCATGCGCGAAGCTGGCGTCGCACGGGCTCGGCGACCCGATAAAATTCGTACTCGGGGCAAGATACATTCACATACCAAATTTCAAGTCGATAGCTCCACCCCGTTTCCGAGATCTCGTCTGCGCATGCGCTGCACGGGCGTCGCACGGGCTCGCCAATACGACAACGACCACCGCCTGTCAAACTACACACACGTACCAAGTTTCGTCCCGATCGGTCGAGAATCGTAGATTTGTATTAATGACAAACAGACAGACAGACAAACAGAGGTCTTCAAAATATATATGAGATATATATATATATATATATATATTACATGGTAGGCCTACTATTATATAATTAACTTCAGAAACCTATCGGGAATAATTAATAATGAATAATCACTACATTTCTCATTTAATTCTCAGAATGCTAGATGAAGCTAAACATAAACTGAGTTAACCATGGCCTTATTGATTATTGACTGGCTATATATACATCTCTATACTTGACAAACTAATGGAAAATTGGTAATTTGTTATGATGTGATTTTACAGGAATAATCTGTACAACACTAATGACCAGTTTGACTACGGTGGATTTCGGAGTACTTGTAGAAGCTCAGTCACAGGGGCCACCTCCACGACATTATTCACCTACAAGTTTACTGAGCCTGGTGTCTATGTTTTTTACCTCAGCTCCAACCAGAACAAGAAAATGGTAAGTTGTCAATGCACGTGGCTCATATCAATCTTCCTATAATACAGTAAAATTTGTTAAGTCGAACGTCCGTATCTCAAAACCGCCCCGCTTAAGTCTAAGCATGGCTCAAATCACCAGCATCCAAATGTCAAGGGCAAGTCTGTTGACTAAGAGCACTTCCTGTTTAAAATATAGAGTTTCCCCCCTTCTATTGTCTTCAGTCATTTTCACTTCAATAAATTGTTGAGTTCAATAAACTTACTGCCGTCACTTGTGAATTGTTTATACAGCATTTTCACACATTGTGACACAATCATGGCTTTGGTAGAGTGAGAAAATCAATTAATTTTATCATCTTGCGATCACAGTTCATTGCTATCATAGTGTTTATTATATAGTTGAAATTACCGACAGTGCATCTGCACCAGATCATTTTACGACAAAATCATAAGTATACTTCTTGGGCCACAATGCGGGAGAAATGGTTGGTCTTCCGTATTTTGGAAGTTTTCCGTATGCCAATCCGGGAGTCTCACGGACAATCTGTGAAACTTAACAGCTCTGGTTGTCATATGTGACCCGCCATATCAAATCCAGTCGTAAGTCGGGATTTTTTTTACCCTGTGCCAATGCATTCTCTTATATATGCGAGTCGACCATAGGTCGCCTCACATATATAAGAGAATGCATTGGCCTAACAATTTTTTATCATTTTTTTAAAAATAAATGATTCTTACAATTTTTAGGACATAAAATAAAAAACATCCATTACCCTGCAGGGAGCCCCACACATATATAGAAGCATATAGAAGAGTGTTGTCTGCTCATGTTTGTCTGGGGCTCTGTATGGGTGAAATTTTAAAATTGTTAAAGAATACAAGAAAAAATTATTAAAATTGTAAAAAATTGTTAGGCCAATGCATTCTCTTATATATGAGAGGCGACCTATGGTCGACTCGCATATAAAAGAGAATGCATTGGCATAGGGTAAAAAAATCCCGACTTACGACTGGATTTGATATGGCGGGTCACATATTTAGAAAGTATTCTGGGAATCTAGAGAGATGCTGGTTGTTCTAGTGACTATCATTGATTGATGCAGCTTAATTATATTTATTTATATATCTACATTATTTGTTCTTTTATCCTTTATAGTGCCGATCTTTACTTTTCTGTGGAACAAATTTCCTAAGTCAAGTCTATTTGATTTCATTTTTAACTTCAGTACATCCGTGTCATGGAGCAAAATGCTCAGTGTGTGGTCGAGGGACCTTTCTTCCCGACGACATCGCGATACATCATCCAGAATGGAGTCGCCATAAACCAGGACATCTTAAAGACGCCTGACTGGGAATTAGTAGCTGTCCTCCTCGGAGCAGCTTTTCTTGTTATGGTTATTATGCTGATAATATTAGTGAGTATTTAGCTCCTGTACATTAAATAATGATTGAGCCATAAGCTACCAATCTTCCCACTCTGTGAAAAGTCCTTGAATATCAAACCCTTCCTTGAAAAATTTATTTTCGTCTGTGACTAGTACTTGATGTTCATCTAGCCTCTTTGAAAAGTGCTTGAATTTAGGTAAATTGAAGTAGTTGCACAAGCATGTCTGCCAATGATTGTATAATTTTATTCTAGTAATATTTTCCTAGCACATACCCACTTTATTTTTTCAAAGTTACGAAACAATGCATTTACATGTGAAAAGAAAGTCTGTGTACAGTAATGCCCTAAATAATCAACTCCTTAACCACAGCAGAATTATGGGTAATTTTTCAGGATATAGTCGGAAATATGGCCTATGCCATTCATCAGAAAGCTCTCACTGAGAGCTTTCCAATGAATGGCAACAAGCCATATTTCTGCTGTGGTTAAGGAGTCAATTATTTAGGGCATTACTGTACATTGTAGAATTGCAAAAATAAATATTTTAAGGTCCTTGAAGATTATGGCTTTGGACCTAATTGAAAAGAGTTCAAATAATACTTGACTTAGCAAAATAAGTGAAAACCCTGGCTATCAATTTACGTAATATTGGAACACAACAAGACTTAACCCTTTCAGCTCTAAGAGCTCTTTCCATCAATGTATCACATTATTATAATCAATAAATTTGAAAAATGATCAAGGAAATATGGGTTGATACAAAAATCGGGCTTGGCACTGAAAGGGTTAATAATTGGCCAGGTTGAAGACTTCCGTACAATGGGCGTCATGCTAAAAACATAGGTGTGTGAATTATTTTTGAGATATCAGCTTCAAAAATGGATATGCTGCTTGCAATTGATTGACCAATGAAAAATGAAGTTCTGAGCTGTATCTCGAGATTTCATTGACAGATATATTTGTTCTCCTGGCAGAAGTATTGGTTGCAAAAACATTTTCAACTAATAAGTTCAACAGACATTATCCTTATATAGAATGGATGGGAATCCATATTGTGATTATCATCTTGTTATCTGCTTGTATTATCTGAGTATCAATGCAAATTAACAACAGAATGAATCAATAATATTTGATTCCCCAGATCACATTATATACAGAAATGCCATAAGTAATCGACTCTTTAACTACAGCAGAATTATGGGTAACTTTTCAGGATTTAGTCGGAAATATGGCTTGTTGCCATTCATTGGAAAGCTCTCGGGGAGAGCTTTCCGATGAATGGCAACAAGCCATATTTCCGACTAAATCCTGAAAAGTTACCCATAATTCTGCTGTGGTTATAGAGTCGATTACTTAGGGCATTACTGTACAACATATTCTATAATATTTACCATTTGAGAGTGGAGCTCCTAAACATTGTATTATCAACTTATCCAGTCAGATTAACTGTGAACATGTAGTTTTTCTCAAGGTACCGACTAGTGTTCTGTGCTTAATATTGATCTGGTATGTACTGCAGGTATATTATTTTTAATGAAAGGGGAATAACTCTATTTCTTATTTGTGAATTATGATGCATTCTGGGTCCATAAAGGGGAAGGTATTAAGACCAATTTGTGTGAATCTGAGAATCTCTGTTACTTGGTGGACACTCATAGGCCACAACTTTTCGTATTCTGGTAGCACATATATATTTTGGGTTCCTCTTCAAAATGGTATATACTATGGAGTATGTTGTATTAAATGTGTTCTGGGAATTCGAAAATTATGTGGGCCTTTAAATAGTGGGATAATCCAATTAAACTTCTAAAATTTGCCAGTTGTAAATGCAGATTTTTCAAAATTTTATTGTAAATTTTTTTCTTCCAGATACTATTCAGGGAATATGGATGGAGCAAAACAAACTATCTCTTCCCATTCTACCGATTTATAACACAGAAGTATGACTTTGATATGTATGCCAGTAAAGGATCAACTGTGCATCCTGAGAAAAAACACCACAGAAATACTGAAGTGCTGACAGCAGCCATAATGGCTGCAACAGATGGTGAAGATTCATCCGAGATTGATGCAAACATACTAAAAGGTGAGGATTTTCCACATTACAATAAACATAATATAATTCACTAATATAATATAAATATGTATTAATAACCGTTCCATGACTGGAGCTTCCTGAAATTTTGCGAAAAACCCTGTGCCAATGCATTCTCATATATATGCGAGTCTCTGATAAGGAGCCTCGCATATATAAGAGAATGCATTGGTCGAACAATATTTACCTTGACCTTGTAAGCTAGTGGATTCTCTTATATATACAAGGCTCCCTATGGGAGACTAGCTCCAGCGAGCTTCCACCATGAAAGGGATAATGTGATGTGGAACCCTCCGATGGGTTGGCTGAAAGAGAATACACAATAAATCAGTTATTTTCGTAAGTTTTATGACCAAAATGACAGCTAGAAACTTTGTTCTTATATATAAATCCTATGCAGTGACTCATTGCCGTTTATTTATCAACAAAATTTGTACAATGTTTAGACGTGTTTTCTGAAATGGTACAATTTAAATTTTTTGGTAATATTAGTTGAATGTTACATTCTTACAGTGGCCAATGTGCCTGGGTACATACTATGTCTTTAACCATTTCATGATGGGAGCTGCGCTGGTGCAGCATTAAAGATCCTGTGCCAGTGCATTCTCTTATATATGCGATTCTCCCATAGGGAGCCTCGCATATATAAGAGAATACTCTGGCTAGCAAGGTCAAGGTAAATATTGTTAGGACAATGTGTTCCTTTATAGATGTGATGCTCCCTGTGGGAGACTCGCATATATAAGGGAATGCATTGGCACGGGTTTTAGCAAAATTCCAGTCATGGAAGGATTAAGGATTCATGAGCTATTTTTTATGGAACTTGTTTGTTTGAACAAGGAGTGTCTGTAATAAAGAACCAAAAGATAATCATGGATAATTGTCGGCATCAAATTGTTAATGATGAAAAGAAACGTGCATACATTTGTTACACAGTAGAACTCACAACACGTCATCTATTTTTATTTTAATAGATTCTGTTGATGCTAAGTTAAAACTTGGTATGTCGATTAATGTTAAGAAAAACAATTATGTAAGATAGCAGTTCAACCCTTTATGATTCTTTAATGGTTGAATTTCCACTAGCACAATTTAACAGAACGTATATTGATTTATACCCAGATCAGAGCAACAAATTCAAGAATGATGATTTCTGGGATTATAATCACCAAATTGATCTGGAAGCTTTTAACTCCAATCAGCTGTATGAGACCTTATCTCTCCAATCGAGATCAATGACTCAGACCATTAGCAAACAAAAAGATGAGGTATGTAAATCTACAGTAATGCCCTAAGTAATCGACCCCTTAACCACAGCAGAATTATGGGTAACTTTTCAGGATTTAGTCGGAAATATGGCTTGTTGCCATTCATTGGAAAGCTCTCCCCGAGAGCTTTCCGATGAATGGCAACAAGCCATATTTCCGACTAAATCCTGAAAAGTTACCCATAATTCTGCTGTGGTTAAGTGGTCAATTACTTTGGGCATTACTGAATTTCCACATAATTTTTTTGTCCATTTAGTTTTGAACTGAGCTGACAAGATTGCTCATTTTTGGGGTAAATACTGACAGATATGAATGCAATAAATGGTGGACGGGAGTAGCTCACCAATGAGTGTTTGGAATAGAAAAGGCGAAACAAACCTCATCAGACTGCGTAGCAGATACTGAAATTTTCCATTATGTAGCATATGCAATTCCCACATGACATGTATTTCTTAGAACCAAAACATTGCGGTCAGTTAAAATCATGGGAATGGACTTGGTGGCAAAAATTTGAATCAGGGCAGATGATTTCAAATCGAATCAGATGATACACTCCAAATTGCATCAAATCAAATTGATTGACAGGGCCCAAAAATTTGATCAAGCAAAAACAGAGGTGATGATTTTCTAGGAATTGTTTTATGTTGTTTTTACAGTACCGGTATATTGTTTCCATCTGTCTGCCTGTTCATCCCTCCGTCGAGCCGCGTGTGAGTCGGGGCGTTCGTCCAATGTCTGTTCATGTCTTAACTTGAATAGTAGTGCTCAGATTTCAATGAAATTTAGTATGGATGTTCACTACTATGAGGACATTCAATGGAGTGTTCAATTGGTTTGTCTTTTTTTATCTGGAAATGTTGGCATTTAGTCCGTCTGATGTCTGTTCAGGTTATAACTTGAACAGTAGCGCTCGGATCTCAATGAAATTTGGTATGCATGTTCACTACTATGAGGACATTCAATGGGTGTAAATCGTTTTGCTCGGGTTTTCCTTTCTAGAGTTATTCATCTTTGTTTTCTGGAAATGTTGGCTTTTTGTCTGTCTGAGCAGATATCTCTACCACCGGTTGTTGGATCTCAATGAAATTCTCTGTGGATGTTCACTACTATGAGGAAATTCAACAGAGTATTCAATTGTTTTGTTCGTGTTCTATTCTAGAGTTATTCATCTTTGTTTATCTGGAAATGTTGGGGGTTTTTTCCTACAGAGCAGATATCTCATCCATAGATTGTCGGATCTGCATGAAATTTGTTTTGAATGTTCACCACTATGAGACATTCAATCGTTTTGTTCAATTTTTGTTGTTCTAGAGTTATTCATCTTTGTTTATCTGAAAATGGTGATTTTTGTGTCCGTCTGCTTGAGTATCTCAGTCATAGGTTATAGGTATGCCCACACTAGGCAGTATGCCACAAGGGGTGTGTGCGCTGGATGACAGTCCATCTCTTGTTGTAGCCTGCATTAGCCTTTCTTAACAGCACTTCGTCTTCCAACATTTCAGGCAAAACAAATGTACAGCAAGATATCAAACCAGACAGACTCTCTGAAGGGTTTGTGGGCCGCTAAGATGAACCTAAATGGCAGAGCAGGATTGGCAACGAATGAAGATTTGGTATTGTATGAGAGAAAGCTGCACGAACTCGATCAGGAATTGGAGAGGAGGAAGGAAATCGGCCACAGTTTTGAGACAATCCTCACCAGACAATTGGAACTGTTGGAGAAAGAGGGGAAGTCACGGGAAGCACATCAGGTATGGTCTCTTGGCATTAGTTCAAACACTATTGCCTCATTCACATGGAGGTTTTTTTTTGGTCGGAGACTTATTTTTACCTCAGATTTTAGTCAGGTACTATTCTCGGAAATTGTTTGTGTTCACATTCATTTATGAATATATGGGACTTTCTGCAGAAATGTTAGTAATTTTGCTTGCCATCGGTGGAAAGTTTATATGCTATATTGCAGGATAATGCTCCCTTACCTTCTGCCCATTGGAATTAACTGCAGAGAAGGACGGGAATTAATTGCAGGGACAACACATTCAGTTTATCTTATTGATGTGAATAAATTGAAGGGTCCAAAGAAAAACACAGCTTGAGGTTTTTGGCCGACTGTTGGGACAAAATTGAGTCATGTTGCACCAATCTTGCCTGGGATAACTTTTGATATACTATGTATGATTAATGGGAACTTTCGTATGGTCCAGGACTATTTCCCGCGACCATTCACATGTACACATGTTGACGATTTGGTTCCCGACGATCAGGATTTGGTTCATCTCTCAAGCAGAAATTTTGTTTTAATTTAGTTGGGAATCAAAATGTTCTTTTTGAGATATTTAATGGTTATACACATGTACTGGGTTATAAACTTTTCCAACCATTCTAGGAATGTCTTTCATCTTCAGTTATTAACCCTTTCTATACTAAATACTTATTGATGAGTAAGTGTCCCTTATTAATAGTATCTTAACATTTCCCTCCAAAAAATAGGACACCTTCTGTACTTTTATTGTCTGCAGTCTGCTTATTTTTCCTGAAAACCCCTCCAGATGAATAATTGACCATTCCAGTGTATACTTTTATAACTGAGTGGGAGAATCTATTTAGTATAGAAAGGGTTAATAACTTAATGCACACTGAACATAATGAACATAATCTATAAAAAAAAAACAGAATATAATTGGTGGTCTCCATACATCCAAAACCAATCAATATACTCCTGAGAGATGGAAAGATAATCCTGTATGACTAATACACTCCTGTTATCAAATTAAATATGTTTGCATGTATACTTCTCATTTGTATATACACCAGGATAGGTTTTGCAGTATTTTCACTTTTGCCACAATAATAATATTTCTTTGTCCTACAATATGGCACGTTTTTTGACAAATCTCAGGTCTCCTTTCATTCGGGTCTGAGAGAGGTCATGAGGTCATTGAAAGAACAATCTGGAAAATTACAAACAGCTTCATTGAGCTCAGACAGAGATAAAGTTCCAACGGCAACTCTGGAAAGGAGATTGTCTAACGTCCTAGAGAAAATGTCTGAGAATGTCGCCAAGGAAAGCAGGAGGCTTGGTGCATGGGGTGTGCTCGGCGAAGGTATCGGTGCTGAGATTGTCAAACTAGGAACCAAGATTGTAGTGCCCAAAGAACAGCTTATTGGTAATTTCCTAACACTTTTAGAAATGTTGTTTCCTCAAGATTCTTATAATACTTAGGAACAGAGGTCAATTAGTGGTTTCATATTGAAAGAAGGGAAATCTCCCAATTCATTAGGGAGAGGTGGACTACTGGTATTATCTATTAGAAGTCATAATGTATGAATTTTAATTAACCCTTTGATAGCTGGTATCTGTCGATAGGTAGTTATTTAACACCCACTTCTTTCATGTTCAAGGGTTTCGGGTCATAAGTTCAACTGGCTGCCATAAGATGTTTGTTGAACTTATCTGAACAGACCTTAACATGAGTGAATGGGAATCCATATGGTACGTGTCTCGCTTTCTCTCTATTTCTTTCTGTCATATCAGAACATCAGTACAACTAAAAATGAATACCAATGAATACTAGAAAAAATGAATGGGAGAATAAATAGGGAAATTAGTGAAGTTGCTAGACACCCAACTGTAATTGTGATTCTCAACAGAAAGGTTGTCGATGACCGGAGAATAACATACATGTCATCTGAAACTTTTCCTACATTATGTAAAGTGTGCTACCCGGTATTAGCAGAATACTTGACATCTTGGCGATTGTTTCTGGGAGAGTGATTCACGGTGATTCATTCAACACTCAAAGCTTGAGTCGCAAGAATTTGTGATCACTCTGGTGTAAACAACATGGTTGTGGCAGTTTTATCCAAGCCTTTTATACGACAATGAATCACAACGACACACCATGGATCGCCAGTAATCACTGCAAACCTTCTATATATGCAATGCATAGGACTAGAATTTCCACAAGTTGTCATTTTCTTGGTCATTAATGATTGTCTATCTCTTCCTATAACAAGTTTGATATAGTTTCCTGGTTTTAAAATAATAGATATGAATGAAGACCCCTGTCCAGAAACGCTTCTATCAATTATGTATTATTGATTTTATGTCAAATGTTCTAGTATAATATACATACAATCCATTTTGGACATTTTTCAGCATGTGCGATATAGATAGAACCGCATGAATGTCTGGATTGTGACGAAATTATCGCACGAGATTTGTTGGCGGAGCGATACCTCGAGTGCGGGACACAGTCCCGCACGAGAGGTAACGAATTCCGCCAACAAATCGAGCGCAATAATTTGTCAAAATCCAGACACTCATGCTGTTCTATTTTTATTACATATCTCCGTATCATAGTAAGTTGACTTACAATCGTACATCTCCGGTACAGAAAATGTGAATTTAATTGAGTTTTAAAGGCATTTTAGGGTTAATGCAACAATCAGACAGGGATCCCATCTATCCGCGAGTGACCTTGACCCATCTTTAATGATGCGTTTGAAATTAAATTCTGTGCCTCGACAAACATATTCTTGAAATGAAACTACATGAATGAATCATCTCATCGATTGATCGCTTATTGTTTCTTTATTGTCGTGATTGAAAAAGTACAAATAGTAACGGCGAGAACAAGTCTAACAACACTGAATGAAATAGTTCTGTCGACAGATTGCACTAGTGCGATTCTGAGAATTATCACACGCCTGGAAACTCGTGCGATCATGCGAATTATGTTGATAGATATGTAATAAAATTTATTATTGCATAATATAAGAAAATATTGATATATAATAAATATTAAGTGATAAAAGCATTTCTGGACAGGTGTCTGACTCATATTTATTATTTTTATACCCCGGATACTATATAAAACATATTTAGGAAGAGATAGACCATCTCTAAAAGTTTGGTCAAGGCAAGACAATTATCAATATTTAGTTTATACAGTTATAAAATAAATCAAAATGTCATAAAATATTCTACATGCAAGTAGTTGTCTGTTTTGTGGCGATTTTCAATGGCTCGTGGTAATTATTGGTGAGCCCTATCTTGGGGACCTGCGAATATTCGAGATTCGATTCGATGTCGATATTGGTCACCCGATTTGAGATCGACACCGAATCGGTCCGCTGATTCGGATATTTTCGAATCAGTGTTACTTTGTTGTAGTCTCGTTTATTCCGTCCAGATAACACATGCCAAATGACCTGAAATCACAAAAATTGAAGCACAAGGTTGCCAATTTGGCCAACGTAGGTAATTTTGAACGTATGCGTTCAAAATAGACATGCATTATGCAAAGTATGTGCTTCGATCGCAACCTGTGACGGTGATCAATCGCCGCGTATATTTCTAATCTGTATGGAAACTGTATAAATTTTCTACACGGTGTGTGATTGCTAGATGCGGAACTCAATTTATTACCGTATGTTTAGAACTTCAGATATTCAATTCAGATTATATGAATAAAATTCAATGTCAGATGCCGTTATGCACAATAAAACATAGAGTGGAATGAACAGAAACCTTAGAACAATCGGTCTAGTACGTTCTTAAATAGACGTCATTATGTGCGACCATTTATCTGTGACACTGCCGGAAGAATACCTAGAAATTTCATACTTTCAGTTTCTGTTCCCAGGTAATCGAGCATGTTGCATCAAGTTTAGATCTGTTGAATCTTGTTAACATTTAACACTTGTAATTTATGTCTGTTTTCTGGGACCCCTCCATGAAGACAACCACTGAATATATGATGTAGGCGTTTGATATATTTTGGGGTGAAATGTTTAAGAGATAACTACCATTGGTATCGGACTACAACAATTATATAGCTGAACGCGCGGTGTACCCAGGTCCAAGTGTCTCAAATCGTTATTAAATAATGTAGACAAGTGACTTCCATTCCATGGGGTTTATGATATGTTGACTGAACTGTATTTAGTGTCTTTCTGTCAATTCTTGTGTTATGTTCGCCATGGCACAGCTAGATAGAAATTCAATGCAACATATACCAAACCCTCCATGAGACTGAGAGTGACTTGCCTATGTCATGATTTTCCATTAAAAAAAAACAAGTTCCAACGGATCTTTATGGAGATTAACATTGTTATATAGCATCAGTTTTTTGTAACGAGACACCGAAATAAACACTGGTAAACAATGTCAATCACTAGCTGATTCAAATCGAGATTCGATTCGATGTCGATATCAGGAAGGAGATTCGATATCGAGATTCGATTTGATGCAAAATCCCTGATTCGCAGATCCCTACCCTATCTGTTGATTCATATTAATCTTCTCCACACAAGTTCACTGTGGATACACAGCGAAAAAAATTCTTAATGATCAACTGTTGGCTTAGTGGAGTCTCCCAAGTGTTTTGCATATCACACACTCTGTACATGTTGTATCTTCTCTATTTTCAGAATTATTGAACATTTGTCACTTTCTTATAAAGAGTTCTCATCCAGCCATGCTAAACTGTTCACTGTTTTGTCTGTTTGTATTAAATCTGACTGGGCAAATTCCGCTATTTCACGATTTGACAGATTTGTAATTGATGAATTACAGGAGCTGACTTAAGTGTAAAAGCAACAGAGCTATTTTATACAGATGAAATATCAGGACTGGTAATGCCTAAGCCAGGAACACAAATGATATCTGCAGACGGCATAGTTTCTGACGTCCCACGGAACTTCTTCTTGCACCCTCTGACAGGTCGGGTGTTACCGATCCAAGGAAATATTTCATTTGATCCTGTTTCCAACAAGATGGTATATACGGCTGATTCTGCTATTGGTGAGATATAGCTTCTTGTGCCATATTTTTTTCATTTAGTAGCAGATAATGACCTGCATGACAACTGACTCCATGTCATATGTTCTTTATTCTTGTTTTGTTTGAGTGCCGAATGGCTGAAGAATAATTTGGAGATTATATTCTGATATTGATACTAGGGTTGCCACAACAATGAGTTTTAAAAATTGACTAATCAACCATTATAGTCGACGGTTAGTCGATTAATCGTTCATATATGTGGCCTATATTACACCCAGGTAAACAGATGATAAATGCGAAATTACAATGACTACTTTACATCCAGTCTGAAAAAAGTTATAAACTGATCTCACTACATGATGTCTTCTCCAGAAGTAATTCATTATATTTGATGCATCTTTATTCATATTCATGGATTTTTAGCTGTAATTCAACACAAAACCTTAAGTTGTTTGATGAATATACTATTTGATCGTCCCACGATGATGTTTCTTCACCGGTCATCTCCTCATATTTTCTTACCATTTCTACAATTAAAGAATAGACCTTTCTAATGTCATGTTTTAGAACTGAATGGAAAAATCAGGAGTTAAGGCCAATATAAAAAAATTACTAGATTTACATCCAACTTTTTAAGAAAAATGGAGCGGGAGGGCGAATTTAATTTTTTATATTTTATTCTTGCTAACATAACTGGTCATGGACAGTTCTAGATATTGAAGCAGTATGCTATCTTATTAAATAAAAGGTGATTTAGATTGTCCAATTTGTTCAAAATAGACTGATTAATGGCCGGGTCATTGAAATGTAATTTGATGGTTAAGGCATGAGAAATAAGATAACATAAAAGATTGAGGACGGAACTAAAAATAGGGTCGGGCAGGGATGTAAACCAAGCAATTATTTTATATTGGCCTAAGGGAAAATTGGATATTAGAAGGGCTATGGATTGTTAGATATTAATTTAACCCTTTCAGTGCCAAGTCCGATTTTTGTATCAACCCATTTTTCCTTGATCATTTTTCAAATTTATTGATTATAATAATGTGATACATTGATGGAAAGAACTCTTAGAGTTAACTTTTTCAGCACCTTTGTTCATTATTTTGTAGCTGAATCTCCTCATGCTGAGACCCCATTCATCCCCTACGTACCATATCCAACCGATGGAGGAGGCAATCCACTGAAAACCAAACTCACTCCTCTCGAGCACAGGTCAGATCTGAGGTTCGGAGCACCTATGGCTGACTCTGTTACAGGAATTCATGTTCCAATCATGGCTGTCACCATACATCCACAGACTGGTGCTCTACTGCCTGTAGGTGGCACACACATGGACCCAGTCACCAGTCTACCTACACCACTGGAGGAGGGTTCTTTGATGATTGAACCCAATGCAGGTGTACCTGTTCCTGTATTATCAATAACATTGGATCCAGATTCAGGTATAAAATTTTTGTATTCTTTATGAACCTTTCTAAATTGAGTTGGGAGTTGGGAGCTTTGGCGTTTGCAGACCGTACATGTATGATAAAAGACTGCCAAAGTGGTTTCAGGGAACATCACTCTACATGTGATAACATTTTTATTTTATATGCTCTCATAGAAATTTATCTAACTAGAAATAAAAGACTCTACTGCGCATTTATCGATTTGAAAAAAGCATTTGATACGGTATGGAGGGAAGGGTTGATGATGAAACTTGTTAAGAATAGAATTGGTGGCAAGTTTTTCCAAGTTATTCGAAGTATGTACAACGGAATAAAGTCATGTGTGAAGATAGGAAGCTCAGTATCCGAATTTTTCGCGTGTAATATCGGCGTAAGGCAGGGCAAATGTCTTTCGCCTCTGCTCTTTTCGGTGTTTGTCAACGATCTAGAAGACTTCTTAAAAGATTGCTGTATAGAAGGTTTACCATTTGTTGATGAAACATGTATTTTGTATGCAGATGACACGGTTTTGATCTCAGAAAGCCCAGAGGAAATGCGAAGAGCTCTTAGTGCTTACAGTGATTACACTGATGCGTGGAATTTATCAATAAACGTAGATAAGACAAAAATGCTTATATTTTATAATCGCAAAGCGAATGACATTGATACCATGAAATTTGAACTCAATGGGGAAAATATTGAAATAGTAGATAACTGTTGTTATTTAGGAATACATTTCTATACCAACGGAAGGTTTTGCAGATCCATAAAACGTATGCAAACATTAGGTACTAGAGCAATGTTTGGTCTACTACAGCGAATCGGGAACCTTAACTTAGGTCCTGCTGTTGCTTTTCGACTTTTTGATAGTACAATTGAACCAATACTTTTGTATGGTAGCGAAGTTTGGGGGTTCGAGAATTTCGAATGCATAGAAGGGGTTCATTTAAAGTTTATGAAATATGTCTTACACATGAAGTCGAGTACACCAAACTATATGGTTTACGGGGAAACTGGAAGGTACCCCTTGTCGATTTCAGTGAAAAAGAGAATGCTTGGGTTTTGGTCGCGATTAGTGAAAGGTGATTGCTCAATATTAGCGCAAAAGTTATATAAACTCCTCTATTTCATCGAACAAAGTTCCTATTTGAACGGTAAGACGATCAAATGGATCACATGTGTCAGAAGTACGCTGTCCTGTCTAGGGTGGGGGTCCCTCTGGGACTCGCAACACTCTTTAAGTAAACTAGAGTTGAATATATTCATGGAAGTTCGTAGAACAAAATTTGTTGAACAATGGAAGAACACGATTGAGTCATCGGATCGCTGAAAGTTCTATGGGCTGTTTAAAAAGAATTTCGGAATGGAAGCATATATGACTATTACGACAAACAGTTTGATGACATATATTGTTAAGATACGCACTGCTAATCATAGACTGCAGATTGAAAGGGTAAGGTGGGGTAAAGCCAAAAAGGAAAACAAGAAAAATAAGAATACAAATTTCTGCCAGCAATGCAAGACAGAGATAGGCGACGAATTACACTTTGCACTAGAATGCACGGAACTCACACATTTAAGACGAAAATATTTGCCCAAAACTTACCATACGGAACCAACTGAAACTAAATTAGTGAAATTACTCACGAGTGCTGACCCGAATGTTCTAAAGCAGTTTGCAATCTTTGTGAAGTTGGGTTGTAAGATTATTGATAGGAATTAACTAATTGACAGCGGCAATTTATAACTACATCTGCTTACCATGATTACGGTGATGACATATATTACGACAGAAATAGCGAAAATGCGATATATATGGAGTATGACAATAACTGCATGTGGTGGTGGTGGTAATGATGATACTGTTTCGAATGGCGATGATGATGATGTTGATGGTGATGCTGCCGATGATTATAACGAAACCGACGATGATGATGTTGATAATGATGACGAAAATGACAGTGGTGGTGGTGAAGATGATTAGTATGGCGATGATGTCTGATGGCGATAATCACTATGATGGTGATGATGATAATGATGGTGGGGACGATGATTATGATGATATATATGCTTGAGATGATGATAGTGATGACGACGACGACGACAATGATGGCAATAACGACGATGATGACGACGGCGACGACGATGATGAAGATTTTGATTATCATGATAACGATGATGATGGCGATGATTATGACGATGATGGTAATGATGATGATGATGGTGGTGATTGTGGCGACTATGACGACGACGATGACGTCGATGAAGACGATGCTGGTGATGATGATGATGATGATACTGAAGACGACGATGATGATGATGATGATGATGAATATGAGGATGAAACGATGACGACGATGATGATGATGATTATGAGGATGATGATGATGGTGACGATGATGATGATAATGGTGACGGTGATGATGATGATTATGATAATTATGATGATGATGATGATTATGATGACGATTAAGATGATGATTACGATGATGATAATGATGATGATCATTATGATGATGATGTTGACGACGATGATGATAATGGTGGTGGTGACGACGACAGTACAAATATGCACCTCTGCCATAGAAAAATGGCAAGCCAGACAACAGTGGCCCCCTTTTGTAAATATATGTATATATGTTAATTATTTAATACTCTGTAACAGGCCTCAGCTCACAAGGCGACTCGGGCGAGATTGTCGCCTTACTGTCGCTGACTTCGCCCTATCGTCTCTCTAAGGCGAAATCGAAGTCGCCTTCAATTTTAGGGGGAATTATTTTTATTTTATTTGCTTTATTTTTTTTCTAGTTTTTTTTCCGGACATGTCTGGACATGTCCGTATATAGATGAATTGTGGCGGCCATCCCAAAAAGAAACAGACGATGCAGAGCCAAAGACCCAAGTGTTTAAAATACAAAAATAAAATATGACCTATTGTTTTGTGTTGTTATTCCGTCGCCTTTGTTCCCTTTGCGGTAATGAATGTTAATCACGAATGTTTTGACACGCTGAAAACACGATGAGATGTTCGCATCTGTGTTGTTACTGACCATCGTGAGTGTCACAAATAAATGTTTTAATTAACTTAAAAGACCGCCGTCCCGCTTTTCAGATATAAAACAATTAAGACATTATCAGAGTATGTACCAGGCGCTTCGGAAGTTCGTTTCAGTAACGCGTCGGACTTTTTGAAGAGACCGCGTCGGACTTTTTGAAGAGACCGTGTCGGACTTTTTGAAGAGACCGACTTCCGTAAATAAAATAATGTCAAGTTTATTGCTTTAATCGGATTATACCAGTGATGTTGGCATTAATTAAGGGAGGCCATTAATTAATAAAAGCTTTTGCAACTCCTTTGTTAGTTAGTCCTTATTGTTTATTTTAGCGGACACCCACATTACAGCCGTGACCAAATTAAACTTAAAAAGTTACATGCATCATGATTCAGACTGTACAAACGTAGTTCAGTCATGAACGTAGTGCGTATCCTTGAAAGCAGCAATCTGCGAAAGCGGTCATGTTGACCTAGTACAAACGTATCTTCCAAGCTGCAGTCTAGGAAATAATACAACTTTCATTTAGTTAAAAAAGTAACTATTACTGTAACTTGATAATTGTCTTGCTTAAATGATAGCTACACAAAACATTTCCAAAATTTTTTAAATGTATAATAACAATTAATTAAGCTAATTTCAGATAAATTTTTTTTAGTTTTATTTGTTATTTTATCTTTTTAAATTTTTTATTGTCAGTTGTTATAAAATAAAGCGATATTTGAAAATTGTCAATTTTTGGTAGTCTCCCCACCCTGAAGTCTCCCTAAATTTCCTGAAGTCTCCCTAAATTTCCTGGAGGGAGACTTCAAGTCTCCCTGTTCTGGACCCCTAGGCTGAGGCCTGCTCTGTAATCGCCACTTAATTGTGACATTGAGTTAAATAAACAATCAGCAGTTCTGATAACCTTTTCCTGCTTGAGCTTGATAGTTTGATAATTTTTTACCAAATATTGAGATGAGTACAAACTTTACCAGGAGACCACCAACATAGTGGTTAACCCATTCTATACTAAATGGAGCTCCCATTCAGTTATAAAAGAATACATTGGAATGATCTATTATTCATCTGGAGAGGTTTTCAGGATAAATAAGCAGATGACAGATAATAAAAGTGAAAAAGGATTTCTATTCATTTGAGGGAAATGTTCTGATATTAAGTTCAACAAATGACCTATGAACATATCCAAAAGGATCACTACTCGTCAATGAGTGTCCAGTATAGAAAGGGTTAACATTTACACCACTTAATTGGGGAAGGGCATGGAGACAAGTCCCAGCCCTTGTATTGGAAAAAATAAAGTTAGACTATATACTGCTGCCATGTATTTGAAATATTACAAACAATTAGTTTTAAAATATAAGGAAATACATTAGGATACCAGTATGATTTTAATACATTGTATTGAGTGGAATTCTTTCATGAATCTACTTAACCCTTTGAGTGCCAGGTCCAATTTTTGTATCAACCCATATACCCTGTGCCAATGCATTCTCTTATATATGCGAGTCGACCATAGGTCGCCTCGCATATATAAGAGAATGCATTGGCCTAACAATTTTTCATAATTTTTTACAATTTTAATAATTTTTTCTTATATTCTTTAACAGACTTATTTTTGTAGGTTTAGTGCCAGGGAATCTTATGTTTTTCATTGGCATCAAAATTATTACTATGAATACTTGGTGATAGTTTTGAGTTATAACATGCCCCTAAGATTTTATCCAGTTTGTTTTTAAATTCTCTATAGCATGCTTTTTTTTTATTTTAATTTTTTAGGGCCGATTTTACAGACCGTAATTAGGGCCGATGAGATCGGCCCCTGGCACTCAAAGGGTTAAGAAATTACTGATAGGTCTGCAATTATGTCATTCATACTTCCTGTCTTTAAAGATATGTTGGCAGTGGGTATTGCTGTTAAAATATTCACATCCATTAAAACCGCCATATTCAGAAAGTATATTAAAATATAGACAGTCTGTGTTCTTCACCAATCATAATTATCGTGAAAATAACATGTTATTGTAGTTTGTAAACAAACAGTACACAAATAGCAAGCGATAAGCAAACACTCAACACCCACAGAACTTTGGTTAAAACTTCCACCATGTTTACAACATACCTGTATAGCCCTCACTATTCTTCGCCACTCACGATGAACCATGGACCAATCTCTCAAAAATAGTTCCATGGTGTTGAGTGTTTTGCTTATCACACACTGCTCTATATAAATAAACGATTGGTCCACACAAGTATTTTTGTGGATAATATCGCATTTATACTATCATTATACTATACTTTGGTATATTCTTGAGGAAATTTTCATAATTTGGTAACTTTTATTTCTAAATTATAACCTACTACGAAGGCCATTGGTGCCTATAACCCTTTGTTGACTGGAGCTTCCTCAATTTTTGCGAAAACCCTGTGCCAATGCATTCTCTTATATATATGCGAGTCTCCCATAGGGCACCTCACGTATATAAGAGAATGCATTGGCATAACAATATTTACCCTGATCTTGTAAGCCCGTGCATTCTCTTATATATGCGAGGCGCCCTAATGTACTGGCACAGGGTCTTTAATGCTGCACCAACGCAGCTCCCATCATGAAAGAGTTAACTTATTTATTCCTCACTGTTTATTTTCACAGGAGAAGTTGTACCTGTTGGAGATTGTTTATTTATTCCTCGCTGTATATTTTCACAGGAGAAGTTGTGCCTGTTGGAGGTTGCAAGGATAAAAAAATTCCCATCATCCCTGGTGATAAATTCATAGAGAGGCTCAGTGGGAAGGAAGTCAATACACAATGTGGTTACCTTGACAACCTGCATGTGATGCCATCTTCTGGTGGATATCAGGCTCTGCTTGATTCATCTGACCTTGCGTGTCAACTCCATGTAGTCGAAAGTCTGCGACAGCTGAAGAATCTTCTCACAGGTTTGTTCACTTGCCTCATCAGTTTGATACATTCAATATGGAGAAATGTCCCATCATGTTAAGGTCCATACTTTATTTAGTCCTACTTCAGTTGGTCAGTTGGTAAGCTACATAATGCATTAGAGTGTTACAAGTCATTCAGCAACAGCAAAGCTTCATCCACAATAAATGCAGATGTGTAATCCACAAAAAGGGAGGGTAATTTGATTCTTGTATCTGGGCAAGTTTGTAAAGGCTTACCTAGGATCGGTGGTTTGTACATTCAGTGGAGTGATAAGACCTACTGGATGAAATGATGATAAATCCCAACAAACCAAATCAAACTTAGGACAAATAAATTATTAATTTCCTCATCACACACAAGAGGGCCTAAATTTTTTTATTTTAACCCTTCCATTACTGGAGCTTACTGAAACTCCAGTCATAAAAGGGTTAATATTTCAACAAAGTACCTGCCTGCTAATACCTATGGTGTTTCTCTATAGGTTCACATTTATACACAAACAACGACTTACGCTTGCCATATGCGAAACTACACCCCAAAATATGATTATTGATGCTACATATAAATAGCGTTTTGTTTTGTACCTTTTAGAAAAGCCCTGTGTAATATTTTTTTCGGGGACAAAAACTTATTATATACATAGATAACCATTTGAGACTTGTGCATCTTTTATAAATTCATGAAGGTTTTACATGATACCGGTATGTGATGTCTACTTGGTGTTTGTACACCATCATGAGCATTCGCATGCGTTATGATATGTAATATAGATCCACGCGATGGGAAACTTGGGATACTCTATCAAATCTTTCTGTAAATTTTGCTCCTCCAATATTATGTGGGGAAATTCATGACAAATATATTTTAAGCCATTTTTACTTTTCGCTAATCTGCTTGTTTGACTACCTAAAGGCCTTTAGGTCAACTTGCCAGCTGCAATGCATTACACTGACTTTGTCTCTGTCATTCTAGTGTGCTAAGTGATGTATTTGCTTACCATGAAGGTCATGTTAAACATTCACTATAGAGATACCTATGCCAACGGGGATCACAGGAAGACAGCCTGGAAGGGCTCTATCACCCCCGCACAATATACAAAATATTCGTATTTATTGTTCATATGCTTGTGATATTCATGTATGTATATTGTAAATAAACTTATCCTATCATATCCTAACCTGGTCAGACACCACTTACCTATAACAGTTACATATAAAAACACTGTGGTGTGTCTCTATTGGGTTCGCAATTTTGTACACAAACGTTTATCTGGACTCTTTTGTTTTCAGATCCATCAGTTCTTCAGCTGAATAAAGCTCCAAATATCCGCAAAGAGCAGAAAGAATTGGAGAGTGCAGTGAGTGAATTGATGAAGGTCCGAAATAACATGAGAGCTAACATCCTGAGAACTCATCACAACCTAAACCTGAGACTACAAAGAGCCGGTCTACTGGCCGTGACTGGTGGGTCACCGGGTTAGTCTTATTTACAGTCTAAAACCAACACTACCTGTCCACAACAACTTTTTTAGCATTGCATTCAACTATACTCCCATCAACAAAGTTGTGGGGGGGGGGGGGTATACTGGAATCAGCCTGTCCCTTCTGGCCATCTGTGGACACAACTTTGCCCGAGTTTGTATTCCTACTAGAGGTGCCCCATTTAGTGATTTTGGTAATCGATAATCGGGCATCAATAATCGATTATAATTTAATAACAGTGAAAGTATTCCATAATATGGCCTACCTATTGGCTGGGTGTTGGTTAAAAAACTCGGCTGATGTAATTTTTACATTATTAATGTGCACCATAAACCACCGGTAATGACTAATGTGCTCAATGTATTCAATACCAGCACATTTCTCGGCGATGTCATGGTTATAATAATTGTGAGTTCATTAGAACGAACGTAGCCATTAATTTCAGTGTTATGAATAGCAAAACATACAAACAATGTAAAAGTAGGAATGCACAACGGACCGCCGGTGGTTCCTACAAAAAAGGAATCTAATGTTACGGAAACTATAAGTTTCAGCAAACTTCCAGAGTGTGTATAACAATCACAAAGGTGGGCCCCCACCCGGAAATTTCAGGACTCAGAACAAGTAATTGATAATAGTGAGTTTCATTCAGCAGTCACCACACGATAAGTGAAGGCCTGAACTATAGTTACATCTAAGTATACTTATGCAAACGAAGTATACTCGCAAATGACATCTCGGAGAACATCGCTGATTAAAATGCCGTAGGTTCCTAGGTTTCGAAGTAATGACAATCATTTCCCCATTAGTCCAATCAGGTTCAAGGGCAAGTGCATTCAGTTCATTGAACACGGTGAAAGTCGGCACATTTCAAAGACATTGTGCTGTCTTTCTTGTCAAAATAGACAACGACGTTGCCACAAGTTCAAAGCCGCAGTGCCGCCAATTTGTAGAATACACAACCACCCAAAGTGTAACCATGTTGTATCATCAAATGAACTGCCCACTGTTTGCAACATATATTAGTACTCATGTTGTTCAATAATACCTGGCACTTTCTGACGTCCGAAATAAATAACGCAGATTAATCGACGACTGAACTGGTAATCGATTATCAGCTTTATGAACGGTTCATCGATTATGCGATTAAACGTGGCACCCCTAATTCCTACACTTTTTGGTCTAAATCTTTTAAAACTTGGCACAGATTAAAAACTGCACATCTGAAAT
The DNA here is from genome assembly GCA_032622095.1 of Siphonodentalium dalli. Classification (NCBI taxonomy): domain Eukaryota; kingdom Metazoa; phylum Mollusca; class Scaphopoda; order Gadilida; family Siphonodentaliidae; genus Siphonodentalium; species Siphonodentalium dalli. Next base: position 191,294,068 of record CP136064.1, read on the forward strand.
TATGAGCTTCATTGGACTTTTTTTATTGGAGTTTTTTTATCCCCCTTTTTTTATTTAAAAATATATTGCCACTTGATAGATTTCGTCTGATATCTTTTCATTCATTTCATTGTTAATTGTTATGAAACTTGCCACAGTTATTTACCATCATGGAAATTTGGCTATACGCTTAATGTAGCTCAATTACACTGCTGGGGTATTCTTAATCCCAATAACACAGTTCCACCTAGTTCAATTTAACTGAACTCAAATTCGTCAAATTAACTATATTCCAAAGTTATTTTATTTTTTTTCTATTTTCAATAAAATTTACAAATTTATTCAATAACTTTAAAAATTTGGTGTTATTACTATTTTCTAATCACAAGCAAATTGCTGATTATTTGCCCATTTACTATAAACATATTGAAAATGTCGTTCATTAGTGACCATCCTCATCTTTTTACTTACTCATCTAAAAATGGCAGAGGTTTGAAGACTAGCTACAGCTGTAACGTTGTGCCAGGTGTCACAATATTATATAGATAACGCATGGCTTGGAGTTGACTATTCCAAAATAGTGGTCAAAGAGGAAAAATAGTCCAAGAGCCACTGGCAAGTGGACTATTCCTCCTTGAGGACTACTATTTTGGCATAGTTAACGATAAAACATGCATTATTTATTATATTATATCGAACAATTGTAATTGTAATTTTTTATGCTATGAGAACTTGTCTTTTAACAGCTACAAATTTTATCTTTGTTGCTCATGTGTCTTTTAAATATTTAGATTTTTTAACCACTCGATGTACGTGCATTGAAACAAATTTATTGTGGAGTGTGTTTTAAATGTATATATAATAATAATAATAGTGTCAATTCTCACACAATTTCTGTGTCTGATTTTGTCACTTTATTTGCTGTGAATTTTGAAAAATAATCTTTACGGCAATCATTTGATGATGACAGGGGAGTATAAGTATTTGATTAGATTTAACTAACATAAATTCTTCATTAGTCATGTAATTATTTTCATCGTTAACAAAGAAAATCAGGAAAATTAAAAAAGGCTGAATGTTTATTTTTTGATGAAATCGGAAAATGATGTTATAATACAATTCACTAAAAAAATAGGTCTGTCCACTTCCCAAGCCAGACGGACAAGCTACTATCGGATAGGTACTATCGGACACTTGTAAGATCAATAAAATTTATCAGTAAGTCTAACGATGTATGATATTGCAAAAGTAACACAATATAGTTTCCGATTGGCCGTGTCTTCAGGTATCGATCCAATTGTGCGAAATAAGTCTGTTACTGTAAATAGAAAAATAGTATATGTGAGTAGGTCAGCTACTAGCTGGGGTAAATAGTATAGCTGTATGCAGCCAATCGGAACACAAGTAAGTAACGTGAGATATAACATTCGGAGTTATAATTGGAACGGTGACCCATTTTGCAGCACTTTACTGATGACCACTGCTGCATCCTGCAGTTTTCTGTTATCACTTTTATCCTTCTGGAACTATTGGCCACCTGGAATTTATCAATAGTGTGAAAAGTTACAATTACATCATACTCGCAATGGGACATAATTTAGGTGGAAATTTCACTATGTGCCACCCATCTCTCTGGCATACATAATAAGTAAACATAACAGTTTTTTTAGTCATGTATGGTTGTGTTCTTGACATATGTTGTACAGTAATTCCCTAAATAATCGACTCCTTAACCACAGCAGAATTATGGGTAACTTTTATGACTTGTTGCCATTCATCGCAGTGAGAGCTTTCCGATGAATGGCAACAAGCCATATTTCCGACTAAATCCTGAAAAGTTACCCATAATTCTGCTGTGGTTAAGGAGTCAATTATTTAGGGCATTACTGTAATTGTAACTGTCCTTGCTGTTGATATAGGCCAGGTAGACAAAGGCTTCAGAAAGTGTTCATTAACCATTGATGAGTAGTTCCCTTAGCCTTAGGAAACGTTCATATAATAAGTTAATAACTTATTATCTGAACATTTCCCACCAATGAATAGGAATCCTTCTGCACTTATATTATTTATTCCTGAACACCCCTCCAGATGAAAAATAGACAATTCCAATGTATATGGGAGAATCCATTTATGAACGAAAGGTTAACTCTACCCATGAATCTCTGTTTACAGGGATGTATGAGTTCCCCAGAACTGGACAGCTGTTGCCAATCCTTGTTGGTACAAAGATGGAAGACCCACTAGGAACTGACCAAGATGTGCCAATACTTGGGGCAGAATTTGTCAAATCAACAGGGAACGCACGGCCACTTGGTGGAACCATGGAGGATCCAAACGGGGGCGGTCTTATACCGATCATGATTGGAGAAAAGGCTGTAGATGCTATTACAGGAGAAATAAGTCCTGTCATTGGAGTGAGAGTAAACACAGAAAACAAAATGGTTGTCCCAGTAACATTGTCATCTGGTGGCACAAAGAAAAAGACTCCGCCTCCAGGGGCTGTTACGATGGTGGAGGAAGAAATCATAAGTAGGAGGAGCTTCTGGAGACGACAAAGACAAAAAGAGGAGGATCAGATGTTACAAGAATACCGATTGGCTTTCAAGCTCATGTTTTTCGTTGACGAAATGGATGCAAAATTGGTTGCCAGGAAGTTGAATTCAATTCATGAGGTTACTCATAGTTTGATTGAAGATGGGAAGCAGGAACTAAAACGACGATCTGCTGCTAAGGAAGAGATGAGTTTGATTATTCCAGCCGATATTATCTCCCTACTGACTGATGGTGACAGGTCAGAGTGTGAGTATGAGGAAGAACACACAGCTTCACATGGAAAATTCGAAGATAGAGTGAGGAAGTTCTTGGACAAACTGAGAGATGAAGAGAAGAAACATGAAAGCAGAATGGCTAATTTAGAAGGCACGTTCAATACAGAGGCAGAAGATACAGCAGTTTTTAAATACAAGCAGACGAAATTCAGACTACAGAATGAATTACGCCAGCATTTGATAAGTCGTTTGGAGGGAGCTGATTTAGCTCATTCTGGATTGGAATACTCCAGAGAAATGAGTGATTTGTGTCTGGAAGAAGCGAGATCCTCATTGGTTATGAGTCCTTTGTTGGCCGGGGATTACGATGCCACGCTATCTGCTACATATGGAGGGTCAGATATTACACAAGGGGATTCACAAATGGTTCCGTTACTGAAGCAGCTGATTACGATGTTGGAGTCAGGTGGTTCATTTAACTTGAGTCCGGAGTTACTTAACCTAATCAAGGGTGGACAATTACAAGTGGAGCAAACTACGAAATCTACTGATAAACCTGGACCTCATGTGAAAATTGGAAAGCCTGCATCACAAGAGAAGGTTGAAAATGTGAAGCTTGTGCAAAAGAGTGATGCTGGGGAAAAGGTTAAGACTGCAGAATCTACATCAGTTGTGAGTGTTATTGATGACAACAAGAGAATGCGAGATGGAGGTAAATCAACCGGTGAAGAATCTGAAAAGTATTTGTTCACGACGCAGGCCTACGAAGCTGCTAAACTCGAAAACGATTTGAGAAAAGATGAAATTGATTCTATAAATAGTATTTTGAAAGATGCAGAAAGACAGAAAAAGAACAATGTTGATAATATTGAAAATGAACTTACCAACAAACTGAGAAAAGCAAGAACTGAAGAAGAAAGGGAGAAAATCATGCTTGACTATGCTAAGAAGGGAAAAGATTTTGATAACGCAATTGAGAAGCAGAGACAGCAGCAGACGGACAAGCTGCGGCAGCAAATGGCTGAAAGAAGATTAAGGCGAAAGAAAGAGTTGCATAAGAAGCATATACTAGAGACAAAGAAGGAAAATATTAGTGCTGACAATGTTCCTGATATAGGTATAGGCTCCATCGATGACATCAAACATGACCTTCTGCATCTACAGAAAGATCAAGAAAAAATGGCGGCTGATGTTTCCATGGCATCGGTTGGTGATGAAGTTTTACCTGATAGTATTGATGATAGGTTTGTTGATTCTGTTAGCAATATGGAACTCAGTGACGGTCAAAAGAATGAACTGATTGAGAGCATGAAGAATGATCAGAAGAGAATTAATGATAAGGCTGAAATTCTGAAGGATAAGATCAGACAAACTGTTGTGTCTGAGGGTCGGGAGCTCAGTGATGAAGAAAAGAAAAATCTGGACAATGAAGAGATGGGGGAGTTGACGAATTCTCGTGTATCTCAGGAGGAAACAGACATACATAGACATGAAGCCATGCTGGCCAGGATTATCTATCAGCGAGAAAAGGTTAGTTGACATTTAATTTAGAAACCACTCAACTAATTAATTGACTATATTAATTTTTTCATCAATTACAATCATTCACTGCATTGGCAGTCTTTTGGTGCGGAACTCGCTTATGATTTCTAGTGCTCCTGCAATTTCTAGCTTCAGTGAATTAATTAAAGAGTGCCTTGGATATCATACACTGCAAGTGATAAAAAAAAAAAATTTATGACATATCATTGTGCTCAAAACTATACTGGTAGAATATTATAGCATTCTAGAATTAAATTGTAATTGAAAAGACGATATATAGAGAATACCTAAAGTTTTTTGTTGAATACTGAGATATCATGAGTGTCTGGAAAGAAATATTGAATTTTCACGATTTCTTTCCAGACACTTCAATGAGATGTTTCAGGTACTAAAACAAAAACTGTAGGTGTTCTTTTTATTATATACGCCTTATTAATGCTAAAAGTTGCTAAATTATGCTGGCATTCTGACTTTTATTAGCACAACAAATTAAACAATACTCGGAAAACAACACCTGGTTGACCCAAATTTCTGACCCCGATCAGCTGATAGGTAGCAAATCACTATCAGGTAGGCATGCAGACCAGACCGCAAAAAATTGTCTGGTCCGCAGTCCAGGGCCGGACCGTGGACTTGACCGGACCACCATCATTGGACTGCTTTGGGCCGATCCACCCATGGCGGTCCAGTACTGTACCAGTTTGCAAACTTGAATTCATAGATGAATGCCTAGCCTAAGTACTGGGCCTACTGGTGTTAAATTGGGCCGCTTTAGAGGTAAGATGTTTTGCGGACATTTTCTAAAAAACATTTTAAATAGCCATTGTCTCTAACTTTACAACTTGCATTCAGGACAAAAATAACGATCCTTCATGAAACGAACACTTCAAATATTTACTACCCATTGGGCACCTCGATTATGCATTGTGTCATCTGCCAATTTGGTGATATAGATTAGAAAAACTAATCTAAAAAAGAAAAAGAAACTTTCTAAGGTTACAGAGGAGTTGAGGCCTAAGCAGAATGAGGTCCCCAGAGGGTGAATTTAGTGATGCTAGCCTGCTGTGTGGGGTAGCGTCACTAAATTCACTCTTGGGGGACCTCATTCGGCAAATGTTGGCATCATGTTTTGAGGGCTGTTCACTTGTAGGAGGAGGCTAGAAGAAGTCAGGAAGAGAAGCTCAAAGAGATGCTATCCGATGCCACCGAGGACGAGAAGGATCGTATCATGCAGCAATTCACGCAAAACTGTGCAGACTTAGAGCAGCGGCAGGACAAAAACAGACAGTCACAGAATGATAAACTCATGGCCAAGTTGGCTGCAAGAAAAAGACTGAAAGAAGAGAAAGAGAAGGAAATGGCTGTGGCTAAAGAACTAGATCATATCACAAAAACCCAGGTATGGTACAGTAATGTCCTAAATAATCGACCTCTAAACCACAGCAGAATTATGGGAAATTTTTCAGGATTTAGTCGGAAATATGGCTTGCTGACATTCATCGGAAAGCTTTCGGTAAGAGCTTTCCGATGAGTGGCAACAAGCCATATTTCCGACTAAATCCTGAAAAAATTCCCATAATTCTTCTGTGGTTAAAGGTTCAGGCATCATGTTCTTGAAGTTTTCTAATATCTGTTATATAATTACAACTACTTTCGCTTTGACTAAAATGCGTGCATCTGATTGGTCAAGGCCCTTAGATACACTTGGTAGCGACAATATCTATCAGTGGAGGGAAGTGTCGTTTCCCGCATCACTGGGTGTAGTGATACCTTAAAAAGTTCGCAAACCAAGTCGAATATCCATGGGGCGAATTTACCCGGAATTTTATTTTGTCCACCAATCAAATCGCAAGAAATCACTTCCGTTTCTAGTGGTAACGCAAGACGCCAAATCTCAGCGAAAAATTATCGCCGATTAAACAGCAAAATAGTACATTAATTAAACAAAAACAAATTAAAATAGAGAATAAAACCCCACTTTCTGATAAAGAAAAACATTTTCTATTATCATCAAACATCAGGGCTAAATTTAGATATGGGTTTCTTCGTAAATTAGTGCGGTACATTTGAAAAGAACGTGCTAACATGACAATGTAGCAACGTTTGACGGTTACCTGAACAGGTGTTTAAAACATGGAAGACCTACCGTTAGCTATCTACGGCGAATTCAATATAGATATTAATCATATTATGGATTATCAAATTAATTTAAGTCAAGAAGAAGACTTTTTCATAAATAATTTTGATGACAATGAACTCTACAATGCTGCTTCTCAAATGGAAATAGAAGAATTGGAGCTTGAAGTTAAGTCAGAGCCTGGGGCTGAAGTTGAATTTGAAGAGCCAGAAGAAATACTAGGGATTTATGGCCTAATTGGACTGGACAAACTGGTAGAAGATGTTGATAATAATGGTGGCATCATTGAAATAATACCAATGGAAATATCACCGATGCAGGTAAGAATTGAACCCTTGAAATTAATTTATATATTAAAATAGTGTTGCGCTACTAAATTTAAAATAAATTATTAGTAATAGTAATACTAGTACCAGTACAGTGAGAACTGACTATAGTATAATAGTATACTGTATACTAGTACTAGTAGTAGTAGTACTAGAAGTGATGAAGCTGGTTATTATTTATTTATTGATTGATCATTTAAATGGCTGTAGCCTGTATTATTTGCATAGTAGAAGTGTGATGTTGTAAGAGTAACTGTAAATTAGCCAACATTTTATAACTTGAATAAGTATGGTATGGATATATCCTACAATAATTATGTTTTCATAGATAACTGTTATGCACTCTTTCTAAATTCTAATTCTAATATTTTTGCAGGCAAATGACCAAATACTGAATGCCTGTGACCTGGAATCTGACGAGAAGGAATCTCATGAAACAGGAAAAGACCTTAATGAAGAAACACCCAACGCCAAGGTGAGAATCTTAATGAAAATATTGAATTACGAGGAAAAATAGTATAAGCGATCGCGAAATTATACAGTATATAGTTCGGCATCAAGCACTTCAATACGCCAACAGATGCATTGAAAACGACATTGATTTCATATGTAAATTGAAATCTCCATTTTCAAACAAAATTATAATAATGTTTATAATTTCTTTTTCATACTTTTTTTCAGGTACAGAAGTCTGCGACTGCAAGCCGATTTCATAAAATTGACGAACATGAGCTAGAAGAGCTTGAAAAGAACAGACTGTCTGCATCGACCAAATCAAACACAAGATGGGGGATGAAACTATTTGATGGTGCGTTATTTCAATAAGAATATTCAGTTCTGTGTGATAAAATTAAAGATGTCTTTTGACGTAAAATAACAAAAAATGTCTTTGAAATATACAATATTAAACATCATTTTCCATGCATCTCTGCAATCTCTGGTCATATAAAAGTGTCAGAATGATGCTAAACAACATACTGTCTAATTTCTATGCATTCCATCAATGTTGTTTTTGATGCATCTTTGGTTACACAGAAATGATGGATGCTAAAAATCCTAAATCAATAGTAAACGGTAACATTTTCTGAAATACAGTTTGAAATATGTTAAATTACTTTGTATTACCACGTGATAACTTTTTTTTTCAGAATGGTGTAATGAGCGATTTGGGCAGAAATTTGATTTATATAAAATGACGAAAGAAGATTTGAATGAGAAGCTCAGACTATTCTATGCTGAAGCCCGCCCAAAGAATGGAGAAGAATACCATAAGAACACACTGAAGTCAATACGTTCAGCTGTAAATCGGCATATGTCAGACAGCAAGACTAAAATCGATATCGTAAAGGATAGTGAATTTCGTGGGGCGAATAGAGTTTTGGATGCCAAACTGAAAAAACCGTTAGCTGATGGCAAATCAAAGCCGACAAAACATAAAGAAGTGATATCAACCAAAGATCTACAGCTGATAAATTCATATCTTGCCCAAGACACCCCAATAACATTAAAACTGAGAGTGTGGTATTTAATTACCTTTCATTTTGTAAGTCGGGGATTGGAATTCCATCACCAGTTAACACTGAATTCTTTTGATTTCTGTATTGATGAAAATGGCAGAGAGTATGCAAAACTGAACCATGAAACAAAGCAAAAAAATTGGCAAGGTGGTTTAGATATGAAAGGTGAAGTTGGGTTGGACAAGCGAATGTATACCGTGGAAGGTTCAGAGATGTGTCCAGTTAAAGCACTAAAAATGTTCATCGAACTTACAGATCCGACAGCAAGTGCTTTATTTAATTGTTGCAAAAAGGATAGTTTATAAACTCACTCAATCCGAAGGAGTTTCAGTTTTGGTACACCGCCAAACCTCAAGCGAAACGCAGTTTCGCCACCACATGAGGGATATCTGCAAATCTGCTGGTACCGATAAAGCTTATACAGCACATTGTCTCAGAGCAACTGCTATTCAGGCCCTGAATGATGCAGGATTCGAACTGAGGCATATAATGTTTATGTCCGGCCATAAAAGTGAATCTGCTGTCAGAAGTTACAATAGAGATTGTTCGCGACAGCAGAAAGAAAACATCAGCGATGCCCTTTTCAGAACAGCAACAGCTGTTGACCAACTTGATGTGCGAGTTCAGGATAATAACTATTCAAAATCAACTAAATCTCACAGCAGTACCACTTCCAATTCTGAATCTGATCCACATCAACCAGAGGTCGCCATTGAAATGTCCACATCAAATTCAAAATCTCCAATTGACAGTTCAGCATCTTCACCGACTTCAGCTCTTCATAATATTGAGAACCTTATGCATTCTTCAAGCTTCAAGTCCGCCTTCTTAACAAATGCAACAATTGACACATGCAATTTCAATTTCCACTTCAACAAATGAATCTATGATTATGAATTGATATTCCATGATTTCGTTGTTTATCCTTGACATTGATCTTTTATTAAACTTGCCGAATTATAAAGTTGCCCAATTTATGTTCGACCCAATTTCCCAAAATCCGTTATGAAGTACAGACACAACTCTAACTTTAGTTATTTTACAATTTGGTGTTTTTGGTTTATTTTCTTCAGAAAAATAGTCATAATCCGCAACTAATTTATGCGGATTGTCGTAATTATAAGCAATCAACGTCGTTTTCGATGCATCTGTCGGCGTATAGAAGTGTCGGATGCCGAACTACATACTTTGTATAATTTCGCTTCGCGAAATTATACAGTATGTAATTCGGCATCCGACACTTCTATACGCAGACAGATGCATCGAAAACGACGTTGATTGCATATATAATTGTAACCTGAAATATATTTGGATGACTATTGTAATCAGTAGGTCCATTCATACAGGTTGTCCAAATAATAGCTTTGACAATAGTACTGAGATTTTATACTTGGCAATTGATATGTAGTTGATATTCGAGAATGTGCAGATCAAGGTAGAATTTGTGTCCCTTTATGCCTCTTTTTCAACAGAAATATAACAATTGTTGGATTGTCCGGATGATATATTGAGCAGTGTTCAACAGCATTTCTTGATATCTGGGTATGTAGTACATATTTGAGAAGACCCAAATCAGGTTATAAATTTGTCACTTTCTGGTAATTTGTTATAATGTTATGCCTTCTTTTTGACTTGGATTATTTTTGGGTTGTCTGGATGGTAACTTGAGCATTATTCAACATATATTTTTATATGTATGGTATATGGTATGGTTCACATTTGAGAAGACGCATGTCAAATTTGAAGGTGGTCATGGTCCGGTGTTTTTTGACTGAATTATGCTCTTTTTTCAACTTTGAATTCATCTAGTAATAGATTTAACATGTAAAATAAGGGTATTAACCCTTCCATGACAAGAGCTTCCTGAAATTTTATGAAAAACCTGTGCCAATGCATTCTCCCCAAAGGGAGCCTCACATATATAAGAGAATATATTGGCCTAACAATATTTACCAGCAAGTGCATTCTCTTATATATGCAAGGCTCCCTTGCTGATATAACAAAATTCACTGGCACAGGACCTTTAAATTTTCAATGCTGCACCAGTGCAGCTTTCATCATGAAAATGAAAGAGTGAAATTATTTCTCTTGAAAAAAAATGATGTTGATAATATTCCTGTGCAGGCCTCAAAAGGTGACCAAGATACAGAGGAAATAATCGTGAATATCCATGACCAACTCAGCTCCACCCACGATTCAGAGAAGCAGAAGGAACTAGACGAGAAGCAGGAATCTGTACTGACAGAGAAGGAGCTTGAGCGACTAAGGGAGGAGCGTGAAGCTAATGACAAGCTAAATGAGGAGCATATGGAAAACAAATCGGCAATAGATGAGAAGATTGAGCAGCAGAAAAAAGCTGTGAGTGAACCTATGTCACTTAATGCTTTATTGGATATATCTTGTTTCTTTTTCTGTAAATGCATTGCATGGTGTGTACGTAGTAATGGTGTGCTTATCAAGAAATAAATACACTGCACATCAGCTTGTTTAGTTGAATTTGACCACAAAGAAACTGATTGTAGGACGATGCGAACTGGAGATCTACAATCACTTTATGTGGTCAAATTTGACTATACACGCCAATGTACAGTGTATTTATTTCTTTTGTAATTTGACTATACATGCCAATGCACAGTGTATTTATTTCTTTTGTAATTTGACTATACATGTCAATGCACAGTGTATTTATTTCTTTTGTATTTTGACTATGTTTTGGTTGAAATTGTAGTGACAGACATGCAACCTGCTATATAATAGCCCAGTTTTTATCTATGTGCGGTGTAACCAAACAGTTTTTCTCTTTGAACTGTAACATCAACCATGACATCACTATTAAACAGCAACGTTAAAAAAATAACTGATTCATTTGAATGAAACATAGAATATCATCTTTCTTGTTTTTCTTCAATTATTGTCTTTATTGTCTTGATATCTTCACATATTGAAGTAATGTATTCTCATATCACATGTAATATATATTTATTTATTATGCCCCCGATCTCCGATGGAGATTTGGGGGTATATAGTGGAGCCCTCCGTCCGTCCGTCCTTCCGTCCGTCCGTACGAACGTTTCAACTCATAACTTTGGTTTCACTAACTCAATTCAGTTGATCTTTGGTATGCTAATAGACCAGCCGGGGGGGGGGGGGGGGGGGGGGGGGGGGGGGGGGGGGGGGGGGGGGGACAAGATTTCCCCATAGCCGTGGTTTCGTCCCCCCATTTTTTTCCAGAGTTACGCCCCTTTTTGGACTTAGAAAATTCAGGTTTTCTGCTACTTTTTTTGGTTTCCAGATGATAACTTGATTTTGGATTGTTTATTTGCAAACATAACTTTACAAAGTGCCATTTAATAAGTATTTGCACAAAAATAAGAAAAATCCTCTCTGATTGTACAGTCGGGGGCGTTACCTCCACCCAGCGGTGCACTTGTTATCATTATTCTATTACCTGTCAAGTTGTTTTGCAATTATTATGATGTATCTTGTATCATTAGGCGCTGGAGGCTCACCAGCTCAAATTTGACAGAGAACTTCTTATAAAAGGAAAGAATGCTAATGCTGAAGAATACCAGAAGATCTTAGCTAAACACAAAAAAGACGAGGATGCCATAACTCGTAACCTAGAGAGTGAGAGACAGAGACAGAAAAATGCTCTAGCAGACAAGGTATATGTCAGAGATTCACTTGTCCAGATCTATTCATCATTTTCTGGATTCTCAGAAAATATGAGCTGTCTGCTTAACTATTTATCTGAAAATCTATGCAAATAAATGAATAACTAGTACAAGCTACCCATCATTGTGGCTAATTGGGTCGTTGTCATAATGATTTATACATAAATGCACACCCAGTCTCAGTTGGCGCGAGATTGAAATATTAATTGGCATAAATAATTGACGAAGCTGCAAAAAAAATTGATCATCGGTCGCATATTGTTCTTAGCATTAAACTTACGCTGTGGAGACATCGCAGCTAATAGTCGACATACTAATTAAACATAGCATCCGGATTAAATCTAGCAATAAGGAACTCGCACTTTGCTTGCTGCAGGCTTGGAGACTTCCCGACATGCGTGTTTAGGATTTCATTAAGCCATCAGCTTTGTTTCATAATTAGTTATGAAACAAAAGTGAGCATCTGATATGACTGGAAGGAACAGTGGTTTGGCTACATGTGTTCTCGCAAGTGTTATCAATGCATTGTATTGTGCACTATTTATCGCTAGCCAGTTGTGTTACTGCAGATCAAATTCCTTATTTGGACAAATACCCACTTGTTCTCAAAGCAGTGTGCAGATACTTCATTCATTCACCAAAACATCAAATTGCATTAGAGAAAGTTCAAAAGTTACATGACGGCAACACAAAGACAATAAAGCAAGTCTGTGTGGCACGTTGGCTGTCTTTCGAAGGAAGCAATTCTTCAATAGTGGATAATTATTCAAGTTTGTTATACCATATACATCAGTATTTGTCTTTGATGGAATTTCCTTAAACCAATGGCCCAAGACTTTTTTAAATGGCCCGAAAAATATTGCAATATAGCCCGAGTTTTGGCCCAACGATTATCTGAGCTAGCACCAACACTGATAAGCACTGATTTATTCTTCAATGAAAAATTCAAAAAAAGAGTTAGGAGTCTCCAAAAGTAAGGTGAATCATAATCATCGGTAAAATTTATCCAAAATATCGGAAATATTGTTTCAAAGTTTTCACGGTAAGTATTTCTTGATATTCTCTTATCCCAAATTATATGAAACTTGCAAGGATATAAGTGCAGTTTATGACTCCAAAAAAGTCTTAACAAGAAATTATGGAAGTCTATTTATGTCTCAGATTAAGGCAAAGAGAGAAGCAAAGCTGAAACAACTTGAGAAGAAGCACGACATCGAGGTGGAACAGGAACTCATCCGACAGCAGCAGGACAGAGATACCCTTAATGAACAGGAATCAAGGAAGGTCGAATCAACTGTACTCAAAGACTCAGTCAAGGTACGTCAGCTGGTATTCTCACCCACTATTGGTGGCCCTCAGTGGCTCATTTTGGTAAGGTTCATCAGGCCAACATAAGCCATTCAGCGATGGCAAAGTTGTCTGCACTAACACATTCAAGTTAATATTACTTTCATACTAACACCAACATCCTCTAATTCTAAGTTTACACAAGAAAACTTAAATATCCTGTTGTCACCCCCTTCCCAGCACGTGTGCATATTAAGTAATATCTTGTCTCTACATCCTCTTTATCAACTGATATCACAAAACACCAACAAAGACTAGCCCTTATTTTGATAGTGGCTGCTGCCGCATGGTGGGATGGGGAAAATCATCCACGGAAAGGACTCATAAAAGCATATACGCTTGCTGTCGGATCCGATCCATGAAATCTTGCTTCATCTTATATTTGTAATTGTATAAATAATGAAACTGCATGGAATAAATACTGTTTAAAATAAGTTGTCTTGCATCCAGCTAAGATTTGTGATCCATAAAACAGGAAAACCATCTGAGCAAGTTTGTCAGTAGCTCTCCAGTGGTTGGTCGTTTCTGCTTGCTGTGACTTCCCACTGAAATGAACACATTGCACTCTGAAAACTGTTCATTTCAGTGTGAAGTCACAGCAAGCCCTTAATATTAATTAGTCTTAATTAATATTAATGGATGATGAAATGGTATTGAACCTTTTTACGGAGTACAGATGAAAGAGACATATGTTATTATTTTTAAACTTGGGTGATGTTTACATGAATAGCAATTTAATGTTTTGAGAATGGTAATAATAGCAGTAATTTGGGAGAATTTGTTTTAGAATGAGCTAAAATAAGACCCCATTGTCTGCCCAGTTGAAACTCTTTTTCATATGTTAATCTAATCCCTTTAATAGATTTCCTCACTTATAATTAGTTCTAATATTATATGTCATGGAATTGTTACATCTTGAGATGATTTGTTAGTCGAGTTTTTTTCCAAAACTCGACTTATAGTTTGATGAGGGACGGTGGGCAGGCGGGCGGATGGGCGGGCGGGCGTTCGACGTGTTTTGATTAAAAAAAAATTTGGTGTGTGAGTACATATCCATGCACGTAAGCTGCAGACAAAAAAATCGGGTTTGTCCGCACATTTATTACAGAGTTATGGCCCTTTGAATTTTCAGCTCGTTAGCGCGATAACTTCAAAAACGTTATCCGATTTGATTGAAATTTGGTATATAGGTGTCTCCCAAGAATATCTCGGATGAGTTCGAAAACCGGCCTGGTCCGATAAAATTTGATAGAGTTATGGCCCTTAATTAGTCATTTTTCACGAATTTTCAGCTCGTTAGCGCGATAACTTCAACAAACGTTATCCGATTTGATTGAAATTTGGTATATAGGTGTCTTCCAATAATATCCTGGACGAGTTCGAAAACCAGCCTGGCCCAATAAAATTTGATAGAGTTATGGCCCTTAATTAGTCATTTTTCGTGAATTTTTAGCTCGTTAGCGCGATAACTTCAACAAACGTTATCCGATTTGATTGAAATTTGGTATATAGGTGTCTTCCAATAATATCCTGGACGAGTTCGAAAACCAGCCTGGCCCAATAAAATTTGATAGAGTTATGTCCCTTAATTAGTCATTTTTCGTGAATTTTTAGCTCGTTAGCGCGATAACTTCAACAAACGTTATCCGATTTGATTGAAATTTGGTATATAGGTGTCTCCCAAGAATATCTCGGATGAGTTCGAAAACCGGCCTGGTCCGATAAAATTTGATAGAGTTATGGCCCTTAATTAGTCATTTTTCACGAATTTTCAGCTCGTTAGCGCGATAACTTCAACAAACGTTATCCGATTTGATTGAAATTTTGATATATAGGTGTCTCCCAAGAATACCTCGGACGAGTTAGAAAACCGGCCCGATCCGATAAAATTTGATAGAGTTATGGTCCTTAAGTAGTCATTTTGTACGAATTTTGAGCTCGTTAGCGCGATAACTTCAACAAACGTCATCCGATTCAACTAAAATTTGGTATATAAGTGTCTTCCAATAATATCCTGGACGAGTTCGAAAACCAGCCTGGCCCAATAAAATTTGATAGAGTTATGGCCCTTAATTAGTCATTTTTCGTGAATTTTTAGCTCGTTAGCGCGATAACTTCAACAAACGTTATCCGATTTGATTGAAATTTGGTATATAGGTGTCTCCAAAGAATATCTCAGATGAATTCGAAAACCGGCCTGGTCCGATAAAATTTGATAGAGTTATGGCCCTTAATTAGTCATTTTTCACGAATTTTCAGCTCGTTAGCGCGATAACTTCAAAAACTTTATCCGATTTGATTGAAATTTTGATATATAGGTGTCTCCCAAGAATATCTCGGATGAGTTCGAAAACCGGCCTGGTCCGATAAAATTTGATAGAGTTATGGCCCTTAATTAGTCATTTTTCACGAATTTTCAGCTCGTTAGCGCGATAACTTCAACAAACGTTATCCGATTTGATTGAAATTTGGTATATAGGTGTCTTCCAATAATATCCTGGACGAGTTCGAAAACCAGCCTGGCCCAATAAAATTTGATAGAGTTATGGCCCTTAATTAGTCATTTTTTGTGAATTTTTAGCTCGTTAGCGCGATAACTTCAACAAATTTGGTATATAGGTGTCTTCCAATAATATCCTGGACGAGTTCGAAAACCAGCCTGGCCCAATAAAATTTGATAGAGTTATGGCCCTTAATTAGTCATTTTTCGTGAATGTTTAGCTCGTTAGCGCGATAACTTCAACAAACGTTATCCGATTTGATTGAAATTTGGTATATAGGTGTCTCCCAAGAATATCTCGGATGAGTTCGAAAACCGGCCTGGCCCAATAAAATTTGATAGAGTTATGGCCCTTAATTAGTCATTTTTCACGAATTTTCAGCTCGTTAGCGCGATAACTTCAACAAACGTTATCCGATTTGATTGAAATTTTGATATATAGGTGTCTCCCAAGAATACCTCGGACGAGTTAGAAAACCGGCCCGATCCGATAAAATTTGATAGAGTTATGGTCCTTAAGTAGTCATTTTGTACGAATTTTGAGCTCGTTAGCGCGATAACTTCAACAAACGTCATCCGATTCAACTAAAATTTGGTATATAAGTGTCTTCCAATAATATCCTGGACGAGTTCGAAAACCAGCCTGGCCCAATAAAATTTGATAGAGTTATGGCCCTTAATTAGTCATTTTTCGTGAATTTTTAGCTCGTTAGCGCGATAACTTCAATAAACGTCCTCCGATTTGTTTAAAATTTGGAATAGACATACTTGCCAAGAATATTT
Source organism: Siphonodentalium dalli (assembly GCA_032622095.1). Taxonomy (NCBI): domain Eukaryota; kingdom Metazoa; phylum Mollusca; class Scaphopoda; order Gadilida; family Siphonodentaliidae; genus Siphonodentalium; species Siphonodentalium dalli. The sequence goes on from CP136064.1 coordinate 191,310,641, forward strand.
CGGACGAGTTCGAAAACCAGCCTGGCCCAATAAAATTTGATGGAGTTGTGGCCCTTAATTAGTCATTTTTCGATTTTTTACCTATTAATTAGTCTACCGATACTGATGCACACCAATTGGCGGTAGCCACCGGCGGTAAGCCACCGAAAACGAGACACAGCATCTCTGATGCCACCTCCTGTTTCTTTTTCAGAACAAGGACGGTAAGAAGGCTGAAAATATAATCTACTCAGTTTTACGTCAGCGACACATGAGAGAAGCAATACATCTCGACGATCAGCTCGCTAAGCAGAAAACAATTGATTTAGAAAAGGCAAAGTGTGAACTGAATGAGAAGCGTCGAGTACAGAGAGAGAAACTGCTGGATGCTGCTGATAAGGTATCTTAACAGGGTTCGCGCTGTCACTTGCCACAATGGCAAAAATAATTCACATTTGGCAAAAAATATTTTTATTTGGCAGAAGTTTTTAATTCCTCAAGAAAGTTGAAAAATATTGGTCAATCAATACCATTCATTTCAGGAAACACTTACAACATAATTATATTAGTGGTATTTTATATGTTTGGAGGGATTACTAGTATTTACTGTAGTGTGGTGGTGGTGATTACATAGCTAATCCTCCTGTGATGTGCCCTTCTAGTGAAGTAACCCTTCTACCATTGTATTGTTCGGTGATTGCTTATTGTTTTATGATAAACCGCAATATTTGGCAAAAAATATTTTGATTTGGCAGAAGTTTTGGCAAGTCACTTTTTAATTCCTCAAGAAAGTTGAAAAATATTGGTCAATCAATACCATTCATTTCAGGAAACACTTACAACATAATTATATTAGTGGTATTTTATATGTTTGGAGGGATTACTAGTATTTACTGTAGTGTGGTGGTGGTGATTACATAGCTAATCCTCCTATGATGTGCCCTTCTAGTGAAGTAACCCTTCTACCATTGTATTGTTCGGTGATTGCTTATTGTTTTATGATAAACCGCAATAGAGATGCGAGTATAATTAACTATTAACTAACTGCTTTTCTATTGATATCAAAAGCCGTTCAAACCGCAAGTGTCGAAACATAAGATTTAAAGTTGCAGAAAATGATACTATCAGGGATAGCATTTGGATAGCATTTGGTAAATGCTGAATAATTTGGCAAAAAAAATTCATTTGGCAAAATTACAAAAGGATTTCACTGTGAAAACTATGTGAAATGTTCCCTTTTCATAGATAACTTTGCAGGGAAGTAGCCAAATATTGATGGACTGAGATTATTCAGCCTTGTGACCCGAGATGACACAGTAAAGGCTTGGCTTTATTTCCATGGCGGTCCTGTGCTGGTGTTATCCTTTTCAATTATGATATCTTGCCTATGGTAGGTTTCTTTAATGTGCATGTATATAATACCTTGGTATGTGTAGTACATGGGACAGCCATTAATGTTGGCATCTGATCCGACAGTGACACCCAAGCCACGACTTGCACACAGCACTAGGGGATGCATTGCCACAGCGACCAGAGCTTTTTAGCTCTTAGTGTATTCAGAATGAAATCTTTGGTACTAAGACTGCAATATTTTAGTAGTGATCTGGTTAATATTATATCTTAAATTTTGATCCATATTCCAGGAAATGATGTATCTGGTAGCAGAGTCTGGGTCATTGTCACCTGATGAACTTATCAAAAAGAAAGATGAGCTTAAACTAAGATATGACGTAAGTAGCATTGAACAGACTGGTCCATATTTACAATGTATAGACATGTACAGTGTATAGGACTGTACACTGTGCAGTGTATAAAACTGTAAAGTGCAGACCTGCCATGGGTCAAGTGGAGATTTTTTTTACACAAATTTTGGAACATGGTTTATCTTTACAGAACCATATCTCACATATAGTAGTCTGTTCAGCCAATTTGCTCTTAACAAACATTCTAAGACAGTTTGATCAACTTTTTCAGCAAAACAGATGAATCAATAGGAGACAGATAACTATTCATCAGTTAATAATATTTAGTTATGAAACAATTAACCCTTTCATGACGGGAGCTGCGCTGGTGCAGCATTAAATATCCTGTGCCAGTGCATTCTAGTATGGCTAGGGAGCCTCGCATATATAAGAGAATGCACTGGCTTACAAGGTAAATATTGCTAGGCCAATGTATTCTCTTATATATATGAGGCTCCCTATGGGTAAATCACATATATATAAGAGAATGCATTGGCACAGGGTTTTCGCAAAATTTCAGGAAACTCCAGTCATGGAAGGGTTAAAGTGACACAAATTTTAATTGAATATTCTTAGCAAGAAATCTGTACGGAAAGACATTTTCAGCTTGAGATATTTTATTCTGCTTTCAGAATCAGTTAAGAGACTTTGACAACTTGACCGTGCAAATGGGTGAAAAAGTAGAGAAAGATTTGCATCCACACATATTTGTCCGAGACACAAACAAAAAACTAGATCTGAAGGAGAAACAATTGAAGGAGCTAAGCGATGCTCTAAAGAATTATTCTCCAGCCAATGAACTTCTGGCACAGTATGAAGAGGAGGCTCATCGTGCCGCTGAGGAAGCCAGAAATTACCAGAATGAGGTTGTGAAGAAAATGAATGCTGATCTTGAACGACAGAAGAAAGAACAAATGCTCAAAGAAGAAGAAACCAGAAAGAAACTGGTTCAGCAGTTACAGTGAGTTAAATTGTTGATTCTCAGATGGATTCTCCCATTAATTTCTAAATATTTACTTACTCCATACTTCTTCCGATTTCTACATAGCCACTCCCACTATAATCCTGTAACCACATTGCAACAACCACATAATTCCCTCAGATATCCCCAGTGTTTACCGAACATGAACGATCCGTAGACTGCTTGATTGTTTATCATGTTTAGATTTGGCAGTGAGCCAGAAGAAATTTGTTACAAATTGGATTTGTTATTTGTTACAATATGAGCATATGAAATATTAAATTTAACACTACAGTAATGCTCTAAATAATCGACTCCTTAACCACAGCAGAATTATGGGTAATTTTTCACGATTTAGTCGGAAATATGGCTTGTTGCCATTCATCGGAAAGCTCTCAGTGGTTAAGGAGTCGATTATTTAGAGCATTACTGTATACTAAGAAAACAATGTCTTTGGCAAATTTAAGAGGTAAAAAGCATCCCATCGAATTTGCTGACAGAAAGTTGCATAACATCCACAGATCACCTCTGTTATATGCAATATTCCTCTATTTCATTGTTTTACTTCTAATTTAGACAAACAGAAAAGACTATACAAGCTGATTATGAAAGAGAAGTTGAGAGACAGAAGCAGAGAGAACAGGAAAAAGAAAGATTGAGACGAGAACAGCTTTCAGAACACGATAAACAGAAGATGAAAGAAATCGAGACGACAAGCTCAAATACGGAGGAGAGGGATAGGTTGATGGAGGAACATAAGCATAACATGCAGGCGCTAGATCGGAATTTACAGGATGAGCGATCGAGGAGTAATAAGGCTTTACAGGAGAAACTAGCGGCAAGGAGAAAACGACAGCAGGAGGTCGAAATGGCGAAGGTTGAGAAACAATTCCAACTTCAAGCTGACGAAGAATTTAAATCGGATATACAACAGAAGGAACAGGAGAAAGCCATATTTGGTGAATCTGACGAGACTGATGAAGAGAAAAGTGTTACGGTTACGGATCCTGTGCTGAGGCCTGTGGGCGTGGCCAGTGGTGGGAGTGGTCAAACTGAACAGGAATGGGTGGATCTGCTGATGGCGTCGCCTGTTTTTAAGCAGATACAGGACTTGGAGAAGATGCTGGGAGAGAATGGCTGTGATATGGATACTGATACGGACCATTCAGGGAGGATAACAGGTAACAGTTTTTATACGTCCGTTTTAACCCTTTCTATACTAAATGGATTCACCCACTCAGTTATAAAATTATACATTGGAATGGTCTATTGTTCATCTGGAGGGATTTTCAGAAAAAAATAAGCAGACGACAAGATAACAAAATTGCAGAAGGAATCCAATTTATTGGAGGGAAATGTTCAGTATAGTAGAAGCCTGATTATAGGATGATCACCCGCTGGGGACCTCATTCTGCTTATGCCTCATCTTCTCTGGAAAGTTTCTTTATTATCAAATTTCTATAGAAACTTCTATTTCTTTTTTAGTTTAGTTTCTCTATGTAATTTCCCCAAATTGGCAAATGACACATTGCATAATCGAGGTTCCCAATGGGTGCACATCACAATGTTCACCATCTGGGAACTTTGATCTGAGTCTATGTATCCCATAGCAGATGAGGCCATGCAGACTGAGGTCCCCAGAGACTGATTTTGGTGATGCTAGCCTGCTATGCGGGATAGCGTCACTGAATTCACCCTCTGGGGGACCTCATTCTGCAAATGACAGACATATTAATCTCTGGCCTGTTGTCTGTCAGTTCATCTGTCTGTTCAAATCCCAAATGTCTATTCATTTCTAATTTCTGGATGATTGCACTAAATCTACTAAACTGAATGAAATAAATTATGTTATGTTGTTATGTTGGTTCCCTACAATGATAGAGGTAACTTCAAGATAACTTGAATAAATAACAACTGATTTTGTTGATATTCAGTGTATGAGACTTGCTAAACAATATCTTGATCAAGGTCCAACACTGGTCAGGTTCATGTGCAGAGTTTCGCCTCTTAATTAGTTCATTTTCATGAATTTTGATCCCGATAGCATGATAACTTGAACATATATCAACTGATTTTGTTGATATTTGGTGTATGAGACATGCTCATCAATGTCTTGACTGAGTTCGAACACTGGCCAGGTCCGACTAGTTTGGGCAGAGTTATGGCTCTCAATTGTTCATTATCGTGAATTCTACTTTATAGGAGGGGATTATAGTACACCATACATAGATGACAAGGATGCTCAATGGACAGCCTCTAACTCACTGAAGCCAGTTGACATCACCCAGATATCTGCGACAGAATTTGTTGTTTATCGATATGGTGTATTCCTCATTAAGCTACTGAGCCAAACAATGAACACGCCAGAAGTGTCACTTCTGCTGGCATCGGCAATTCCACACAATAACTACATGAGAAATGCATTCAGGAATTCAGTGATGTTTGAACACTCGAAAAATGTGCTGTTTATTCGCAAGGAACGAATGGAGTCCATTGGGGAGTTCACGCTGATTGTTCTACATTCCTTGGCTCACATTAAAGTAGGAAACATGACAGATGACTCAAATTCACTGTTTCTACGTGAGTTCTACAAGGTAAGCTACAAACTAAAACATGAGGCCCAATAAATAAAAATACTCCATTATAAAGTATCTATACCTACATACAGTAAGAATCACATAGTGAGCCTATAATAGTCTCATTGACTGGACATTTCATGGAATGCATAACTTGATGGTCCCTGTAACTTTTGGACTACATCTTACATCAAACTTTTATGTTAATTTAGTTTCGATTTAACCTGTTGATCTTAGAGCGAGTTGTGATTGAAAATCCATACATCTATTAGTATCTAGTAAAAATAGAATAAAAAGTAACCCTCCCTTATACATTGTTTCATATATAACTATTTTTAATTAGAAATAAGATAGGTTTCATAAAAATTGACCTTGCTCTAAGTATTTTAACATCCTTAATATTAATTTACTTCCAGGGATTGAAAATCATATGCCAAGACATGTTTTTCTCTCGAACTATGAACAACACATCATCAAGCAGTCTTCTGAGTGGTTCTGACAGCAGACATGCTATACAGAAGGCACTGGGTATCAGCAAAAACATTGATGACAAAATAAACGTTGTTCACGAGCTCGTGGATATGAAAGTCTGCGGACCAACTCGGCTAGAGTTCTCAGCTCAAGTGAGTACTGTTATTGTGCAATATATAGCACAGAAAATCAGTTTAATTGGTAAAGTGCAAAGTCAAATTCTCATTACTCAGGCCTGCATGCAAGCCTTGAAATAGTGTGCCTGTCATTTGCAGAATGAGGTCCCAAGAGGGTGAATTTAGTGATGCTACCCCGCATAGCAGGCTAGCATCACCAAATTCACCCTCTGGGGACCTCATTCTGCTTACAACTCAGCAGAATGAGGTTCCCAGAGGGTGAATTTGGTGATGCTAGCCCGCTATGTGGGGTAGCATCACTAAATTCACCCTCTGGGAACCTCATTCTGCAAATGACAGACACACTATTTCAAGGCTTGCCTGCATGCATGATCCCAAAAACCCTGCATGTGAAACCCTTTTATTTATGTTCAATCTGTCGGAGAAACTTTTTTGTCAATACAAAATAATGATATAGTACTGTATAGTATGTTTTTTATACAAACATTCCCATTTTCCCCAATTCAAATGTCCGATTCATGACTAATTAGTAACCATATATACAAGCTAATGTTAAAGTGATGTGAAACACTCCAGTCGGGTGATCAAATAGAAATAGAGAATAATCTTGTTCAAAGTTGTTATTTTAAAAACTATTATAACCAAATTGACAACACACACTGTCATTCTTATATATTAATTCAATGTACTCACTCTCGATGGCGAAATAATTTTCGTTCGTTTATCACCGATATATGCGTCTCGAATCGAGTAGTTTACAATTGAGCATAATTTAGTCGATGTTTCATATTTTCGGTGATGTTTGTAGAATGTTATATTCCTTCAGTTTGCATAGCGCCTGAATATTAACTTATCAGTTTCACGCACTCGAACAAGTACATAATATGTCTTTAAACATGTGGTGTGGTCTCCGCTCTCACTAAAAATATATGTCAATGATACTTTACTGGGTTATTCTGATGAAATAAATCACATGGAATCTATTTACTAACTTTTACGGAGATATGTTCGGGTAATAATGGCCACAGGCAACTGGAATTAAACTCAAAGCTATCTGATGTAGAGGTGGAATGATCGTTGTTGTTTGCCTTAGGAAATAATTAATAAAATTAAAAACCGTGTGTGCGTACATTTCAAAAAACGGGAAATTGACTTTGCAAGAAATTCATAGTTAAAGGCATGGATGGCCTTCATGGTGGGTATTGCTGTTAAAATAGTCGCATCCATTAAAACTGCCATAAACAGAAAGAATATTAAAATATAGACAGATTTTGTTCTTATACCAATCATAAACATCTCGTAAATAGTATGTTATTGTCAAGTTCGTATGCTTTCTTATGTAAACAAAAGCCAAAAATGTTACAGAACCTGGATTTTGTTTACATAACACAGTGGTCGAACTTGACAATAACATACTATTTATCCCACATGGTTGTTATTAATAACAAGACAGGTTTGCCTTAATGACTATCATTTATTAATCACTAAAGCAACTGGTAGTCGGAAACGTGTTTATGGACCTCCAGCTTTCTTGTCATTGGTGAAGGACCTTTTTTGGTACCACCCAAGCGCCAACCATGGGGTCCTGGCAACGATCACCTATCTAGTCCTGAAAGACACTAAGCATAGCTGTTAGCAAAAGGGATGCCTCCTCCCAAAACGGAAGGAGGAATACTGGGCGGGAGGGTGGGACACTAAATAATTGTCGACCGAGCCGTGGCGAATGTTATCACAAAAAGGCTGCATGCTGTCCGTGTGATTACCCATGTGACCTGACGCCAGACGAAATAGTTCCTCCCTCAATCTCGATGGGCATTGTTCCAATGCTTTAGCATATACTCGTCCCTTTAGGACAAACAAAGGCATTATCTCAGTTGACAATTAGTCTTTTTTTTAATATTCTTTCTGTTCATGGCAGTTTTAAGGTGTGTGACTATTTTAACATCATACCCACTGCGAATACCATCCTTGCATTTAAACTTTGATTGTGTGAAAAAAAACAATCCACATTGTCAAACTTCTTATTGCTTTGTTGCTCACTATTCTCATAAATTTAACTGAAATAATTCTCCTATATTTTTCTGAAATCTGTCCTGACTATGAATGTTACAGTATTTCTTATTGGGTTACAAATCACATGACCCAATTGGCAATTGGCCAATCAGCGATCATGGATTTAATATGAAATTCAATTTCTATGTATATATATTATGCTGATATGTCTGCAATTGGCACTCTTTCCATGAACATAATCATATGAAATGCATACCTACAATGCCTGTTCGTTGTCAGTAACATTTATCATAAGTTCATTGTCTGTCTGGACCAGCATATGGCTGAAAAGATTAATACTTTCTATACTAAATGCTCTGATGAGTATTTATCCCTTAGGAAATGTTCAGATAATATGTTTAACTTATTATCTGAATATTTCCTGCCAATAAATAGGACTCGGTCTGCACTTATTATCTACCGTCTTCTTATTTTTCCTGAACACCCTTCCAGATGAATAATGGACAATTGCAAGTGCATACATTGATAACTGAATGGGAGAGTCCATTTAGTATGGAAAGGGTGAAGGAAAATATAGTACTGTACAATCTATAGTAGAATATTGTCTATATTTTGATCCGATGTCTATTTCAGAGTATGACAAACAGACTTGGAGGTTATGAATCGATTGCCAGCAATTCAAGGCTGAGGCAGCATTTGGCTTCTAACGGAGGTTATCTTGCATCAAGCAACTACATCAACTCTAGGCTTGCTGAGCTTAAGGGTGTTACAGTTACTAAACCTGCAAAAAGAAGGTACAGTATGGAGGCCGCAACACTAGAACCGATCAAGTTTTAATTTCACCCAACCTTCACCTGAAATTAAAGGGGTACTGTATGCCACATGTTGTTGTTGGTTTCTATAGTCTCCGAGTCGGAGAATAAGGTAACAATTTTTCCATTATTTGAAAGTCTGATGAGTACGAAGTCATGTTACGGATGACAAATTTACCGGAATGCAAAAATACAAATTGTCGTTGTCGAGTAATTTTTGTAAAGTTTTCAACCAAATGAATCAAATAAAAGTTATATTATATGCATACTAGTCCCATATAATCATTTAAGTTATTGTATCGTCGCTAGTCAGTGAGTGGCTTGAGTGTTCTCCCCGTATCATCATAATATTTTAAGCAATCGTGTGTGCGATCGGTTTAAAAATCCAGTATCCCTCAATTACTATTTTTGATTACGGTAATTTAATTGACGCCATTTTATGGCTCCAGTCATAATTCAATTTATATCAAATTATTAACTTTTAAATTATTAAATTTTAAGATAGCCTATTAACCTGAGCGTTTACAGAATACATCTTCGACTCAAATTACTTATGTTTCTATATATTATCGATATTAGATCGTTGTTGTCACCGGAAATTTAATGAAAATGGCGTACAGTACCCCTTTAACCCTTTGCTTCTAAAATGGTTCAGTTTGAACTACAAATTAGGAAATAATGAAAAAATTCCCAAAGTATCAACTTTTATCCCACAGGGTTACAGTGAAAGACAACTGGAATGCGTTTATAGCTACCTGTTCAGAAAATCATAATTATTTACAGGAAGCCGATACAATAAATGTAGTAGTAACCAATACAAACAAGTGGGTGACAATTTTTTGAGGCACAATAACCGCCTATACAGATGTAAGCCAGAAGGGGGAGTCGCCCATCGAACGCGTATGTCCCAAAACAAAACAAAAACAGGGAGGGAGGGAGGGTTGTCAACACAAGCGACTGTCCTCAGCAAATACATTATTGGAAAGAATGTTTAACGCAGTATAACTGCGCGCATCCCCCGGCCAAAGATATAGTTCCCATTATTCTGCTCTTCAAATTATCCCGGTTCGCTAACTAAATAGCAATACTGCCAAAAATACTTGTACTTTATAATTATGTTTTATTTTCGTCTAAGTACTCCGCAATATCAGTGTATAGCTTACTTATCTGAACTGTCATGCGGTATGGTGTAGTGATAGATACGAGTGAAAGATCTCGTGATCAAACATGATTATGTTTGTACCAAATTTTTTGTTTAAGGTTACGCATCTATAACCCGGTGCGATAAAATACGTCGTTTTGTACGACAATGTTTTATACAAAAAATTGGGTCCCATAAATTCATTCATTTGTAGAGACGATAAGAAAATAAGATCAGCAAGCAGTCAAAATTGTTTATGAAAGGGAAAAATCAAGCTGAACTATTGCTAGTCATGGAGAACATGTTTGCCACACTTGTGAACTACCGGTAACACTAAACAATAGCTGCTCAGTTTTATCAAGAACATCCATCGCAAGTGCCCCCAGTTGCTTGAATTTTTATGTGAGATTTAGGTTCCCAATAATTGCATGTTCAGACAACCAGGAACATTCTTAGGTAACTTAATTATCCATGTTTATTGATACATACTCATTCCATGCCTATCATCGTAAGCAAATAGCAAAATTTAAGAGTTCTGTTAACTAAATGCACAGATATAACAAAATAATACTTTTGAATTTAATGGCGTACAGGCAGCTCATACCACAGATACCTATGATTAATAGGTGTATTCTTCACCAATTTTAGTTTTGTGTTCTGTCGGTAAAGACACTCCATCTGCAGATGATACAATAAAAGGTCGCCAATCACACATCCCCCGGAAAAAATGGTTTTACTAAGAGGTTGGCTTTTTTGGAACAAAACAAATCTAACTTTGGATAAATAATTCAAAAATTGTCAAGAAAGGGGAATAACTCAGTGAGAAACAATACTATCCATCCTCCATATACATGATGCACGTCAGCATTATATTGGTAACAATATCTTAAAGTTTCAAATCTATACATTCAAAACTGTGGGAGGACGATGAAGATACCCATAATATGTGACTGACACACAAATGGATGGAGGTCATTTCACTATTCCCCGAAGATTAGTTTTTCGGGGGACAACAAAACTTTTGAGTTGCATTTGTACTAGAGGCCATGAATATTTCAAATAATATCATGCTACCTGCACTGGGGTAGTGGATTTCAAATGTTTGAGGAATTGATAATCCTGTTAGCTCCTCACCCTTTGAATTTCATGTCTACATGCAGGCAGCTCGAACTGCAGACACCTATGTATTAGCTAGTTAAGTCAATGGTTAATTCTGATACCATCATCACATCACTGTCACTATTTTATAATTATCATTCTGACATTAAAGGTAATCAATCCGATTTGATGGTCCCCATATCATCAGATTCCAAAAACTTTCCGATGAATGGCAACAAGCCATATTTCTGACTAACTCCTGAAAAGTTACCCATAATTCTGCTGTGGTTAAGGAGTCGATTATTTAGGGCATTACTGTATATACTCCTTGACGATTAGTTCCCTTAAGAAATGTTCAGATAATAATTTCAAACAAACGTCTGTTTATTGAACTTATTATCTGAACATTTCCTACCAATGAATAAGAATCCTTCTGCACTTGCATTATCTGTTTGTCTGTCTGTCGTCGGCTTATATTTACTGAATATCCCTCCAGATGAATAAATGCTAGACCATTACAATGTATACTTTTGTAACTGGGTTGGAGAATCCATTCAGTAAAGAAAGGGTTATTTTGATCCACATCCATCAATAAATTACTGGCAATGTAGTGTCAATTATAAATATATATAGAGGATCTCCAACGAGTTATGTTGTGATGTAAGATTATATGAAACTCGTTTGATAAATTTGATTCACAATGTGAATCAAATTTATCAAACGAGTTTCATAAAAGCTTATATCCCAACATAACAAGTTGAAGATCTTGTATATCACATGAACAAAACCTTTTTAACAAATCAAAATCTTTAAAAAGGGCTGAAAAAGGCATGTAAAATGCATACATGCATGGTGTTAGCTGAGATGCTTTTCACAACCATATACTGCGCGCTCTGGCTTGAAAAGAAAAATATTGTCCCCCAATTTGCCTCTTTGTTTTTGTGCCTATTTTCGTTTTGTGCAACGAAGTTGAACAATAATTGAACTTTAATTAACAAAGCAATCATTTTGCAATGTCTGGTATTGGCGTCAAGCACGGCTTTTCAAAATAGTATTAATCCGTGGGTTAATTTTGCTGGCGCGATGCCAAGTATCCCGAGAAGCATACAGCTATTCGTCACTAGTGAGATATAAGGAAATATGTAATGGCTTTTTAAATGATATAATAGGGGTTCATGTGATATATAAATGTTCACATATTTATAAAAAGTTTTCATTGGAATGTATTTTACTTATAGGTTGGGTATGAATCAACTGTCCACAACTGAGAGACCAATACAGAAACCGAAAGACTTAACGAGTCTGCAGTTATTAGATCTGAAATTGAAGAATGATGATTTGAATGCTGAGCTTCTTAAGGTATGTTACCTGCTTGAATAGTTCACTCTAATTGTTCATTACATAGTATGATCTTAATATTATTCTTTATCACATAATTACCCCCTAAACCCGGCCTCATATTTTTTAGTAAGACACGCATGTATTATCGGCATGCACAGTGATGTAAGAGCTTAGCACAATGATGTCAATGTCAATGCCAGAACTTTATTATGTTAATTAGAATTTAATTATGATATTCGATTTGTGTTACTTTATTTAGTGTTGACCGTGAGATAAACATGGGTGATAAGGGTGGTTGAAACATTTTGTCAACATGAAAAGACACATTTAAAAGAGAACTATACTTTTTCTTGAAGGTGTCTTTACTTCCTCTTTGGCTGTGATAAGGAAATCATATTAATTTTTGTTTAACCCCAGGCATTTCGAGATCATTTTCCTTGCTAAAATGTGATTATTTGATAAAATGGATCTCAAATTCATCGCAATTCTAAACAAAATTTATTAACCTCGACACTAAATTTGATTCGAGCCTCAATAAAGCTGGGCTTGAATCAAATTTGGTTTTTTAAAGATGCATTCAGAGTTTCAGACATCCAATTACAACAATACTCAAAATCTTATTTAACATACTACAGTTAAACTTCGTTAAGTCGAATCGCAAGGGACCGTTGGATTACTTCGAGTTATCCGTGTGTTCGACTTAACCATTTCGACCATTTGGTGACCACAAATTCCAACTAGTCGAATTAATTTCGATCCAAAAATAATTGTTTTCAACTGTGTGCACGCTATATACCCACGCTATATCAATAGGAGGGGACTATGCTGATCATATACAACCGATGAGATGATATTTGGTTTGATTATATATTGAATAATATAATAAAAACACAGAATATGATAAGAAAACATCAACAAATTCGCGGTAGAAATATCAAAAGTACATTTGACCCAGAAGTGGTTACAATAGTATTTACAAAAATTGGGATTCAGGATTGGAAGTGACTGGTGATCAGGGACTGTGGTTTCTGCATATATTTAGTTGTTGAATATTTATTTAGTTTATCGCCGATTCCCAGCATTTTCATAAGGTCGTCGGTCGTGTTTGCTTGCGCCTTTAAATAACGCATTACAATGTTTTTTTTCTTTCCATCATCAGATGGATGGCGCATTTCTTCATTTGGAACATTGTTTTCGTTTTGGGAAAACAATACTGATTGAAATTATTCTCTGTATCATGCGGTCAATCAGCGATCGGATTAGCCCACTCATGAATGCGTCCCGTGCAAATCCCACGCACTTAACAATTCATCTAGCCAGTTTTATTTCTCTCCTTGGACCTATCAGACGTGGTTTTAACTAAAGGAAGTATTTCTCTATTGCGAGTTTATCAACTCAATATTTATTGTTGATAACAAACTTGCAATTTATCCGTTGCTTACCCGGTCGTTTAATATTTTTAAGTACGCGCAAAAACTCTTCGTTTCATAGTATGCGCAACGCAATTTATAAAAATTCCGTGTTTTTTATCGACACATTTTATCTCGAAAATTTTGGGATTGGAATCGACAAAATCACGTTGAGAACTTCGCCATTGATGGCCATTTTGACAATGACTACAGACGCACATCGTTGACTTGTAGAAAACCTATATTGCATTATTGTGCAACATATACGGTGGCATGAATCGTCCGATTTCGGAGTCCACGTGGTACGGTATGCGAAGTCTCCTAATTTCGTGCTAACTATTTCATGAAGCCGACTTCTCGCTACGTTCATTTCATGTACACTACCTCATCGTATATGCAACAGCTCTGTTAGTGCGCAGAAAGTTGGCCAGGACAGAAATGTCTCCTTTGACGATAATTTTACATGTATTCATAAACAAGATAGAAATTTCTTTTGCCTCAACTAATTGTAAGTTGAAGTTGAGCGACATTTGGATAATGATTATCACAGAACATCATTGTACATATACAACATGTCGTTATAATTAATTGTGCTTACCGATTAATATTTGCAAATCTTAGCTAGCCCGAATGTATTACTATTAACATGAGGGCTCGTACTTGGAACGTCGCGAACGTTACATCGACTTCAAGATATTTATTTGAAATTTTGACCCTGTTCTTGCGATTCCATTTTCTTTCCCTCATTGTATCATCGGAACAATCGTTAGCAACAATGAGATTATGTTTGTTATAACATATAGTATTATATGGCCTATGTTCAAATAATGCTGTGTCTCTTGAATAGTCTCGTTCTTTACATGCCTGTCCAGTATTACTGACAGTGTCCGGTTGCTACAAATCGTGCTACTGGTTTGATTGGGGACTAGGATTATCTGACACAAGATTGGGCACCAAGGATTTTCAGTTCAAGTTCCAGGGCTCAAAATATATTTAATTTTACGAGAATCAAATGCTGAATCATGTTAGTCATAAAGCACTGCAAATTGTAAAGTTTTGTGGGAATCATTACGGGAATCGATTCGGTGATTCTCGTCGAATCTTGAAGCCTGAGTTCCCATTGTCGAATGGCGATCTCCATCAATTCATACCGGTACTCTGTCGCTATTTCGGCGACAATTGTGTCTGTTTCTTTGCAATCACTCATTGTATTTTGCTGAATGGGCTTCCCTGTTCCATGACTACACAGATATGCAAGTGCAGTAGCCTGAACCTTCAGCTATAGTTTGCTTAAATATCCAAGGATAATTCCGTCCGTGGTCAGACCTCTTTGGAGATATTTTGGATGAGAGCCTTTGGCTGGCCTACTTGTGGCAAGTCACCATACCCGTGTGACCTAGCATGGTCGCAGTGTTGAAATGATTCATTGGCTAGCCAGTGTCTCAATAAATTTTCCGTCAATCAATGTTTATACTTTTGATGATTTTGATGTTTCACATTTCCATGTGTTCACTGTAACAATTAGACAACATCTGAACTGTTATCCTCAGACATTAGTGTTTTCGATACATTCAAATTATGAATTAACATGATACAAAATGGTGAGCTTAAAAACATGTATGGCGAGCCATAATTGTTCCATACTAGTACAAGGGTGTCAGTGCCTCAAAGGCTCAATGACATACGAACTGACTATATCAATATGGCGTGCGTCAATTTTCACTGATACCGACATACTTCTGCGCTTTCAATCCGTGAATAATCAAGGTGAACTACTATGCATTTATATTGTCATGTGCCCCGATGCACTGCCAATAGCCTTTCCAACAGAGTCCATCACTTGGCTCTCTACCTTCTATTTCCACATATAGAAAAGATCAAATGTCAAATAGCCTTCACTCAGGTATTTAATAAGCACAGTTACAGGCAATGCATTTATATTGCGCAGGGCTGCTGCCACTATAATTTCCATCAGAGACCAACACATGGCTCTTTTCCTTCTATTGCCTCATATCCAATTGATTATTGGGCAAATAACAGAAAGGACAGCATTTGTATTGTCACACATATAAAGTGCAGTTACATGAACAGCGTTTATATTTATATTGCGCATGACCACTGCAGGCCTGCGTATTGGAGGCACACGACGGTTCGGTTCACATGACGGTTGCGAAATCTAGGTTGCGCCAAGGTTGTGTGAGGTTCTCGCGATACTGATTATAACTGTTTGTTTAACTTATGGGTACCTAAGGACAACCAGACAGCCGACACATACTAGTATGTTATGGCTTGCGCATATTTTGCATTCCGCAGACCTGCCAGTGCCAATTTCAGAAGAGTCCAAAACATATTTCTTCTCCTATTACTAAATATCCATATGATTATCTGGTGAATAGAATACCTAAATGACTAACACGAATGACAGCTTTTGTATCATCACACATATACAGCGCCGTTCCGCAAGAAGCCTCTATATCGTGTATGACCACTGCCCAGTACCAGTGACTGGCGGGGTGCTACTATCGTTGATTCGGACAACCAATGAGCCTTAGGGTGGGGAAGACTCGTCATGTGCCGCTGACAGCACACCAGCCAACCAGCCTTCAGTTCTTCCCAGATGAAAATGCAGCTCAAGCTCTCATTTTCTCTCACAATCCAGAAGACGGATGTAATTGCATCCGTAATATAATCGTTCGTTGTGTTTCTCTCAAATTAAATGTCTTTGTGGGATAGACCTCGATACATGCATGTTTCGTTGCACTTTCACATTCCCATACTTTAACTGCGATGGGACCGGTTTTTAAATATACCTCCAATAGTTTAATATTGAATCAACGGTTACTGTAACCATGCACATTTTGTCAAGAGGGAGAGGGCAACGTTTCATGCTCGTGAATTAGAGAATTACAAGTGCATACGGGTGCGAGTACAATTGCTCCTGTCATCTGGGAAGGACTGAGACTTCTGACTCTTCCCCACGGTCCATGGCCCACTCCATTACGGGAGTGGGTCTTGTCCCCCTGGAATCATTCTCCCTCGGGATATGTCCAGGCCTGCTCTTTGGGTGGGCCAAAGCACCTTAACTTCAACTGCGAGAGCATTTATACCTCGTTCGAGCCATTCCCCGAGTGGGCTTCCCTATAGTACCTTATCTCAACCTGATGCAGGGTGTTCTGTTGCTGTGGTCGATACTGACATGCTTCCTATACTTCTCATGGCGTCTGATGGCTTTGACGACGATGGGCAAGAATCACGGGATTCTGTCGTTCCTAAGGAACTCGCTTTGCGTATGGAAACGACATGGGTCGATCTCTTGTACAAATCTTCATCACAGGATATGTGTCAACTGACTTACACAAACTTGCACAACTGTACCAGTCTTTACCTCGGGATGAACCAGTTCGAGCCCCATGGTCCTGCACCAGCAGTCCGTGGCAGGCGGGGTGCCGTTCTCGGAGATTCGGGCAACCAATCCTCCAGGACAATCGCACCCGAGCCTTTGGAGGCTGTTCTGTGTGGGGACAACCTGGTGTCGCATACTGTCAATAGCGCTTTCTATTTTGGAAGATATCTACAGAAATCACTCTCATCACATGAAAACGAGAAGAAGATGCAGTGAAGTCAGCAGCAGAAGAAGAAGTCTCTACTTGCTCGGTTTCTAGCTGGCGCGTATTGTGTGGCACTGCCTGGGACGTTTCTTCCTAAAACCAGGGGGGGGGCAGGTACAAGCTTGAGCAATACTGGAATCTGAATTTATGAGCTCTTTCACATAACATATCAAAGATGATTCATGACTAAATCACATTTACATGACATCTGTTTTGGAAGAGTACATTCCCGTCAAACTGGAATATTAAATTTATTGCTCGTTGCCTCCTCCTGGGCTTGCATTCTAATCCATATAGTTCAGTTGAAGGGCTTCTCCTTGGCGGAAAAATATAATTTTTAATATTAAAATTAGTTTTTCCTCAAGGGAAGCCCGAAACTGAACTATCATAGATCCCTCCCATGGCGGTGCCATTCCCAACCCCGCGACTCGCAAATCTTCTTATTAAAAGTCGGAAATAAAACTGGCTAGATGAATTGTTAAGAGCGCGGGATTTGCACGGGACGCATTCATGCGTGGGCTAATCCGATCGCTGATTGACCGGAGTACGCAATAAATGGACAATAAATTTTAACCCTCCTGATAACACAAGGCCGAGGATAATAATCCATATAGTTCAGTTTCGGGCTTCCCTTGAGGAAAAACTAATTTTAATATTAAAAATTATATTTCCCTCTAAAACATCAAAACAATATATGAAATGAATGCATACAGTAATGCCCTAAATAATCGACTCCTTAACCGCAGCAGAATTATGGGTAATTTTTCAGGATTTAGTCGGAAATATGGCTTGTTGCCATTCATCGGAAGGCTCTTAGTGAGAGCTTTCCGATGAATGTCAACAAGCCATGGCATTACTTACCCCATCCAACATTAGAATGACATCAACATTTAACCCTTTCATTAATAAATTTGATTTGATTGATCTGTTATTCATGTGGAAGAATGTTCTGACAACAACTACAGAAGGCATAGAATTCCTATTCGGTCATTTGAGGGAATGTTCAGATTATAATTTCAAGAGACCTTAGTGAAAATACTCGTCAGCGAGAATTTAGTTTTTTTACTTTTATATATAAAATTATATAAGGCACTTGCTCAAGACTATATTTCCGCATATTAATTTTGAATATAAAACTCGTGATCCCTCATAACTACTGTCAATATTAAATTTTGAAATTTGTATTAAAGGTACTGAAGCTGGAGGGTGAACTGAACCAGTCTGTAAGGAACGCTGATCAGAGCGGGCAATCAGATCTCACCGCGAGTCTACATGAGCGACTAACGTCAAATCATGTCAAAAAGGAAGATATACTCAGAAAAATAGCCGACACTGAAGCAGATATGATGAGGAAGGAAAGAGAGCTGAAGTAGAAATATGTATTGTTAAATTTATTCCATGTGATGTTAACCATTTCTATCCTGTATGGATTCTCCTACTAAGTTGATTTGGAGGGACATACTGCTAATATAAGCAGACGACAGATAATACACGTACAGACAGAGTCCTATTTTTTGGAGAGAAACATTCAGATGGTCGTTTCTTGAACTGATTTTCTGAACATTTCCTTAGGGAAACCACTCATCAATGAGTATTTAGTATAGAAAGGGTTAACACGCCATGATGATAATATTTCATGAACCATTTCATCAAGGTATGGCTACAGCAAAAATTGCCATGCATAACATAAATTTAAACTAATTTTGTTGACGATTGGTACAAGCTTATGCTCAACCCTTACATGTTTGTCAGGTAACAATATCAGCTGACATCAGCCTATTTTATGTGCCGATATACAATTATCACATTGTTTTGAGGTTGACATGAGAAATTGTTAACCCAAGGAAGTCAATATTCACCAAGGCCGTAGACCGAGGTGAATATTGACTTCCAAGGGCTGACAATTCTTCATGTCAACCTAGAAACAATGCAATAACTGTTTTATTATATGAAACCTGCTGTTTGATTAGACAAGATGTTGTGACATTGAACGTCGCTGTGAAAACCTGATCTATTTGCAGGTCTGATAATATATTATGTTAAACCTTGAAGTATCTGACATCGCTGAGAACTGTTATTAACCTGCTGTTTCATTTAATGAGGTGAACATCGTTAGATATCTCAATTTTTTCATTACGTTTTAACATAGGACTTGGGGAAAGAAGGTTATGATCATATAACAAATATGATTATCGACTCATCAATATGGCTCTTGGTTCAACTTATTTTCATAGTCATATATTGACAACATTTTCGTCGTGAAATATGAGTCAGTATAAACACAATGTTTACATATAATTTTTGTGTGAGCAATATTGTGGTCCTGTTAATATTCAATCTTATTTTTTAAGATAAAACCATAGAACTTGTGAACTAAATTGTAATTTTTTTATTCATGTGATTTCACTGGACTTTCCGATTGCCTTATGATATAATTGCTTCATTCCAAGTATTATTGATAGTGATATTTCAGCATTTATATTTCATTTTTTGAAAATGGTGGCCATCAAAGTCAAATTTGTTTCCTATTGTTATATATAATATCAAAATCTGTGATATTGATGATAATTTTTTTAAAGTCAGTTGCTATTGTATTTTTCTCTATATTCTTTAGCAAGCTCCTTATTATACCCCTCCATAACGAAGCTTGTCTGTCGTCCATGGAAGCAACTTTGTTCGAGCTTGAATTCCAACATTTTCAGTCAATTGTTTTGAAAATTGGCACAGATATTTACTACCATCGGAACTTCTGCACTTACGATTATGAGGTCCATCCAACATTTTTAAGTGGAGTTTATTCCTTGATTTGACTTAAAATGTATTGCAATATGCATAATTTTGTCTCAGCTTGTATTCCCACATTTTTTGGTCTGTTGTTTTGAAACATATATTTACTATAAGAACCTCGATAATTTTTTTATTGAGGTATCCCCCTTTTTCGACTTAGAAATTGTTCATAGCATAGATAATTTTTTCCGAATTTGTAATATGCATGTAATTTTGCAATATGCATCATATTGACCAAGCTTTATATATATACTCATACATTTTTCAGTAAATTATTTTTGAAACTTGGCACAGATATTTCACACCATGGGAACCTGTGTACCTGCCACTATGAGCTTGTTCGAACTTTTAGTGGAGTTATCTCCACTTTTTCGACTTAGAAATTGTTCATAGCATAGAAGATTTTCCGAATTTGTATTTCTTCATTTCTTTGTCAATTGTGTTTAAACTTTGCTCTGATATTTACTGCTATAGGAACCTTTGCATCTGGAATTATAAGGTCTGTCTAGCTTATTTTAGTAGAGGTAGCACCCTTTTTGACTTATAAATTTATAGCAACACACCATGCAGGTATATAATTTTGTCCAAGTTTATTTATTTATTTATTCATTTCTCTTGGTTAATTGTTATGAAACTTATTTTTATAGCAAATATTGTATATGTATCTTCAAGATAGACAAAAAATTCTTTGGTGAGAAAACAAACATTACTGGTAGGCCAGTTTCGCAGCCTGCAGGCGAAGAGGAAAGATGCAACAACAGGCATGTATTTGTTAAATCTATATGTACCATCGTCCATCATGGCAAATGAGTAATGATTTTCCCCAAGTTTATTAAGTGATATTGAGCAAGACTGATTTAGTTCATCACTAAGCCACATACAATACTTTATATTCAGACAACCAAGCTCCTAGTTCATGTCTTGGTATGATACAGTAATGCCCAAAATATATGACCCTTTAACCACAGCAGAATTATGGGAAATTTTTCAGGATTTAGTTGGAAATATATGGCTTGTTGCCATTCATAGGAATGCTCTCACCTAGAGCTTTCCGATGAATGGCAGCAAGCCATATTTCTGACTAAATTCTGAAAAATTTCCCATAATTCTGCTGTGGGTTAGGGGTTGATTATATAGGACATTACTGCACTAAATCTTAATATTATTGTGTAACGCTTCATTCTCACTTTGATTAACTCAATAACTATGCACCGCTGGAGAAGATACAGTAATGCCCTAAATAATCAACTCCTTAACCACAGAAGAATTATGGGTAATTTTTCATGATTTATTCGGAAATATGGCTTGTTGCCATTCATCGGAAAGCTCTCACTGAGAGCTTTCCGATGAATGGCAACAAGCCATATTTCCGACTAAATCATGAAAAATTACCCATAATTCGCCTGTGGTTCAGGAGTCGATTATTTAGAGCATTATTTCAGTTGTCCCATACAACATTGAACTTATATTGGTTTTTAGTAAACTACCATGTCAGAGCCAAACATTCTTGTCACTGAACCTTTGAGATTCTTGTTCACAATTTTTCACACAGATCTTTTGGAAAGGCTCATTCACTTTGAATTTTGGACTCAAAACAAGGGGAAAATATGATATTGGTCATCATGGATGAATCAAATGTTACTTATAAGAGACTCAGAAAATTCTCAAGAAGAAACAGATTAATGCATTAGTTACTGTATGCTTGAGATTTCAGGAAATGCTTCCATATTACTATATTAAGTTACCTGACATGATAGGACACTTTGCATGATTATAGAGCACTATAAATTATAGAGTATTACAGCTAGCAAATGATAGGAAGATCTTTCAGCTAGAAGAGCTGGACAATGAACAGAAAATATCCTGAAAGATTCAGCCAAGCTCACAAAAAGTTTATACACCTTTACTGTTAGTTAATAAATCTATACTGAACTCAGCTTAAATAAAAACAAATTATGAAAACTGACTTGGTTGCTGTAGTATATATTTAAAATTTAATATAACTTATCTGTTTATTTATTGTTTATTGTGCTGACTTAGTTTCTGTTGTATCATTTTATTTAAAATATAAAATAATTGATAAGTTTATTTATTGTTTTATAACATTGTACTTGTATACATTTATTTTGTCAAATATAAGGAAAATAATTGCCTTCAAAAGAGTTGCTTTTGAAGGATTTCTTTCTTATTTGAATTGTGTACTATTATAAATTACAAAAGAAAATTCGTCCATTTAAAAGATGGCAGCTACATGTGTCAACAGTTGCATGATGCTTGAATGTGATATTTTCCTGTGATAATTATTTTAAGAAATAAGATATATGTCTATATACATTGTATATTTCTATATATATATTGCCGTTTTCTGTCTTGAATTTAATATATCAATAAATAACTTTATCATCTTCACAACAACAATGGAGATTTTCTGCTGGATATTGTTCAAGTCCATTATTGTGGCTTCTATTTCATTCCCGACCACTGCCAACCTCCTTTGGAAATGAAGGACAATCTAATGATGAAATCCAAATGTCCTACTGCTTGTTGTTTGAATTTTCATATGCCCATTTTAAAAACAGGATGTATTATGTTTCTGATTCACCCATATGTCAAGCCGTCCATTTCTATTTTGTTTCTGGATGATAACTAAATGGAATGAAATTTGGTATATAGGTTCAGTACCATAAAATGTAGGTCAAATTTGGGCTCAATTTTAGTATGCGGATGATAAATTAAGTTATTAACTGAATGGAATGGAATTGTGTATGCAGGTTTACAACCATAAAGTACAGGCCAAGTTCGCTCTTCGGTTTCGTCTGCCCATTTTTACCAGAGTTTCAGACCTTTTTCAATTTTCTTGGTTGCCTGTTGATTACTGCCATTAGGATTGGTTTATCACCACCAAATTTGGCATGTGACTGAATTGGCTCAAAATACAAGCTGTGCTTCGACCTGCGAGTTGTCCAATGATTCCAATCAGAATTATATATGACCCCCTTTTCACTAAGATTTATAATTTTATTGATTTTCGGATCATGGAATATATCTTTCTCAAATGAAATTTGAAACAAACTAACGGGCATATTATGTCAACATGACAATGCTCTCGTTTCTCTTTGTTTATCAGATATCAGCTGTCCAGTTGGTTCCTCCTTTATTATGGTGATAGATCTCCATACGACAAGATAGGACTTGGGGGGGGGGGAAAGAAACTTATGATCATATAATAAATATGATTATCGACTCATCAATATGGCTCTTCATAGTCATATATTGACAACATTTTCGTCGTGAAATATGAGTCAATATAAACAATGTTTACATATAATTTTTGTATGAGCAATATTGTGGTCCTGTTAATATTCAATCCTATTATTTTTTAAGATAAAACCCTAGAACTTGTGAACTAAATTGTATTTTTTTTATTCATGTGATTTCACTGGACGTTCCAATTGCCTTATGATATAATTTCTTCATTCCAAGTATTATTGATAGTGATATTTCAGCATTTATATTTCATTTTTTGAAAATGGTGGCCATCAAAGTCAAATTTGTTTCCTATTGTTATATATAATATCTATATCTGTGATATTGATGATAATTTTTTAAAAGTCAGTTGCTGTTGTATTTTTCTCTATATTTTCTAGCAAGCTCCTTATTATACCCCTCCGTAACGAAGCTTGTCTGTCCGTCCATGGAAGCAACTTTGTTCGAGCTTGAATTCCAACATTTTCCGTTTATTGTTTTGAAAATTGGCACAGATATTTACTACCATGGGAACTTCTGCACTTTCGATTATCTCCATATGAAAAGCTTGTCCATATAGATCAGCATGGTTCAGGTTCCATCCAAACCAGTTTTTAGAGCAGTTTTTTCACACCACTGTCACCACATATCAAAAATCCTCCACGAGTTCTGTTGGCAAGATATGAAAACTGACCTCGTTTCTGGCGGTACCCATGTGAGTTTTCCGTGGATTCTGTTTAGGGATATAGGGGTAAAAAAACGCACCGAAATGATGTATGCTTGGGAATATTGGGCCATGTCATATATTGAAATGATTTAAGTTTAATTTCTAGTTGCATCGCAATTGGGCATGAAGCTGACATCATTTAGCTTTAGAGGTCACAGGGGTCAAAAGGTCGCAGAGTGCAAAACATTTGATAGTATGGTTGTGGTACGCGAAAAGATGGGTCAACCCGGAAGAAATTGGAAGAAAGAGATTTTGATGTCAAAAGACGCAGGATAGTCTTCAATATAAAATATCTAAAATCCACTTTGGGGAAATTTTGTTATCCAATATTGTGTCCAACATGGTTGTCTATACGATATATTTTGGCATAGGAATTACACAGTTATGCCAGTTTGTGTGAAAATTGAGTATGGGAGTGAATAGAGTGATACGGACAGAAAATATTACAATTGCGGCCATGAAATGGCTGCAACTCTAGGCTATGCCACGACGAAAGCAACATATTGTATAAACCGCTAGGAGTGACAATACCTGTTGGTAATATACAAGTCTCTTGTTAAAGATGCATAATCCGAATTAACACTCCCAAAATACTATTTCTTAGGCTTCGAGTGGTAAAAAATATTTGATTTGAGTCGAGGCACCCACCCATCAAATCTCAAAATGATCAGACATCGATTTTTGAAATGTGTTATTTCTCGAGATGGTTAATTTATTTACAGCCTGGTAAAGACTGATCAAACCGACTGTCTCGGACCAAATTTAGGATAAAGATGAATAACTGTAAAATCAGGTGGCATTGGATCTCATAAATTTGACAATCCGGCCAGATTTCGTTGAACAAAATGTTGATAAATAACACGTTTTGGGCAATTTCATTCTACAGTTGACTGGTTAGCATTATTTTTGGGCAACTAATCAATTCTGATTCTGATAAAACAATTAATTAAGGGCACATACGTGCGGATGTTTTCTGCCATTGACCGTGCTTGTCGCGAAAGAAATCTTCGTATACATGTTGATGCCTTCCGATGTGACTACGAGAAAGCTGCAATGTTGGCAGCAATGTATGTTTTCGATGGCATACTGATAGAAGGATGTTATTTCCACTTCAATAAAAGTATTTGGCGGAATATTCAGCGGGTGACTGAGTTGCATCCGCGCTACGTCGACGACGCCGAGTTCGCGACCAAAATGAGAATGTTCGGCGCCCTGGCATGTGTTCCCCCCGAGGCTGTTCAAACCGCATTTGACGAGCTGAAGAATGCGTTCGATGATGAAATAGAGAATGCTGAAGAAGTAGCGGACTTTATAGACTACTTCCAACACACTTAGTATCTTGGTGTCTATATCAAGCCAAACAGAAACCCGTTCATGGGTCCTTACACCTGACGTTTGAAAAGAAAGATCCTATGTTTCCACATATCATATATGGAATGTATACGAGCGGGCAGCCAGTCACGAACCAAGAACAACAAACCATCTAATGATCTTGAAGTGTGGCATCGTCGCGTCAGACAGATAATCGGGGAAACCTGAAACCCCACCCGAACATATATACGAATTTCTGGTGAATCTCAAAGGAGCAGTAGCTCACACTGAAGGCCTTATTCAACAGCTCTTGGGCGGCACTTCTCTTTCCAGACGGAGCAAGAAAAGCAGGACACGAGATAAAAATATCGCCAAAGTGATGTCGGGATACTACGTAAGAGACACATTATAGTTAGGGAGCCCGCATATGTTCTATTTACACTTTTGCGTACAAAAGGTTTGACCCCCTAAAGTTGTTACTAATAATGGAACATTCTGAAAAAACGATTTCTTAAGTTGCGCATTCCTGGGGTTTAGGGGCCGCTGAACCCCAAAAGGTGCCAAAAATCACTTCTATTTACACTTCCGCGTACATCGATGAATTTTGGTTTGATGATACTCCTAAGTGTACTGATTAAGAAAACACAACTTAAGAAAGGGATTTTCCTGGGGTTTTCAGATAAGAAAGGGGGTCCCATGCTGAACCCCAAAACGTGATTTTTCACTTTTTTTTTACACTTTCGCGTACATCCATAATTTTTGGTCTCAAAGTACTTTGATATATACTAATTATAAAAACACAACTTAAGAAGCAACTTTTCCTGGGGTTTTAAGATAAGAAGGGGGTCATCGGATCACCACTCAAAACGTAAAAAATCACTTTTATTTACATGATTGCATTCGCCCAACGTGTGTGTATGTGCGCACACACCTGGAACGTTGCACTATTACAACCAATACATCCCTAAATCGATACGATCAACTTAAGAAATATATATTCATGTCGTTTTCTGTCATATTTCAACAAGAAATGAAAAGAACATTGTAATGTAAGTGAGGCATATCATTACCTATGAATATTCCAAATATCTGGAACCATAAATCTTACCTTGGCTCAAAATGGCTGCGAAAATGGCCGCCAAAATATGGAAAATGGTAAATATTGCCCCAGGGTGTCCTGCAATCGCTTACAAGTTGTGGTTGATGTACACAATTGGCTAATCTGTTTTCTATACATTGCATACTAACATGTCTGATGCAAAATGAATCATTTTTACTATTGTCACCACTGACATCACCAGAAATATTGGAATTTTCTCTCACAAACTTGACATAAATATCGGCAAAAATTCACTTTTCAGGGTTTGACCATTTGGTCAAGTAAAATGTAACTATCTTTGGATTGAAAGGTGTTTATTGTTTTGGTCTATCTTAAATGTGTCACACTACGGTGTTTGTAGACTAAATTGCTCAAGGTGGCTTCCAAAATGGCAACCAAATTTGTAAAAAGTTAAAAGTTAACATATCCCGAACATTATTCTCTGCGTTATCCGAAAAAGGTGGCAAATTGTGACTCACTTGGTTATTGTACGTGTTAGTTACAATGTAATTAACTGCCAACTACGTTCTATTATGTTTGTCCCAGTTCTGTATGGGGCATGACAAATTCATATTAAAGTTGCAGTATGGAATTTTGCGGAGAACCTCTTTTGTGATTCTGGCCATATTATTGAAAGGAAATGGACAGAACTTTGAGACGGAACTGAGCTGAACCATGATATGTGGGTATTCTGGCCCATTATGATAAAAATTTATCAACTGGATACAGGGTGGAAGCCAAGATGGCAGCCAGGGAGTTACTCTATGATCATAGATGAGGATAATAGGTAATAGATAATACAGGGAGTTATTGTATGGTCATGAATTATGTGTGGGTATATAGGGAGTGCCCTGTTGGTAACGGTGGGACGTATATTTATATATGTTGTGGATGTGTTATCATTGGTGGTGTATGGGGAGTATATTTATTATCATGGATGGCGTGTATGAGTATGGCAAGTATGGAACTTGTGAGTGGTCGTATGTGCGGATATTGGTATATCTGGAAGGGCTCACCATTGGTGATGTGCATATGTATACCTGGTTTGACTCTATGGTCATGGGTATGGCGAATAGGTATACATGTAGTGACTGTATGGTCCATGGTGAGGTGAATATGTATACAATGAGTGACTGTATTATCGTGAATGTAGTGAATATGTATACATAGAGTGACTATATGGTCATGTGTCGGGTGTAGGTGTATACCTGGTGTTCCTGCATGGTGACTCGTGGCTGTATCGTCATTTGTGGTATAAGCTGTATAAGTATGATCAGGTGTACTAGTACATGTACGTGTATAAAGTGGGTGACTATGTTGTCATTTGTGTGGTGTTTATGTACATATGGAGTGACTGGGGTAATGGGTGCGTTGTACATGTGTACCTTGTGTGGCTATCGCTTTCCACAATAACTCAAGGATATGTTAATCAATAGAGAGGTCATGTCATATCGTGGAAAGCGATAGCCACCCATTATCACACAGTCATTACATATATACATAAACACCACAGACATAACCATATAGTGACCCACTGTATACATGTACACCTGACCCATGACCATACAGCCACGCGTCACAATGCAGGCACACCGGGTATACTCCTAAACATGACCCATAACCATATAGTCACTCCTTGTATACCCATTCATCTCACCATTTGCCATAAGGTCATCCCCTGTTACATATTCTCCAAACGCATGGTCAAATAGTCAATCAATATATACATCAACACCACAACAATGACCATAAAGTCACTCCGGTATACATATGCACATCACCAATGGCCATATAGCCACTCGCTTCATACACATACCCTCACCCATGTTACCTGGTATACTCCTTCACCTGACCTATGGCCATATAGTCACCCCGTGTGTACCTATACAAAACATTCATACACGATCATGGTCAATCCTTGTATACATATTCACCTCAACATTGGCCATGTCAATCCCTGGATCCCTATTTGTCACACCATAGCCGAATAGCCACTCAATATATACTAATACTCCCAGCCATGTCAGTATAGTCACTCCATGTATGCATATGCACCTCACCCATGGCCATATAGCCACTCGCTATATACACATATCCCTCGCCCATGACAATAAAGCAACACGTGTGTGTACTGGTATAACCTACACATGACGATACCGACACGAGTCGCCAAACAGGAACACCAGGTACATGTATACTCATACGCCTGTCACCCCCTGTATAGATGTTCATTACATTTGTGCTCATACAGTCACTACTTGTATACCTACATGTACTCATATTACCATTAACCATACAGTCACTACCTGTATACCTATTCGACACACATAGTCATATAACCACTCGATACACATATGCAGCCCACCCTAGACCATAGGTATACATATAAACCTCACTAATGGCCACTCAGCCCTTCCAAATATACAAAAAAACGCGCATACGACCACTCAAACAATCCATACTTACATATACACCTCACACATGACAATTCAGCAATTCACTGTATAATCATACACGCCATCCGTGATAATACAGCTAAGCCCTATACACCCACCAATGATAATACATCCACGAGATATATAAATATACATCCCACCATTACCACACGGACACTCCCTATATAACCACACCCTCGATAATGTCCACCCAGCTTACTCCAGGTATTCATATTCAATCTTGACCGTACAGTTGTTCCATGTATGCCTGTACACATTACCCTGTAACCATAAAATCACTCCATATTTATCCACACACCCCACCCATGATCATACTGACAACACATGCACATACCTCCCAGGACCTTACAGTCACTCCATATATACATAATCAACACATAGATGACCATGTAGCTATATCCATACACCACACCAATGACCATACAGGCACACGTGGTGCACCCGTACTGGATATACACAATCATACACCATACAGTCACTCCATGCATACCGATTCACCTCACATTTGACCATGATCTCTCCCTGTATACATAGATGCATCTTACCATGGACAACCCACTCATAACCATATAGTCACTCATTGTATACCTACTCACATCAGTCATGACATACAAAAACTCCCTGTATGCCTATTCACCTCACATATGATCACAGAGTAACTCCCTGGCTACGATCTTGGCATCCACACTGTATCCTGTTGACATTTGTTTATCATAATGGACCAGAATAGCCAAGATTATGGTCCATCTCAGTTCTGTCTCAAAGTTCTGCCCATTTCCTTTCAATAAATATGGCCAAAATCACAAAAGAGGTTCTCGGCAAAATTACATACATTAAAATGAATTTGTCATGCCCCACACGGAACTGGGACAACTGGGAATAGAACATGTAGTTGTCAGTTAATTAACTAACACGTATAATAACCAAGTGAGTCACAATTTGCTACCTTTTCGGACAATGCAGAGAATGTTCGTGATAAAACAATTAGCATTTTACAAATTTGGTTGCCATTTTGGAAGCCATCTTGAGCAATTTGGTCTATAAACACCGTAGTGTGACACATTTAAAATAGACCAAAAAAATAAACTCCTTTCAATCCAAAGATAGTTATATTTTACCTGAAAAAATAGTCCAAACCTGAAAAGTTAATTTTTGCCAATATTTATGTCAAGTTTGTGAGAGAAAAGTCCAATATTTTTGACGATGTCAGTGGTGAAAATAGTAACAATTAACCATGGTGCATCAGACATGTTAGTATTCAATGTATAGAATGCAGAATAGCCAATTTTATACATCAACACAACTTGTAAGCGATTGCAGGACACGCTGGTGTAATATTTACCATTTTCCATATTTTGGCGGCCATATTGGCAGCCATTTTGGGCCAAAGTAAGAATTTTGGTTCCAGTGATTTGGAATATTCATAGGTAATGATAGGCCTCACTTACATTACAAAGTTCTGTTAATTTCTTGTTGAAATATGACTAGAATCCCAATTGTGATTCTTTGTGAAATTTTATACCGCATTCTGTACAATCGAATTTTTAAGGGATTGGAAGGGGTTAGGACCCCAATAATTGCATATTTAATTGCTCCAATGATCAGTTAATATACAGAACACAAAAAAAGTTGCATTACTCAACCAGTTCCAAACAGCATGAATTGATCTAGAAGATATTTGTGAAAAAATGTCATATTTTCAACTTCCGGTGGCCATTTTGTCGGCCATCGTTGATGGTGAGTTTCAATTTTGGCCCAAAAAAGTGTCATTATGTCTTAGCTTCACGAAAATATTTACATTTGTGTACATTTTACCAGATTTTCCCGCTATAATTTCATAAAACTGGCTCACTTATAGTTCTAGAAAATGGATCGGTTGTGGGGGGGGGGGGGGGGGGGGGGGGGTAACAAGTCTCGTTCTTATCAGAAAACGACATGAATATATATTTCTTAAGTTGATGGTATCGATTTAGGGATGTATTGGATGTAATAGTGCAACGTTCCAGGGGTGTACCCACATACACACACGTTGGACGAATGCAATCATGTAAATAAAAGTGATTTTTTACGTTTTGAGGGGTGACCCGATGACCCCCTTCTTATCTTAAAACCCCAGGAAAAGTTGCTTCTTAAGTTGTGTTTTTATAATTAGTATATATCAAAGTACTTTGAGACCAAAATTATGGATGTACGCGAAAGTGTAAAAAAAAAGTGAAAAATCACGTTTTGGGGTTCAGCATGGGACCCCCTTTCTTATCTGAAAACCCCAGGAAAATCCCTTTCTTAAGTTGTGTTTTCTTATTCAGTACACTTAGGAGTATCATCAAACCAAAATTCATCGATGTACGCAGAAGTGTAAATAGAAGTGATTTTTGGCACTTTTTGGGGTTCAGCGGCCCCTAAACCCCAGGAATGCGCAACTTAAGAAATCGGTTTTTCAGAATATTCCATTATTGGTACCAACTATAGGGGGTCAAAGCTTTTGTACGCAAAAGTGTAAATGGAACATATGCGGGCTCCCCAACTATTACGTAAGAGACACATTATCATACCTCCGTGGCATCGCCTATATACACCATTAAGTGTGTGTGAAGTTCACAAGTGATTGGTTGTTGTACATAAACTGTTGTGAGTTCCAAACTGCTAATACATGTCAATTTGTTTTCATTGTTATACATGTACTTATCGGTGATTAAATATTCAAATGATTCTTCAATAATATTGTGTTGTATATACTAAACACCGGACCCGTATGGATCCGTATTGAGAGAATCATGAGACCTTGAGGAGTTGGTGGAAAGTTTAACAGAGAGGGTAAAATTGTACACTCTAAATAAAGTTCGAACCGCCTAACGACCAAACTATAGGGCATGCAAGAGCACAGCATTGCCGTTTCCCCCCATATATATCCACAAACACATATATTCAAATCAACCCACGAACATCAGACAATTTCATTTCACGCACTTTCACACAGCCAATCACGCGCTCGCTTCCTAACCTCTCAAGAGATTGTGGGTTGAAGTCGAAGAGCATGCTGTAAAGTGGCCGGAAACTGGCACTTAGAGATGTCGTATAAGGCAGTTAGATACCTATAAGCTCGCGACAAAATAGATAAACAGCTTGCTCTATATATCCTTCGGTTTAACCAAATACCGGTATGATGTTCCGGGTGCCTTAATAGCCAGGTTTAGCCACATGCACATACACTTGTAACCTGTGTTACTATGACATTAATTGCTATTGAGATGTGCTTGGTGTGAACAGTCACATGATTTAACAGAGCCAAACATGTATAAAGTGCATCAAAATAGTGCTCACTTCATGTACCTGCATGCAAGGGTAACGTGGTGCTTTTACGTGCATGGATGCGCGAACATGTACAGTAAGTCGCCGATATATATATACATGTATAATGACAAACCGGGATGGAACGGCTTTAAAAAAAACAATTCGCCCTCTGTACCCACCACCCCCTAATTTTTTTTAATTTTTTTCTCCGATTCTGGGATAGGGACCCCACCCCCTTAAAACTGCTTCAAATGACTATTTTACTTAGTTGTCCTGATATTATCGAATCTATGTTCCGTATCATGATTATAGAAGTATTCCTACTTTTTATTTACCAATAAGGCTGTAAAGTTTCATAACAATTCTCCAATAAATGTGGGCTGTATGTTGAGTTGATGGATTCATGCACAATAATGTTTTTTTTTTAGCAAGCTGACCTTTTGTATTACCCATTGTGTCATCCCTCATTATTAACTGATGATGAACTCAAACCCCCTACCAAGAGTTAAGTTCATGCCTATTACATAATAGAAGCATTCATAAAACCAATTTTGTCGTTCGGAAAAAATTGCAGACCCCCCCCCAATCATATTTGTGGAGCCACGCGGACCCAGCATGAGTGTTCGTTGCTTCAAATCGAATCGAATGCACGTGTTTGATTCACTGAGTAAGCGTTAACAAATGATATAGAGGCATGCATTAATATAAAGTTAATTAATATAAATGTTGATCTGTGTCATACGATAAATATTTGACAAAAGATATAGACAGAAGACAACGCGCATATTAAAGGTACCCAATCCGATCAGACGCTCTTAAATTACTATTTCTTTGGCTTCGGTGTAAAAAATATTTGATTCGAGTCGAGGAACCCACCCATCAAAGCTATTAGATATCGGTGTTTGAAATTTGCTGTTTCTATTGTTTGTGGGCCAGATCTTTTCCAGGACCACGTGCTCAAACTGACAAATTGCGGTTGTAAGATGGATAACCCGAAAATCAAGTGGTTACTATATATCTGAATTTTCTGTGAACTCCTGCCACAGCATAGAAATGCATTGCCTATCATATATACGTCTTCCATTGGTTAGTATAACTTCTAAATTGACTACTTTTAACTAATTAGACTAGCCATGGTATGGAAAACTCTAACTGCTATATATATAGCCCGATGTGCGGTTTACTGACGCCCGCACCGGGGTTTACTGCCCGCAGCGGGGATTATAGGATGACCAGCGTGGTTATGTCAGATAAGTTCAATCCACGACTTCGTGATATTATAGCTACCCTTATTAGCTCAACTTACTTTTGTAAGTTTGAGCTATTGCCATGGTTTGTCGTCCGTGTGTCCGTGTGTCAGTCAACAATTTCCTTTGGCGCGGGCTACAGGTTGTACCTTTAGTCTGATCTTCATGAAATTTGTCATGAATGTTGACATTGACATGTAGATGGGAACGAGTCATTTTGGGGTCATTCGGCCAAAAAACATGGCCGCTGGCAGCCATCTTGGATTTCAAGATTCAATCCATTGGCGCGGGCTACAGGTCGTACTGATCATCATGAAATTTGTCATTGATGTTAATAATGACATGTAGATGGGAACGAGTCATTTTGGGGTCGTTCGGCCAAAAAACATGGCCGCTGGCAGCCATCTTGGATTTTACTCTTTGCATGACTAAATCATTTGGCGCAGGCTACAGGTCGTAGTTTTGATCAGAACTTCATGAAATTTGTCATGGATGTTAACAATGACATGTAGATGGGAACGAGTGATTTTGGGGTTGTTCGGCCAAACAACATGGCCGCCAGCAGCCATCTTGGATTTTACTCTTTGCATGACTAAATCCTTTGGCGCGGGCTACAGATCGTACCTATGGTCTGATCTTTATGAAATTTGTCATGAATGTTGACATTGACATGTAGATGGGAACGAGTCATTTTGGGGTCATTCGGCCAAAAAACATGGCCGCTGGTGGCCATTTTGGATTTCAAAATTCAATCCATTGGCGCGGGCTACAGGTCGTACTGATCATTATGAAATTTGTCATGGATGTTAATAATGACATGTAGATGGGAACGAGTCATTTTGGGGTCGTTCGGCCAAAAAACATGGCCGCCAGCAGCCATCTTGGATTTTACTCTTTGCATGACTAAATCATTTGGCGCGGGCTACAGGTCGTACCTATGGTCTGATCTTTATGAATTTTGTCATGAATGTTGACATTGACATGTAGATGGGAACGAGTCATTTTGGGGTCATTCGGCCAAAAAACATGGCCGCTGGTGGCCATTTTGGATTTCAAAATTCAATCCATTGGCGCGGGCTACAGGTCGTACTGTTCGTCTGATCATTATGAAATTTGTAATGGATGTTAATATTGACATGTAGATGGGAACGAGTCATTTTGGGGTCGTTCGGCCAAAAAACATGGCCGCTGGCAGCCATCTTGGATTTTACTCTTTGCATGACTAAATCCTTTGGCGCAGGCTACAGGTCGTAGTTTTGATCAGAACTTCATGAAATTTGTCATGGATGTTAACAATGACATGTAGATGGGAACGAGTGATTTTGGGGTTGTTCGGCCAAAAAACATGGCCGTCAGCAGCCATCTTGGATTTTACTCTTTGCATGACTAAATCCTTTGGCGCGGGCTACAGGTCGTACCTATGGTCTGATCTTTATGAATTTTGTCATGAATGTTGACATTGACATGTAGATGGGAAAGAGTGATTTTGGGGTCGTTCGGCCAAAAAACATGGCCGCCAGCAGCCATCTTGGATTTTACTCTTTGCATGACTAAATCCTTTGGCGCGGGTTACAGGTCTGACCTTTATGAAATTTCTCATGAATATTGATATTGACATGTATATGGGAACGAGTCATTTTGGGGGTCATACGGCCAAAAAACATGGCCGCTGGCAGCCATCTTGGATTTCAAAATTCAATCCATTGGCACAGGCTACAGGTCGTACTGTTTGTCTGATCATCATGATATTTATCATGGATGTTAATATTAACATGTAGATGGGAATGAGTCATTTTGGGGTCGTTTGGCTTAAAAAACATGTCCGCCAGCAGCATATTGGATTTTACTCTTTGCATGAATAAATCCTTTGGTGCGGGCTACAGGTCGTAGCTTTGGTCGGAACTTCAT
Source organism: Siphonodentalium dalli (assembly GCA_032622095.1). Lineage (NCBI taxonomy): Eukaryota > Metazoa > Mollusca > Scaphopoda > Gadilida > Siphonodentaliidae > Siphonodentalium > Siphonodentalium dalli. The sequence continues at coordinate 191,346,001 of CP136064.1, forward strand.
GAAATTTGTCATGTATGTTAACAATGACATGTAGATGGGGAAACGAGTCATTTTGGGGTCGTTCAGCCGAAAAACATGGCCGCCAGCAGCCATCTTGGATTTTACTCTTTGCATGACTAAATCCATTGGCATAGGCTACAGGTCATACCTTTGATCAGATCATTATGAGATTTGTAAAGGCTGTAGATGGGAACAAGTTATTTTGGGGTAATTCGGAAAAAAACATGGCTGCCGGTGGCCATTTTAGAATTTACTCTTTGCATAAATAAATCCTTTGGCACACCATAATCACCACATCCCTGATCCGATCATTATGAAACCTGTTATGAATGTTGATATTGACATGTACATCTAGTCTTACTTAGACATTTCAATTAGCACTTTTCCTATTCCTCCATTTATACTGTCGACCATTAAATTATTCCCCTACCTAAGTTGAGCTACAGTGTCATTGACACTTTCATTGTGATTTAAATCTGATAAATAAACAGTGATGATCGGGGACATCACCACGAAGCGGATCATTGACGTAATGTATACGTTATCGTTCTTGGTGACGTCAACAGAAATAGTTCCGGCTTGTATCCCAATATACTAGAGGTATACACTTGTATGTAATCAATGGTTAGGATTCCGTTGAATACATGTGCCTCGCGTCAATGGGTGTGGAATAAATGGAACATCTGTGACCGAGAAGTGTACACCATTCAAGTGATAGAAAATGGATAACTTCAGCTAAAAAGACCCCCATCGATTCTACCAAAATTCATCGCTTGAATACAAACTAGAAAATAGCGTCCCATTCGTTTGTCAATGATAACAGCACGCTCAATACAAGTACAGACCTCCAAAACATAATCGTGGTAAAATGGTCGTTTGACATTATATAACCTGCCGTTTGTTTTTGTTAATTTGTATATATTATGTTTGGGATTTGTTACAGTTTAAAGGTACTCAATCCGATTCGACGATCCCCATATCATCAGATTTCAACAAAACATTTTTTTTGGAAATGCCGCTTCAGTTATCAGAATCGGGTAATTGCCCAAAATAATGCTAACCACAGTCAACTAGCTATAGTATAAAATTGCCCAAAACCTGTTATTTATCAACATTTTCAACGAAATTTTGCCGGTTTGTTAAATATCTGACACAAAAAAACACTTGCTTTTAGAGTTATCCATCTTCATCCGAAGTTTGGTCCGAAACCATCTTCTCGTCGACTGTTAACTGGGCCACTAAATTTATCGGTGGTGAAAAATAATGGATTTCAAAAATCGATATCTGATCACTCTGAGCTTTGATGGGTGGGTTCCTCGTCTCGAATAAAATATTTTTACCCCCCCCCCGAAGCCGGCCAAGCCAAGGAAATAGTCATTTGCGAGCGTTAATTCGGATTATGCATCTTTAAACTAGGTAGTGGATAACTTCGATATCTATATCTTTTTGAAGATTTATATTTCTAATGTAAATACAGAATATGATAGGTCTGTCTCTCTCAGGATTTCCGTCGGCTTTTCAAAGAGATTGGATAGGCTTATAGATATATATATCAGGTCATTTTTGGGCTTTGGATATTATGCAGATCTATTAATCACTTTTATGACTGCAGGGGATTACATTACCAGCGAATCTCTTACTGTGCTGTACGTCCAACGTAATTGTAAGCATTGATATATATACTGATTTATATATAGTCACGCCATGTTACAGCACAATGGATATGCGCTGCATTATATACCTGTCTATATACCTGTCATTCGCGGGTATTCCCCACCGACTCTCGATCTTACCTGTTCGTCTATATTTATCATCTATTCATGCGTTCGAGTGCATGCGCGGAGATATGTCGGCCTCCATTCAAGAAACAAAATATACGTGACACATACATTATACTGTCACCACAATCCATGTTGCCTTACTCAGCTTCGCTGATTTCATATTTTAGTATTCGTCACCCTCAGAGGACACCACATTCATAGCAGTAAATGTGTTCAGCAGGTCACGGTTTCAAATTCATCGCTGGAACGAATGTGTGGTTAGAAAAGAGTCGATCAACCCACACAAACACACACTGGAACAGGTGAAATTCTATACCCGACACAATCAAATAGAATATGTGCAGTGTACGAGGAAGTTCTGAAACGAAGGTGACCATGGACTTTTCTGAGTAGTTTTGAGACGGATTACACACCTGGAACAAAATTGTTCTTTTCGAAGTTGAGAGTTTGTTTAATATTGGAAGATTAAAAGCTTTCCAAGATGCCTGAGATGAAGACAGTAAAATGTGTGGTGGTTGGGGACGGTGCAGTCGGCAAGACATGCATGCTAATCAGTTATTCAACTAATGCATTCCCCGGTGAGATGTACATACCGACTGTGTTTGATAATTATGAGACCCATGAAATGTTCGAAGGAGAACCCATAAAGCTGGGATTGTGGGACACAGCTGGGCAGATGGAGTACGATAGGCTTCGCCCTCTATCGTACCCTCACACGGATATTTTCCTGGTATGTTTTTCTGTTGTGAGTAGGGTAAGCTGGGACAATGTTCGGCACAAATGGGCACCGGAAGTGAAGCACCATTGCCCTAATACGCCGATAATTCTTGTTGGAACGAAGATAGATCTGAGAGATTCCAAAGATGTTAATACTAAATTGAGTATAAAGAACGAAAAGCCGATCAGCTCTCAGCAGGGACGGAGCTTATCGGAAGAGATCGGGGCTAAATGCTATATGGAGTGTTCGTCCTTGACACACGATGGGTTAAAGGAAGTGTTCGATAAGGTGATTAGAACGACCATGAAACCGGAAGCGAAAAAGAAGAAAAGGAAGAGATGTCTAATTCTGTAGCAGAAGAGATGTCCAATTCTGATATTTTTTATTGTAATATTGTGGTAATTGACTGTCATCCCGGGAACCAGTGAAATCAGAATAGAGACACGTTACGACCACCGTACAGACCGACCTCAAATGACACACGTGCATGCACCTATTCAAATCGAATTATTTATTGGATTGATTATTATAATTGTCCCGATATTGAACACTTTGTTTTGGCAATATATTTGTGCCATTGGCTATATGTTAGAAAGCAATTTACAGTGGAATACCCACCATCGGCGAAAGATATTGCTGCCACCAGACAAGAGACAAGCAGTTGAACTCAGTCGTGGCTATAGAGTGGTTCTACCTCAAAGATCGCCGCGACTATATAGGATTTGGTCTAAAAAAAAAATCAAACTATATAGGATTTGGTTTTGAGCAATGCAAAATTCCAATATTGGCTTAATGGCTTAATCATTTGGGTTTCTATATGTTCTTTTTAAGAGCATGGATTATGTAAATAAAGACACTAGTAATAAAAATGACATACATGTAGCATTGATCCATGTGTTATGTATTAAAACACATTGCATGCAGTACATCTACATTATACATGATATTAATAAGAATATGGTTGAGAAACGAAAACGAGTTTCATGTATTCAAATTCCAAGGAGTCACAAGTTATAACTCACACAATGGTAACATTTATGCATGCTGGATGATTGTTATATGGTTAAAGTTGTCCTCAGAAAGATATGGAGGTTTGACATTACTAATAGACAAGTGACCATGAAGCTATGGTTGGTAAAACATACCAGTCTGAACTTGAAGGAAATGCATTGCCTCGGAATTCCAATTCTAAATACTCGTCACCGATTTTCCAATTCCGGAATAGTACAAATTGTTTTTTTGTTTTTTTTCTCGACACCCCCACACCTCGTGCCTGTTTGCAATGGCGACTGCAGATGGGAATTAACAGACCATATGAAGGATTGTCTGAAATTTTGCCAGCTTTGTGAACGTATTCTTGTGAGCCATTGAACTGACCATGCAGAGAGGTTTATTATATAACTTCCCATGATACTTATATGTATATTCACATGTTTTTCCACTAACCAGTTTGCATTTTCATATATTTCAATCGTGTATTATAGCATGTATACATGCAGTATACACGTTTGTCGTTTCGGACGATACATGTGCATTTGTATTCATTATACCACACTAAGGTCACACGTATTTAGTTTTGTTGGGGGGGGGGATTTGTGAAGAAAAGGGTGCATATCACACAACTTTGATCAACATTTTCAACCGCTGGAAATTTCATGCGGGGCACAACTTCAGTTTGAAATAACAGACCAACCAAAAGTTGAAAATGTTCTTATTTTTTAACCAGTATTACGTTTGAAGTTTTTAGTCCAGAATTCGAATATTTTTTCTACTTTCTGTCAAATTTTTGAGTTGGGAATTTTCAAAACATAGTTTATGGAAAATAAAGACATTATCTTATATAAATGAATAAAAATAGTCTTAATCGTGTCATACTAGACATCATCGTGCTGATGAAATGTGGATAATAAGGTATACATGACTACGGTATATCATTATTCACGACAATGGCTCTTATATAACTAACTGTATGTTATATCATTATTCATGACAATGGCCCTTTGTGGCCACATACACTGTGATTTTGAGTAATTAAATATTTAAACAAATTTTATTATATACCGAATGTAACCATTTCTTTACCAAATACTCATTGCCGAATATAAGGAAATGTTCGGATGAATAAGAGTCCTCCTGTATTATCCGTTCTTCTTTCTATCGTCCGCTTATATATCCCGCCATCCCTCCAGATGAATAGTGGAACATATCTTTGTACATTTATATACATTATAACGGAGTATAGGAGAATTCATTCAGTAAAAAGGGTTGATTATGACATTTAGTTTTGACCAAATTCGGTACATTATCATCGGCCCATATACTGTGTACGATATATATGTTACAGCGAGGTGGTGATATAATGCACTGGTAATTTTTAATATACCACTCGTTTCACGACTGGTGGGTATATTTCTCGCACACATTCGCTGTCATTCTATAATCTATATCCCATGTGTCGTTAGACGAGTGGTATAGTTTTTCGAATAATCGTCTCATCAATTTCTATAAAACACACAAAAGGACAATGACAATGTTTACCGCCCGAATTTAAAATTAACTCTTTATTTACTAAGTACTCATTGATTACTATAGTGCCTTATAAGGAATGTTCAGATAATAAGTTCAACGCGGTCATATCCGTTTGTTGAACTTATTATCTGAACGTAAATTTTCCACCAATGAATATGAATCCTTCTGTATGTGTGCTACCTTTCTGTTTATATGTCGTCTGTTCATTTACCTGAACGCCTATATATCCAAGTGAATAATAACTATTCCAATGTATAATTTATAACTGTGTGGAATAATCCATTTAGGAAAGTGTTAATAAAGGTGTGCTATAAATACAATTAGCGGTGGTAATTTAAAAAGGCTAAGACTTTATCACTTGTTCATGACTATTAACATGGTTTACATTCATCATGCACATTGATTTGCATACCAAACTATTAGATAGAGTTCTCTCCCAGTTATGCTGTGGGAGTCCAAATGTAATTGCAAGAACGGACTTCTGTTAGATACTTATTCTATATTCGATGTGTTTTCGGCCAAACGATATATATGGGTGGGATGGGGGTTGAGAGTGGCCATCCAAATCGCCCCAAGTATATAATCTTTTCAATTTCGGTAAACAACGTATTTATTATACATCTCCCGTTGTTTACCGAAATCGAAAAGGGTCCGAGAAAGAAATGGCACAGCCGACGTATATTCGGATCAATCTGGGAGGCCGTTTTTTTTGATCGGCGTCGCGGATTTCGGAGTATTTCGAGAATGTTATATACTTGGGGAGATTTGGATGCATGGCTACTCTCAACCCCCATTGTCTGGCCGAAAACACATTGAATATAGAACAAGAAAACCATAGTCAGAAATGGTAACGCCACCGATATCATATTATTAGCCATAAATATAAATTATAATACAATTATTCTATAAACTAGCTTTCAAATTTTATGTGGGAAATTTGCATACTTCCATATTTCAAGTTTTCCCGTTTCTCGTGTCATACATTACTTTCTTCAAACTGTCTTCTTTATTACACAAGTTGATGGGCCCGACTTCGCCCGGCCTGTTTCCCATCTGATTTCCGGTGAAAGACGCGATTTGACCTTCAATTGACTATTTCGAATGTCAAGGTCAGGTCAGCTAGGGGCATGATTTGGCCCGGAGAAAAGTACCCCTAGGTATCAAATTTCGTCGAAATCCGTCCGTTTTACCCCACTTGACCTTTAATGAAAAATTTTGAAGGTCAATGTAAGGTCGGAGTCATGATTTGACCCGTCCAAAACACTCCCCCGACAAAAGTATCCATAGGTATCAAATTTCGTCGAAATCCATCCGTTTTATCCGATTTGACCTTTGATTGACCACATTGAAGGTCAAGGTCACGCCGAGGTCACGATTTGACCCGTTCAAACTCTTCCCGGACAAAAGTATCCCTAGGTTTCAAATTTCGCCGAAATTTGTCCGTTTTACCCAAATTTACCTTGCGTTGACAGTTTTAAAGGTCAAGGTCAGGTCGGGGTCACGCCCAAAACACTTCCCGGACACAAATACCCATAAGTATCAAATTACGTTGAAATCTATGGAAAGCCGAAGAGGACATGTTGGTTGCTAATTGCTAGATATACGACGCGGTATTTTAAAGGTGTTTCAAACTAGGAGATAGAAGTATTCTGCGTTTCAAATGGTGATGAATTATAGTATTTTATTCAAATTTTATGGCATAAATTGTTATTAAAACCGAATATACTATACAAAAATGAATGACTCGAAAATCAAGTGGGCCTTTAAACAAAGTCACAATTGCAGTTAGGCTCATCTCATAATCGTCCATTCAGCGATATTCTGCTGCGCAGTTTGTTATAGCCTCCAGTATTCATTGAGCGTTATAGCCCCAACTGTTATAATTCGCCTTTAGCAGGCGTACTTTTGCCTCAGGTTATTGAGATATTAGGTCACACGTAATCACATTAAATCGCATGGAAACATAGCAATTGTGTGGGCTGCTTGGCGTGAATATGTAATGAGAAATAAGGTCATACGTAATGACATTAAACTCAAGAAAACCCGCGAAAACAAAACAAAATCACATTTAATGTTTTAAGTTATTTCCTTCATGAAAAGAATCTTCGTGATAATGAACCCTCTCAATACTTTAGAATATAGAATTAACCTTAAAATAACAAAAACCTTCGGAACACAGAACTTTCGGAATAACGAACCTTCGGATTTGTGAACCTTCGGAATAGCGAACAATCAGAGAAATTTCGGAATAGTGGACCTTCGGGATAGTGAACCTTCGGAATAGAGACATGCCCCCCAATATTCATATTATATGCCCAGAGTTCAAAGGTATGGACCCATAAAATTCTAAATTTGGCCCTTAAAATATTGAACTCCAAATAGGAGCCCACACAGAACATCACTTAAGTCAACTGTACCTGTGTCATGTCCCAATGCGGGAGGGTCCATATATACCACAACATTCATATTATATGCCAAGAATTCAACGGTATGGGCCCACGTAATGACATTAAATCTCAAGAAAACCCGCGAAAACAAAACAAAATCACATGTAATGTTCTAAGTTAAGTTATTTCCTCCTGTATCTGTAATGGGTATGCGCGCAGGATCAGTTCGGATGTGAGCGCACACTCCATAAAAAGAATCTTTGTGAAAATGAACCCTCTCAAATTAGTCTCAATACTTTAGAAAATAGAATTAACCTAAAAATAACAAAATCCTTCGGAATAGAGAACCTTCGGAATAGCGGAACTTCGGGATAGCGAACCTTCATAATAGAAACATGTCCCCACAATTACACCGGTGACGTAAACACATGTGCTAATCTTTGTCGTACTATCGTAACTATCGGTATGATTTATACTCAAGTACGAAATAACCATAATACAATCGCCCAGTGGATTATCGATCGACCACACAATATGAAAAACTCTACACCACTGTGTGGCGTAATAAGAAGTATGTAACGGAAGTCCATTCGTGCAATTACATTTGGACTCCCACACCATAACTGGGAGATAACTCTATCTAATATTGTATTATGCAAATCAATGTGCAAACAAATAAATTGATGAATGTGCAATGTTAATAGTTATATGGTGCCTACCTCCCCAAGAATACTTGCCGATAGAGGAATGTTATCCACACATAAAGACGGGTTACATATACGTGATACGTATATATGGCTCGTATAGGGAAATATGAGAAGGAATTATATTGGCACTAGCTGCATGGGGTATGTGAATGGGTGCTCAGATCATATATCCACTACCCACTCACATGGATCTTGTAACTTAGATGGTTTTCGCGACACCCCCCCCCCTGACTTTTGGTCAAAATGTTTGACTGGAATGGCCAACAGTTGGACAATTTCCAATTTATGGGGGTGTCAGGTTTGAAATTTCTAACAATTGGAAAGCTTGAGGTACCAGTTGAAAAAATCCACCCCAATGGGGAGGGGTGAAAATTTAAATTGGGAATTTGGTCTGGTTCATTGTGGGTGGGGTGCATGAGTTGGAAATTTCAAGATGGAAAACTACCCCCAAATGAGAACTTCTAGCCATACACGCCCCTGCTTGTGGATGTGTTACCTTCACGCCTTTACAAAACTGCTGATATAGGTTCAAGTTAGTATACGGATCGCGCAAACAACGATATGACACCATATTGCCTGAATTTGGAAATAAATATTTTCGTTTGTATATATCACAGACGTAATAGTATATTTAAATAATACATTTTCAATCTCAAAAGTAAATGAATGAATGTTGCCATCGGATCTGGTGTTTCCCATTGTTGTTGTCATTTTCTATCTGTTAATTGGAGCGTTCTCCGTGTCACTATATTTTGAATATGTTGACTATAAAAGTTCCAAACGTTTTAACCCGATTTTATCAGAATCGGAGCCTGGCACCCTTTCCATCTGTATTGTGAAACTGTCCAATGATGCATTAAACAGAGTTGATTTCATCTCTAACGTTACTAGCCGCACGTCTCCATGACTGTTAATACACCTTAGAAAGTTTCAACATGCACCTGAAACGATATATTTCACCCCGTAGCATCTACGGATCACGGTTGGCATCTACGGACCACGGTTCATTACGCCCTCTTATAGTGCAGCGGCCAAATCGAAAAAGAGCTCTAGTTTTCGAGATACCCCTACCCACGGTAGAACAAGTTAAAACTACCTTTTTTTAAAGGAGAAATATATACTCTTTACGAAAATCATAGTGAAAAATAACAGAATTGGTGGTAGCTATTCTCAAATTGACGATGAACGATACCCACCAGTGACTTTTCCCAGAAATTAACGATTTCGGTAAAGTGAGCCCTGCGGCTATCCCATTTGGAGCCGAAACATTTATTTTTTGTTGAAAAATCGCTCTGTTTAAAACAAATTATATTTTTCGAACATTATCATTCAAACGTATATTGCAATAATATTGAAATACTTAGGTCATATGGTGTAGTAGTTATCTAACAAGCATATGAAGAAAGAAGTTAACAACAATTTTGAACGGTTTGCGAGATATTGGATTTTAGCTACCCCTCCCCCAAACACGTTTTTGGTCGAAAAAAATACATATTTTTGATAATGTCATTACAAACATTTTTGAATTGATCTGAATGGGACCCAATATGAATATTGTACTGAAAGTGTTGTCCAGAGATGCCGTTTAATCGATTACAGATGTGTTCATGCTTTCAGACCCCCAGTTACAACAACAACAATTATTTTACTGATAACAGTTAATTTTGCATGCATTTACATCGATCTTCGATACTAAAGCCTTTGTTATAAACAACGTGACCAACTATATAACATATGACTCAGTAGTTATCAATCGACGATGAGCGATACCCTCCAGAGGCGTTATTTCGCTAAAATCCGATTCAGATTCTGGATTCAGATTACAGATTGGTCCCCGTACGACTTGGTTCGGCAAAAGAACAGACCAGAAATTGGCAGAATCAGTAAACGAACAGACCGTAATCTCAATTTCGTGGTAATCCGATTGGGACACTGTCTGGAATCAGTACGGCTGACTCATGTTTAGACGTTTCCGGTTTGGTCGCAAAGACAGAAACTCGACGGAATACAACCGACTAAAATGCTTGATTTTAGATGTTCAGACTGTCGTACCATAATGGAATCTTGGTCGGATATGTTCAGGATATGTTAACAGTGCACAGGAAACTAACCAGAGTTATATAATGTCATACTTTGTTAGATTATAGCACAATTGAATCTAGAATTTTGTATATTTTTGTGCAAAAATTCGCTCTCAAATCCGTTTTACAAGTGTTTTATCCTTTTAAAATTATAATCTTGCAGGTCATATATAATTCGTAATGTTTATCAAACAATAATCCGTAACCATTTGTCCATTCGGGTGTGTTGTATAGTAGAAAAAAGTATATTTTGGATGATCATCGACGAATTTTTGTGTACGGTTTAGATTGCAGCTAGTGTACGGTTGATCAGCATTTCATGTCCTAGTTGTGTACGGTTCAGACGTACTGTTTATTGGGTTTCTGTCAGTTCTTTGGCGTATATTCTACAGAAAACCTGTCATTTTTAAGTTTATGAGTTAAAATTCATATATATAACAAATGAATGTTTGTTTTCCACAATGCATGCTATTATGAACTCGTTGTTGCTGTGATATTCCGCACAGGGAATGTGACCGTAACCACGTGGTCATGGTGCATATATTTTGGATAACAAAAATTAATTTGTTATATTTATAGTATAATGTGTTAGCTAAGCCTACAGTCGAATATTTGACACTACTTTCAGAATTCAAGATGGAGAAATTCAAGTGCCACACGTGTAACATTGGATTCGACTCCTTCTCACATAGTATAGAGCATTTTAAAGTGACTCATGGCGACAATATACTAAAGATTAGAAATCTAGAACTTAATATGATGACGGGGAAGATTGGCTACAGAACGCATAATTTTAATGTTGTGCCGAATGTGGTCAGCAGTGAGGACAAAGTTATTAAGGTCGGATCGAGCGACCCCGGTGCATTGACCATTAACATATTACAAGTTGACAGAGCCGACAATTCAACAAATATCGGTAATATAAATAGATGTACATTCAGCAGTCCGTTGAGCAAAAAGTTTTCTTACCTGTGAACAAAACGAAAACAAACAGAACATGCGTGGACCAAAAATCCGAAAACATGAAACAAAACTGTAAAAAGATAACACATAAACTGCACGATATAGTGTTCTCTTAATCCGCAAAGCCACGACAGGACCAAGGACCATACAATAGGCTATTTTTTTCTAGTAGAATACAAAACGTAGACAATTAAATAATGAGTTAAATTCATATTTGAAAACAATTGCATGGTCTGATATATAGTTTTAGTGTTCAAGATATTTTTAAACGTGTATAGTAAATTTAAACATGCATGCAGCATTTTAACATTTTCGGCTTTGTATTGGACCCCTATAGTGGTCAGATACGACCGTAAGGATGGAGAGAACACTATACTCGTAAACAAACCGAAGATAAAAATCATAATAATCAACTATTGGTCGCCCAGTAAAGGCTCGTCCACAGACCTGCGTAATGCATGCGTGTACACGTAAGGGTGCGTATATAATGGCTGATCGATGGGTCTATATACGGAGGGATCATCTAAGTGGTTAGCACTTGTCCTCCGATCCCTTTAAAATAGCCTATATATGTATTACATGTATTTTATATTAATGTATTATTTAGAGCAAATACAATATGTTTAAACTACAGACGAGGTCTGTCAAGTGCGTCATGATTTTGTCAAACAATCAAATACTTTATTCTTTCACCCATTAAACAAATTGCACAAATAAGGAAGATGTTATATAAATAGTCAAGCGGATAGTTAATTCATGTCACTGAACGGTCTTGACACCGTGCGTAATGCATATAGACCCATCAACCATACGCACCCTTACGCATGCACGCTTTACACAGGTACGTGGACCAGTCTTGAGATAGGCCTACATAATTATACATATATAATTATGGCCTACATAATTATACATATATAATTATGTAGTAGATAAGCAATTTTATTGTTGCCGGAGTCCAAATCACGAACAAAACAATTAAATTTAGATTTGTCACATTTATTATTTATCCAACATCACGTGGTATATCTCACAGAGAACGATTTAAAAAGAAAATTAGGTTAGTATTTATCCACACGATTCTGAGATAAACCGTACACACAATCACAATCGTTGACATCTAAACCGTACAATTTTTAACAACACCACCTGTTGAAAAACAGTCACTATATCACGAAAAATGTATATTAAAGACAAGTGAAACTTCGTATGTGTTAGAGAAGGTTCCTAGTTCGCGATGGATGTTTTATTTGTTGAATTGCTTTGCTGAAACATTGTGAATACAATCTTAGATGATTTATTTTTATCGATTTTTCCTTTTTTTCACTTTTAACTTGGCATAAACCACGATCGTATCGTCGTATGAAATCATTTTGCGAGCGACTTTCAGTGTACATAGAAACAAAATAATACAGAAACAACAACTGACTACATTGTCAATCCAAAAATCAGCGCATAATGTATTTATTAAGCAAAAAAGTGTGCCTACCGCGACAACAACAATTCGAGCTCCGACGAAACCGGAAACGTCTAAACATGAGTCAGCCGTACTGATTCCAGACAGTGATTGGGATTCGGATTCCGATTACGGACTCAAATGTTCGTAATGTAAACAAACCGAGATTTCGCCACCTCAGAGTTTAAAAACACAATAAAACTTAAGAATCCGTCTCTTGTGTACAAATTATTGCAGAATATAAACGATCTATATCAAAGAATTTTAAATGCGGAGACAAATTTGTTTTATTGAATGTAAACTGGGAGAATATCACTGAAATTAGCCAAATAATAACGCTATTGATAGTAACGCTGGGGGAGCACTTCGGTTGATGGCGAATCATTGTTGATTGTCACTTTCATATGTCCATTTCATAATTCCATCCTTAAAATACCGCCCGAACCCATGTCGATTTCGAATTCGGCGGATACCTCACCATTGACCGAATTCATATGAACCTGCATGGATATGTCTTCTGCTGTGTTCGTTATTATAATGTTTCTTCTTATTCAAGAAATAGTAGGATTATATGGTATCGATGGATTATCAGATACACGTATGTACTATCATCTAGTCTTAAAGTTATAGCAATTTCATGTTTAACATGTTTTGTTTCGTTAAATGCAGTCGTTTTGCACAATAGTCTCTGTATAGACAACAGACACATGTTCTAGGGACGTGGCTAGAAGTTTCCTCAAATTTCCGGCCAACTGCACCCCCCCCCCCCCCACATTGAACCAAACATCAATCTCACAGTTTCGCAGAATACAATTTGCTCCCCTTGGAAATATCCAATCTGACAAACACTAAGATTGGAAAATTACCAACTTTTACTGGTTGAAAAAAATCAAACAATGAGAACAATGCCAACCTATATATGGTGTCAAATTAATGTCCAACTAATGTTGTGTCATGCATGAAATTTCCGACTGCTGGAATGTACCAAAGTTTAGTTTAGATATATTTATTTCAAATATATGTCAAATTTAGATAACACATGATATATAACACATACATTTGTTTATACATACAAGGAATTGGGGGACAAGTACTGACTCACTTAAGGGCACCCCCTCGCCCATATGTTATTACACTGAAAAAATAAATAATTAGTAATGGCAAAGCAACATGACTACCAAAACAAGTTGAACATATATGAGTCAATATCAATTTTGGTCAAAATTTATGTCCTCGGTGGATGATGAGTGCACAATGCAACGTGCGGATCCCAACTATAGTTCCTAGTGTGCATCTCCATCACTGCCATCACATGCAAACACAAATAAGCGTGATGTTCGGGTATATATGTATGTAATGGGCTCATTAATGGCCAGATTTGACCAAAATGGCCTGTCCCCAGGAAAAATTTACAGGCTAAAATCGAAATTTCGATATATTAACTACATGCCACCGAGAAAATCCTCTGGCATATCATTAGTTTAGTTCTTGATATGAACTACTGTCACATATACACCACCCAAGATTGAACTTAACTAAGTGAAAATTGCTCAGAAACTTTGTACCTCAGCATTTTGTCTCTCATGTAACGAAGTGCTATTTACTTGACATAATGACGTATCCCTGATATTTATAATCTCCGTATTTTGTGCTCCGTGACGCTGTGTATGTCACAATATCAGAAACGCATGTCGTCTGAATCAAAAAACAACTTGCGATAACACAATTATATAATAGGTAGGTTGACCCCCTCGCGTACTTTTAAAAGTCGTCTTTTAAATAACGCATGTTTGTTCGCTATAACATATGTATAATTATGTTTCAAATAAATGTTTCGGAAGCCACTGTGGTGTATTTTATACTTCCCTATTTTCGCCATACTGGAGGGAGAACTCACTGAATGCCGTGACCAGAATGGTCTGTACATCTCTACTGTAACGTTCTCTGTTGTAACAAGCCAAAACGTTACAGGAGAGACCAATACTGTAACGAAAGGGGAAGGATGCTGTTTACAGAGGCTGTTTGTGCGTGAACACATGCAACACCAAGCTGAAATATCTAGAGGGTGTAACTGGGGTCTTGTTCTTCTTTCAGATTACAAAATGTGTTTGATTTGGAAAATATTATCATTTTCGTGCGTCGATGTTTTGAATTTTCGTTACATGAAAGATATGTTTATGTTACATTAAAGATGTTCTTATGTGGTAAGTCGATTTTGCATTTCATGTGATTGTTATGAAACCATGATAGCCGGGAGAAAACATCAATTATAACGAGACTGTTACTTTTTATTAGTTATTCCTTCGGTTGCAACATGATTCCGTGTTCGATCTAACTCAAATCGAGTGGCCGTTACAGTAAATACAACAATTGTTATCCAGAGGACATGCCTGTGGCATTTAATAATTTTTCTCTTTTCTTTGCCGCGGAAATATATCACACGATATACATACTATTTAATTGGTTATGTTTGTCTTTCAACTCGAACTATTTTTCTGGTTTGGATAATAGTAACCTTTCTAGTGTTAAATTTGGGAAATTAGTGTTACACGAGGGATATATGTATGTTATAGTAAGGATATTGATACGTTGGGAGTTGATTAGGCGTTAGGGGGACGTCTTTTAAACAATATGGCCATGGGGTAAAATGTATTATAATGAGTTCGCTAAGTTATAATAATCACGCGTGCCAATTCCTTCACGATATCATGTACGCTCTTCTGAAAGCATGTGTCCGTTACATTAAATACATCCAATGCTATGTGTACGATCTGCCTGAGTTTCCTGATGACTCAAAGTTTCCAGTGTGCCGGGAAATATATCACATTCATGATGTGCCAATGATTGGGCAATACTTTATTTATCATTCACCTAGCAATAGTTCTCTGATTTTAAAAATATTACGTTTTTTAGCGTTGAGGTTTTGGCTTTATTGTTACACGAAAGATATTATTAAGTATAGTTTAAGTATGTTCGTGTATGTTATGTCGATATTTTGTTTCAGGGAAGGCTTCCGAACTACGACAGTAGGAAGTAAATATATATTATAATGCTTTTCGTTAGTTATATTAGTCGTGTGTGTTCATTGTGTGCACGATCGAACACAACTTGAGTGGTTGTTACAGAAATACAGCCAGAGTTATTGGAAGGAAATGTTCTTGTAAATTGTTACAACATATTGTCCCATATAGAAATGAATTGTGTCACGAACATTGGAAACAGTTAGCGGAACTATGAGGATTCATCAATTGAAGTCGGTTACACCACTGAACATTTCTTTCAGAGATACTAGCTGTGAATGTGACAGTGAGAGTGGTAATGGTAAGGGTCGTGCATTTAAAACTGCTAATTTTGAAAGCCAGATGAGCGAGACAGGTGGTAAAGGGGAACAGGATGCAGAAGTTTGTGTTGAAGATAGGGGTGAATCAGTAAGAGTTGCCCCTTGCGTTGAAGTTATTTGTGAGAACGTAGTTCCGAATAAGATATATGTGATTGATGAGAACGACAAAGTTGCCGAGAATGTAGTTGTGCAAGTTGCAAAGAAATTCGAAAAGCGTATTGTGGCTCGGAGGAATGTGAAACGGTGTGTAAAGAGAACAAGTAATGTGAGAGGTGAATATGGGGCGCCATCCCTGCAAATATTCGTTTTCGGAGATATCTCCTTGGATCCAAGCAGATATCTGCTCGCATTATGGAGATATCTCTTCGGTTTCCAAGAGATATCTGCTTGGAATATGGAGATATCTCCTCGGAAATATTTTCAAGGAGATATCACCTTGAAACCGAGGATATATCTCCATAATGCGAGCAGATATCTGCTTGGATCCAATGAGATATCTCCTTGGACCCAAGCAGATATCTGCTCGCATTATGGAGACATCTCCTTGAAATATGTTCAAGGAGATATCTCCTTGGATCCAAGCAGATATCTGCTCGCATTATGGAGATATCCGCTTGAAAAATATTTCAAGGAGATATCTCCATATTCCGAGCAGATATCTGCTTGGATGTATTTCGAAAAAATGGATAAAAACGTATATGTACTGACTACTGTGGAGAAATCATTAATATTTCATGGCCGCGGTTTTCCAAGGAGATATCTCCATAATCCAAGCAGATATCTGCTTGGAATATTTTCAAGGAAATATCTGCTTGGAATATGGAGATATCTCGTTGGGTCCAAGGAGATATCTCGTTGAAAACTATTTCAAGGAGATATCTCCATAATCCGAGCAGATATCTTCTTGGATTATGGAGATATCTCCTCGGTTTCAAGGAGATGTCTCGTTGGAAATATTTCAAGCAAATATCTCGTAGTTACGATAAGATATCTTCTAGGATCGAAGTAGATATCTCCATAATCCAAGCAGATATCTCCTTGGATCCAAGCAGATATCTCCATAATGGACCATATTCCAAGCAGATATCTGCTAGGAATTGCAATTCCAAGGAAATATCTCCACGAAACCGAGGAGATATCTCCGAATTACGAGGAGATATCTCCGAAAACGAATATTTGCAGGGATGGCGCCCCATAGGCGAAGGCATATGTGATGGAAGTAGGATTGCAAGGGGTGAAGAGATACGCGAAGAGGTTGAGCAAGGTGGTAGCGTGGTTAATGAATGTTGTGAGTCGAGCGGTGTGCTGGTAGATGTGGGGATTGAGTGTGAGAAGATGGAGGTTGAGGAACGAGGTAGCGTGGTTAATGAATGTTGTGAGTCGAGTGGACGTGTGCTGGTAGATGTGGCTGTGAGGGATCGGGAGATATGCGAGGAGACATGTGAGGAGATAGTGGATGAACAAGGTGGTAGCGTGGTTAATGAATGTTCTGAGTCGAGTGGTGTGCTGGTAGATGTGGTTGTGGTGAGTCGGGAGATATGTGAGGAGATGGAGGCTGAGGAATGTGCTAGCGTGGTTAATGCATGTTGTGAGTCGAGCGATGTGGTCGTTGAGGGTGAGGAGATATGCACGATTGCGGAGGCAGATCCAGTTTGTAGCGAGATTAGCGCGTTTGAGTTTGATGTTGCAGCGGAAGTGATTGTGGGTGGTGAGGAGATATGTGAGCAGGTGGAGGTCGAGCAAGGTAGCGTGGTCAGTGAAAGTTGTGAGCAGAGTGGTGTGCGCGTCGATGTGACTGTTGTTGATGACGATATAGTTGATGGAAGCTGGGTTGAACACGATTATTGCAAGAATTATGAGTCGAGCATGCACCAAGGTTCACATGTAGAGGTTGCCGCGGAAATACGGGGCGAGCAGATATGTAAGAAGACGGTGATTGAGCAAGGTGGTATATCGTGGTTAATGAATGCGGCGTGCAGGATCCTGGTGTAGTTTTTGGAGATGGGGAGATATGCGAGGAGATGAAGGCTGAGAAAGGTAGAGGCGTGGTTGTAGAGGTAGGTCCGATGAGTGAGTTTTGTGCGAATGGATCGCAGATAGCATGATTCCTGGTGTGGATAAGTACGTACTGGTTGAGTATCAGAAATCCATATACCCTGGTATTGTAGAAGAAATGTCTGAGCGTGAATTGCTTGTTAAATGCATGAAACGCGTTGGCGTTAAATAATCTAACTGCTTTTGCTGGCCGAAAAAATGTAATGACTTCTTGGTATGATTATGATGAAGTGATCTCGTTTATTCCAGATCCACAACTGATCGAGGGGTCTCATTCACATTTCGCCCTGTTGGGGAATGTGCGTGGCCCGAGACTCGGCGATGAGTAAACTGTTTTAAAAGTTATCATTACTTCACCTCACTAATATACTTTTTTTATATGTGAATATAATCACAGGTCCCCAGAACAACAATTGTGGTCAATTTTTGTTCTGGGGACCTGTGCATATAATGAAGGTGGAATTCCTGCTTGTAATGATGAATTCGAGCAACGTGCATCTGGATAGCTTATCTAACACCAGGAACATGTACTTATATTTGTGAAACACGGACATGCACTTGTTTTAATTTATCTCAACCGAGCACAAAGCTAAACGAGACAGGTATATACGAAAGGGATTCAAATATACAATGTGTGCTAATTTACATGTATCCGGATAATTCGATAGCATATCCATGTCGTACGTTACTCGAATCTATCACAATAGTTTAACCTACACACAATATTCTTTATCCTTACATATTGTCCAGTACGCGGGCACCGCTTCACCACATAGTTGTATTATAATTAAACACAAACGAATGTTAGTGTACGTTCATATTATTTCATCTGATAAAGCAAAGGATAGAGTGTTCACCCGACTATAACCAATGTCAATCGTGTAACGACAATTTATTTACTATGGTATTCAGTTAACAATATTCGTTATACCATATGTGTACTAAATGTGTAAAAAACAGTTGGGCATTTATTATGAAAAGAAATTCCACAAATTGAACCTCGTTTTATATTATAGCCTGTATATATGCTATGCGCCTTTTTTGTCAATCGTGTAATCTTTACTGTAACGCACATCATATATTGATATAGAAATACGCGTCAGAAAACATCATTAGGTATTTGGGACATAAATTCTCGCGAGAATCGCCATAATATTGAATTTGCACTGATGCCAGTACATGATTATGATACCTAGATGTATACAAATGACATTTCGCATATGACTGTGTCAGTTGTGTAACGTTGTGGTCCTTACTGTAACAAAGCAATTTCCTACATCGTATACCAAACATCAGATATCTTGATTGTGAAGTTCGTCGCTGTATTTTATTTATGAATAACAGGTTTTATCATCTTGTTAGCATATTTCGTAACTCTGGATTTCGACATGACTTTTATACAGCAATTTATCAGAAATTGTCCACCCCGTAGCAAATATGTGTATTTCGTGTTGCGCTGAAGTCCTTCGTGTAACACATATTATTTTGTCATCTATAAATGAAACGTTATATATTTCAATTCCAGTTTTGTTCAATATTTGGTGGACAAGTAGTGTCCAATTCAATATTATGTTAGAAAGTGTGTGACATTTAATTATCTTCATTTAATAAAGTTTAATGTTGTGTTGAAATTAAATTTTTCTGAGAAAAATGTGTTCCATTGTGGCCCCCATTGAAAACAAGCTATACAAAGGGTAAATGTTTTCTCGATCTATGCATTACCGGTCAATGCTCAATTCGGATCAAAAAGTACTCAAATATCTCTATTCTGAAAAATGATATACAAGATGATAATACTGTTACAGAAGAGACATAATTTCCAGACATCCACCATTCATAGCATCATAAAATATCAGTGCTGGATGTTTAAGCTCGAACTTCAGTCGTTTCTTCCAGTCCAATAGCTATATATCTCGAAATGATAACAACTTTCCCCATTATCGGAACTAACAAAATGCCATGTGGCATATCTGTAATTTTGACCAAAATTGATATTGACTCATATACAGATCACTGGACACCCCCTCTCCCGAGTTAGTCATAAGTTTGTATATGTATTTATTTAAAATCGGGTTTGTTTGTTGCGTTTGTTGGCTTGTACGTATCATTATTTGAAACAGTTAGTCAAAATAATCCTGATTTTCCTCACGTATGAATGACTGCAAAGCTTAGCAAATTGTACCAAAGTTCGGGGTGGGGGTCGAGACACACAATCAACCCCTGTCGTCACGTCCCTGTTCAACTGACAAGTTTCGTGTGTTCTTCACAACATCTTCGGAATTTGATTCAGGAGGCCTTGAGCTGTCATGTTTAGATATGCTTGCCATCATCAATAAACACACTTTAACTTGAAAAAAAGATGCGATTAAGTCGGATTGGCAGCAAATTATGTGCCGTGTATATACACATAGAAGAAAAGCATGACTTTCACAACAAACATGCACTTTATAAATATAAGATACAAATGATACTTGTGTCAAATACATGAGCCATGTTTGACGCTGGGAGAGAGTTTCGGAGACCACGTGGATTTCAAAATCTGACCTAGAATCGGGAATTAGCCCCGCCCCCGTAATCGGCTTCGGATTCTCAATCCGGATTTTAGCGAAATTACGACTCTGTGACTTTTTCCAGAAATTAACGATTTTGGTAAAGCGAGCCCTGTGGCTATGTCCTAGCCTATTTGCCCATATTGTTGGGGTTAAAATTACTGCAACATACCTTACTTCTACATGATATGAAAAAAAATGTTGGTTAATTTAGATTTTCCTGCCATTTGGAGCCAAAATATTTATTTTTTGCTGAAAAATCGCACTTTTTCACAAAAATATAATTTTTCGAACATTTTCATTCAAATGGATATTGTTATAATGCCCAAATATTTAATTCTTATGGTGATGCAGTTATTTGCAAAGCATATGCAGAAAGAAGTTAACAGAAATTTAGAACAATTTGCGAAATAATGGATTTTAGCTACACCTCCCCCAAACACGTTTTTGGTCGAAATATTACATATTTTTGTTCAGAACTTTACCAAACTTCCCAATTGATCATACTGGGACCCAACATAATTCTTTTGCTGAAAATTGAGCCCGGGGACATTGCTTAAGTGATTAAAAACGTGTTCAGTCTTCCAGACCCCAAATTACAACAACGCATTTTATTTGATATTACATACAATAAGTGTCGCATATCAATCAACCAATCAATAGTTTATTCTAAAAAAACCCCAATAATGGTATATTGAGATTACAATAATTGGACAGCTGGAGAACCCAGCATGTCCGATGTATAGATGCACAAGTACTCCATTCGCGTTTAAGATTAAAATGCAGTAGTTTGAACTATGGCCAATTGAGTAATCACATTAAAACGTCCCCTCCCTGTCATTGCGGAAAAAAGCATATCATTACTTTTTGGAATACAGTGGTCCTAAGACAGAACTTCTATGCGCCATACTGAATGTAATGTTATCAGAAATACTCTTTTTATGTACAGCAACTCAGTCAGCGCGAAAATATTAAAATAGTTGACGGGGTTCAGACATTTATCTCGAAAACAAAGCGATTTCCATAATGCTGCCATTTGTTGAAACTTCGTGAAAAGCATTGAAACCCTGCTGAGCGCGAAATTTACCACCTCCAGATCGTCTGCAATCTCACGGCGACGGGCGTATCAATGACGAAAACAACATTATCTGTGTAGCATTGCGTCCAATCAGCTCTAACGAAACTATGTGTATATCATTGTATCCAATCAGTTCCAACTGGATTACATCCTAATTTTCCCCATACAATCTCCCTCCCAGATAAATTGTTTACCTCCGGATAGAACTACCACATACTTATATATCGCATAGTTTCGGCCACAATATATGTTGATATTGAATTCATAATCCCTTCAGTACATAATGTGTTCAAGACCTCAAATAGGGTAGGGGTACATACAACAGTGAACATTTGCCAGCCGCTTGTTGTGGAGTGCCACATGATGCAGACTTTCGGGAACCAACACATATGTATATTCTGATAAAAACTAACCTTTGGTCAATATATTAATATTGGGGTCATATCATTTCACCATGTGGTGTCTTCCAAGACTTCAAATAAAGTTGGGGTCCTCAAAATTTTGTCTTTCATATTTTCCAGTCACTTTTCGTTGAGTGCTCATTCTTTCAGAACCCAAATCCATCTATTTACATTGTTTACGTCCTTGTACAATTAACTCGCCATTGTCCATACACGCAGTCAATGATGATATCGTTCCAATCCGTGGTGTGTTCTAGTCTTCAAATTGGGAAGGGGGTAATATAAACATTGAAAAATCGCATTGTTTATTTTTCAGTCGCTTTTTGTAAAGTGTCCCTGACTGTCGGGTATTAACCCATCTATAACAATTGTGTATTTCTTTATAGAATAGCCATTTGTCCATATCGTCGTTTGACCATGAGGGCACATCCATTCAGTTCGTGGTAGGTTCAATTGTTTACATGGGGTAGGGGTCCCTTAAAATTCGCCTTCATCGTTTGCCATCTGCTTTGTGTAAGGTGCCACGGTGTTCTCGCGAACGGCGGGCTCGCGAGACCATTGCCATTCGGCCACAATCTCGGGTAATATGGATAGCTAATGCCTTGAGCTAGTGTTGTGTTCAAGACTTCAGATAGGGATGGAGTCCCCTGAGAGTAAAATTTAGCCCTTTCATTTGCTGACCATTTGTTGTAAAGTGCCATAGGCTATCGGGAACCATCTCATCCATAACAGATTCGTATTGCCAGATAATAATCCCATTTGTCCACAACTTCAGTTAACATTGAGAGCATATGATTTTGTTAAGACTTCAAGTTGGATAGTGGGGTCCTCAAGACATAGAAAATTCGCCTTCTTGTTTGCCAGCCGCTTTTTGTAAAGTGTTCCAGGATTTCGAAGGAACCAAATCACCCATATATCAATTAATAATTCCATGACAGCAATACCGTTCGGTCACACACTCAGCTAAGTGAGAGAATATAACTTCAGTTCATGCTCTGATCAAGATATTAAATGGGTTAATGCCCCCCCCCCAAAACAGTGAGTATTCGCCTTTCTCTTTCATCAACAACTTTTTGTTGAACCAGACATTCAAGACCCTGGTATACTATACTTTTTATATAGCGTCCATTTCTCTACACACGCAGTTAATAATGGGAGCACATCCTTTCGGGTCTGTGTGTGTCCCAAGACTGCAAATGGGGTAGTGTGGCCAAACACATTACATTTCGTATTCGCCAGCCGCCTTTTGTAAAGTGTTCCAGGATTTCGAGAATAAAACCACCCATACAAATTGTAAATAATACATGAGAGCATATAGATTCGGTTCAGTGTGTGCTAAAGAGCTTAGAATGGTTATGGGTACCCACAACAGTGATATTTCGCCTTCTCTTTGCTAGCCACTTTTTGTAAAGTGCCCCAGACATTGGGAAGCCAGCCAACCCACCCATCGTGCAATCAAGAGGTATATTTCTTGAATTACATACCATTTGTCCACACCCCAGTTAATATTAAGAACATGTCCACCCATTAGTGTGTTTAAGACTTTAAATGGGGTAGGATGCTCAAAGAAAATATTCAGCTTTGGTTTTTGCCAGCCGCCTTTTGTAAAGTACCCTAGGATTTTGGGAACCAAACTACCCATACAACATGTATATACCCTGATAGCACTACCTTTCGTTCACACTGTGATTTAATAATAAAAGCATGAATATTCGGCGCATGGTGTGTTCAAGAGTTTAAATGGGCATATAAAGGGGTCTCATAAAACAAAAAATATTCGCCTTTGGAGTTTGCCATCCGATTTTCGTAAAGTGCTAAAGGCTTTCGGGATCCAACCAACCCATCCATCAACACCATGTATGCGCCCCGATATTACAATTTTTGCCCACATCCTCAGTTAATATTTACAGCAATCATTTCAGTTCGTGAGTTGTTCAACTTTAACACTTCAATTGTGTAGGGGGGGGGGGGGGCTAAAACAGCAAATTCGTCTTTCTTATTTATCAGCCACTTTGTGTAAAGCGACACATGCACAACCAATCCATACAAATTATGTATTCTCTGATAGAACTACATTCCCGTCAAACTCTCGGTTAATATAGAGAATTAGAGATCATATAGCTTAATTTCGTATTGCGTTTAAGTCTTTAAATTGGGTAGTGTTCTTGAAAAATATAGCAAATTCGCCCTTCATATTTGCCAAGCAAAGTGCCACACTGTTTCGGGAACAAACCCATCCATAAACATTGTATATTTCCTTATGTAATTGTCCTTTATAATTGCATGATTCTTAATACTGAGATCATATTTTGTTCAGTTCGTGGTGTGTTCAGGACATCTAATAGGGCGGGGAGCAACAATGATTTTGTTCTGTATGATTATGTTAGTCTATATTATGTGTCGTTTAGAACAAATACTTCAGTTGCTCAAATCGATATGTGTTAATATAAAATTACATGTCATAAATAAAATATTGTGTTGTTGTTGTTGTAACTGGGGGTTTAATTGGAAACCTGAGGTAATCTAAAACCAGGCTCGCGGTGTCTACGGATCAGGTTTTCATCACACGAATAATGATTAGATGCTCATTAGAATAATTTAGAAAGGTCTGTCTTGTTATCATAAATATGTAGTTTTTCTACCAAATCGCGTCCGGGGGAGCGGTACCTAATTCCAATATCTTGAAAACCGTTGACAATTTCTGTCAAATTCTTTCTACTTGTGATGTCGAGATAACTACTGAGCCATATGAATTATATAGTTGGTCACGTATTGTTTATAACAAAGGTTTTAGTACTTAACATCGATGTTAATGCATGCAAAATTAACTGTTATATATACAATAATTGTTATTGTTGTAACTGGGGGTCTGAAAGCCTGAATACATCTGTAATCAATTAAACGGCATCTCTGGACAACACGTTCAGTACAAGATTCATATTGGGTCCCATTCAGATCAATTCGAAAATGTTTGTAATGTCATTATCAAAAATATGTATTTTTTTCGACCAAAAACGTGTTTGGGGGAGGGGTAGCTAAAATCCAATATCTCGCAAACCGTTCAAAATATTTGTTAACTTCTTTCTTCATATGCTTGACAGATAACTACTACACCATATGTACTAAATATTTCAATATTATTGCAATATCCGTTTGAATTTTAATGTTCGAAAAATATTTTTTTTTTTTTTAAAGAGAGATTTTTCAACAAAAAATAAATGTTTCGGCTCCAAATGGCACGAAAATCAAAATTAACCAACACTTCTTGCATATCAGGTATAGATATGGTATGCTGTAGTCATTTTGACGCCTACAATGTGGGCTAATAACTTAGAAGATAGCCGCAGTGCTCACTTTACCAAAATCCTTAATTTCTGGGAAAAGTCACTGGTGGGTATCGTTCATCGTCAATTTGAGAATATCCACCACCAATTCTGTTATTTTTCACTATCATTTTCGTCTACAGTATATATTTCTCCTTCAAAGAAAATTGGTTTTAACTTGTTCTACCGTGGGTAGGGGTACCCGACCACTTTTGGCGTTTGGCCGCTGTACTATTAGGGTGCATGTATATTGACACTAGGCATAACTGACCGTGTCGTAGGAGGTGATGAATCAAATGGATTAATAACGTACTCGGCATATGCCAACTGGTTTTTGCGCTTTGGCAGTAGTTGACTCATCGCCACGAAGAGATAGACTTATCTTTGCAGTTGCATGGTCACCGCTTATATATTAAAGTAGATGGTAAATACGTGCCTTGTTTACGTTATAAGACAAACACTTGCCTCGTTTGTGCCAGGTAGATGCCAATGGTGCCATTCGTTTTTTGGTAACTGTATATAGCGAGGAATTGTGGTCACTTGTTTCTGTGCGATCTTACGATTTAGTTGTGTTGGCAATTGTAGGCTAAACGCACTTTTACTGGATCAGAGCACATGGAACGTGGCGACAGGGTGTCTCACCCCATATATCATGCCACGAATAACTAACCCCAGCTATGCCCGTAGAGAGCATTATCCACTAGTTTAAAACCTGGGAAATGTTTGATGTTGTAACAGGGAATTCTATAATTTATAACATTGCAAAAACAGTGCAGTCAATATATTTCTCAGTTAATTCTGTTCCTTAATAATGTATTTCACTGTATGTGACGGTCCCAAGATCCAATATATTTTATACTACATGTAGCGCATGATGTGCCCGACATCGTCCGGGCTATTTAGGGATCTCTTTGAGATCACCTCCGTCTGAGCGAGGTCAAGGTCACGGTCGCACGTGAAATTGGACCCGTCCATATTGTTCCCGGGATCAAAGTAAGCTTGCATACCAAATTTGAGTCGGATCGTTCGAGGTCCAGAAACATGTCTATATGAGCGAGGTCAAGGTAACGATCGCACGTGAAATTGGACCCGCCCGTATTATTCCCGGGATCAAAGTAGGCCTACATACCAAATTCGAGTCGGATCGGTATCTGAAGGTTTCGAGTCTTGACACACACATACATACACACACACATACAGACAAAAGTTCGAAAATATATAATATACCAGCTGTTCAATGTGCCGGGCTATTTATATAGGTATTTCTTTGTGATCGCCTCCGTCTGGGCAGAATATACAGCGTCTGGACAAACTATTGTTCGATCGGTCCAGAAACATGCCTATATGAGCGGGGTCGAGGACACGATAGCACGTGAAATTGGACCCCCCATATTGTTCCCGGGATCTCGGACCCACCCATATTGTTCCCGGGATCAAAGTAGGCCTACATACCAAATTTGAGTCGGATCGGTCGAGGTCCAGAAACATGCCTATATGAGCAAGGTCAAGGATACAGTCTCACGTGAAATTGGTCCCCCCCCATAGTGTTCCCGGGATCAAAGTAGGCCTACATACCAAATTTGAGTCGGATAGGTCGAGGCCCAGAAACATGCCTATATATGGGCGTATATGAGCAAGGACACGGTCGCACGTGAAATAGGACCCGCCCATATTGTTCCCGGGATCAAAGTAGTCCTACATACCAAATTCTAGTCGGATCGGTTGAGCAGTTTTCGAGCCTATAACACACACACATACAGACAGACATACAGAAGTTCCAAAATATATGCCTAATAAAATCTTAAGGGGTTACCATTTCCGACTATGGTTTTCTGGTTCCACTTCTGTCGAATATCGTATCGAATAAGACTGAAACGGCTGCGGGGTACAAAACTCTTCTTAAAAAAGAAGCTTGAGCTTGTTTTTCTGTTTTTGGGTGTTATCTTC
The DNA here is from genome assembly GCA_032622095.1 of Siphonodentalium dalli. Taxonomy (NCBI): domain Eukaryota; kingdom Metazoa; phylum Mollusca; class Scaphopoda; order Gadilida; family Siphonodentaliidae; genus Siphonodentalium; species Siphonodentalium dalli. Next base: position 191,373,313 of record CP136064.1, read on the forward strand.
ATTTCAACCATTAGACCATACAACGGCGCTGTTGTGTTATTGACAAAGCCAAGGCTGCACAGAGGATTCGTTACAATGTGATACCATTTCTCTGCAAAGTGAAACTATTTACCGACACAAAGTACCTACGCACTTGTCGCACTAGCTGACAAACTTGCCCACCTACTCGCATCATTTTACCCTCCCTTTGTGTGGACCACAAGTAATTCCGAACTTATATCGTGAGCCTCACGTGTTTCACATACGCCTTTATTAGTGTTTATGCAAATAAAAATCGTATCGTATCGTATGCTGCGTGGTTTACAGATAATCTACATGCCAATATCGAACACAATCTTAAATTGAAGAGAACATAAGGGTTATGCAAATGTTCTTGTTGGTGAGTCAAGTGCAGATCCGTCTGAAGTATACTATAGTTGCTGTTAGATGTCTCAGTTGGGTATCTTTGTACATTTAAAGTCCATTTAATTTTCGAGTCACCGATTATTATTTTATAGTGCCTTGATATACGGTTTACTAACACTCTATGACATAAACTATGATTCAAACACTATAATTGGAACTTCTGTGTCGCAGAAGGTGCCCATAGATAATAGAATATAGCTGAAATCATAAAAACATTTCCCCCGTTGTGGCTCCCAGAATGCAACATAATTCAAACTATTATTCCCCTTCCATTGAACATAATAGAATAGACTTTGCAGAAAACCCCAGATGAAACTTGAGTACAGAACACACGCCGGTACCTCAACAAAAACAACATGTTCACAGTGTATTACCCATAATAAGTTGATAGTGCAATGCTTTGGAGATTCCTCTTTCAAATAGTATATAACATGACATATATCTTGTATATGTTGTGATCTGGGGTTTCGAAAATTAAGTGGGCCTTTAAAGTACGAAGGAATGGTTGTTTTAGTTGAGCAGAAAGTTTAGTCCAACGGCACCACATACAGGCTTGTGATATATCATTTTGAAGGTTGTGACATTGCGCACCAGTTAGGACCCGGATTGAAATATATAAATGATGCAAAAGATGATTTTGAGAGGTTTAAGTGGCAAAATTCAGCCAAAATCGCTGTTTTTGTCAAATGCAGCCAATTGAGACACAAAAGCAGAGAATATATAATATGATAATCAAACAGTGTCACGATTTCGTTTATAGATAGCAAGATTTCTGAGATTTATATTAGAAATAGACAACAAAAATAAAGTTTGTTTGTCCCTCTTAAGAGCTAGGGAGGTAAAGTGGTACCATTTGGATGGGGATTCAGTGTTAATTTTTGGGGAAAGTTTACTAAAACGTTACACAGCGGAGTGACCATATAATATGTTATTGGAAAGGTTGAATGCTTATCGAGTGACAACGCGGGGCAAAATTAAGATTTTCGACCCAGTTTGGATATTATTAGAAAGTAGGTCAACAGTACAGTTATTGTTTACAAATATTTCCATCAAAATTCAAATGCCAGAAAATAAAATAAAAAATCCACTTCGCGTTTTCAATAAACATATGTTCACACTTTCCAACAAGACACGAAGCGCCGTCTCGGCTTTGTAGATATTGAGTAAACTTTCCCAGAATATTTACACTGAATTTTCCATTCAACTTGAAATGTTACCACTTTACCCCGCTCCCTATTAATGAACGATAGATCACTATTGGTTTGACCTAGGTTCTGGTATATTATTATACTTCCATATCTTAATATGGGAGTATATTGTATTTCTGTTGAGGCCGTTTTCCGTTTAATGGTATGTAGTGTAGAAAACTGCGGAAATATATACTTATAATATATAGACTACAATATATTGTGTATAGCGCAAAAAAAAAATCGTGTTTCTCTACTTTGATGTCCGATTTTCCAAACACAGCGACCTTTGCCTATTAAACCTCTCAAAATCATCGTTTGCATCATTTGTATAATTCACAATTCCTATCTGGTGCGCAATGTCATAACCTTCAAAATGTTGTGTCACAAACGGAGTCTGGATTTGATCAGACTGGGGTTTAATCGCCGGAGAGGATGCCATCAGTTAGCCAGCTCGTCCACAGACGACATCATCTGGTGTCGTTACCGTCAGCTGTCGCTAATTGTTGTTATGGTGATCGGGTAGGGTACGTTTATATTAAGGTAGCTAGCCATATTGACCTACTCCCATTAAAATGGAAATGTGAATTGTAACTGAGTGTACTGTCAATAAAGGTTTTGCTTGAAGTAACATTTGTATGGTACCGAATCATGTTACCAGACTTCGAAATGGTTAGAAGTTTTGAAAGTGTGAAATATTAGATCTCATCCCAACTCACGAGTAAACAGATCACAGACATAAGTTCTGTGAATGTTATGTTTTATTTTCATCAGACTTTATTTCGACCAAAGGTTGATATTAATATTGAAACTGTTCGTTTACACAGTGTCAATATATTTCACATGGGTCTCGCGGTTTACCAACACAAGTAGTTGTCAGCCCGAAATTACCGTTGCTCTTCTTTGTTAGCATGTGGAATCGTATTAAACCAGCCCCCGAATCGCATAATACCAGCCCAAATATATTGACAGGTTGCCAATTATCAGTGTGATTGAACACTACCGGGAACAGTCAGGAGCAGCTCGGATCGGGATCAGCCCAGACCGTCCCCTTGGTGTATAGGCGGGATTTTAGAGACCAGAACAGTGCGGGATCTCATGAAAACCCACACACGCACGGTTGCATGGGGCCGCGAGCACGCAGAAGTGCCGATATAAACCATTAACTTTCCAGAATTTCAATATGGTGTCTGCAAACGTGACCCCATGTCGTATAGCGAAAAGAACTCCACACATATATGTAGCGGAACTACCGTCGACTACATTCGCAAAGAAACAAGTGCAAATCGCCCACCAAAGCCATGGCAGGCAATTAACAATCGAAATGCCGACATCGCAGATATGTTTGTCACGAATGAAGCGAACCAGCCCGGACAGTCCCTGGGGCGTCCGGGGTGATTTTAGTGGCCAGATCATTTGGATGGGTTCACCCGAAAACCCAAACACACACGGACGAGGGCCGCGGCCACACAGAAGTGCAGCTATTAAGCCATAACTTGCCAGACTTTCAATTTTGTGCCTATGACATGACTTGCATATATTTATAATATGTTCCAGATACATGTATACGTCACTAAATGGAGTAAAATAATTCATGGGCGATCTGATGCATGCATCTTTTTTTCTTGTATTGTATTATATAAACATATATTATCGTAGCTGTATAAACAAAGATAATGGACGATCCTTTGGGTGTAGATTTGTTCTCCAGGTCTCGTATTCACCAACTATAGCTTTCTTTTATAAACCAGGTAGTTTATTTGGTGGCGGCTTAAAAAAACACGGTGTCGGTGATCTTCGATATCTGTTACATCGATACGCATTGTCGCTTGTATGAATACTCAATATACTAGATTTTCCATCTACCATTATACGCCGCTTCATGGCCGAGCTCTCATGGCGTCGCTATCCTCCCTCGTGTTATCGACGCTATCTAAATACCAGAATTTACAAGATTCTTGTAAATTGGATTAAATACGTGTTCAACAAATACCATAATTTACAAGATTCTTGTAAATTGGATTAAATACGTGTTCAATAAATACCAGAATTTACAAGATTCTTGTAAATTGGAGTAAATACGTGTTCAATAAATACCAGAATTTACAAAATTCTTGTAAATTGGAGCAAATGCGTGTTCAATAATAATTTTTCGCCGACACCACAGACTGATCACATAATACCAGAATCGTGTTAAGATCCATAAATAATGAGCTTCCCAAATAATTGTCAGATTTTTGTCTACTTATACAGTAGTACTATATCTCCTATTGCATTGACATGTGAATGACACGTTCCACAGAGGTAACTGATGCACCGCATTGTTTTATACGACACATGTTTCATGTTTCGCGCATTGTTTTCTCGTCGTGATATGGCTTTGTTGCTAAAACGACGTTAAACCCCAATCAATCAATCAATCGCGCATTGTTTATTGTGCCCACATCAGAATGAGTAATGGGGGATGCCACAGTGCCCTGGGCCCGCAAACAAACTACCATACCTTGCTCACCGGAAGCTTGTATATCAGTCGACATAAATTTCGACTCAGTATATCATATCAATTCATGTTTACGTCGACTGCTTGTATATATTCTGCTAATGATGAACATATAGTCTGCCGTCATATTTTGCCAGTATAATAGTATAAATAGCTGGGTGCACATGATATAATTATCTTGACAGAGGTGTTATCAAACTCCATACAGCGCCCTCTACGTTATCACTGCATGCGATATACCACTGCCCGAAGGATGGCACTTTTTTAACTATGCGGACCGATACCTCTATTTGTAGAATGGGGAATATCATTCAAAATGTCCGCGGGCTTTTCAACTCCCAGAAAAAAATCAAAAGCCGCGTATTTTGCCTGCTTGACATCAGACAAATCACGATGTTTAAATTGAACAAATCTAAGTGCATTAAAGAAGACGTGTGTCGGAAAATAACATCTTTGTTCAGGGCATCTGTTGAGAAATTACCGGCGACTGCTTCCATCTGCAGAGTGTCGTCCAGTTATGAATTCAAGTCCAGTTGTTTTAAAAATTTGTCGTTGTATATGGAATCGGGGGACAGAGAGACAGAAAAGCGTCGTCGAAACACACCACGGACACGTACCTGGTACATATATACACAAGTCACGAAAAATAAAACTCCAAGTAAAAGGAAAGTAAAAAAAACAAAATACTCATTTCTAGTGAAACAGCTAGTTCCTAATCAAGAACATGAATTTGATGAAATGTCTGATAACAATGACCATGACATTTCTATTTCTTCTTTTCTATCTTCTCCTGACCATGATTATTCAGCAGTGCGAGTTAAACCTTGTGTACGTTCCAGCACACCTGAGGTAATTCTAAAAACATGTCCAAACTTTGACCCTGTCATTGATGAGTCAGACGATAGAGAATCAAGAAAGAAAAAGAAAAAAGTTCGAAGAAGTGAAGGGAGAGATATTAAGGAACATTCGATTAGACACTGATTTATTGTGTTCAAGGGTTGCTTCACTGTCTTCTGTTCTGTCCAAATACAAAGATGTGAACACCGTTATGGAATGTTCCTCTAGGATAATAAACCAGATATTCAAGGAGATCCATGAAAGGTTTGTATTTTATTATTATAGGCCTACATACATCTCAGATATTATTTTCTTATATGGGAGGCATTTTTCACATTTATTAGCTAATTGTGCTTAAAGGAATACGGTCCTGAAAAAACAATATTATTTTCTTTCAATATACCGATAATATATATATAAAATGTTCATTGGGCGCATATATAATCTAATATTCGGCCGCCAATCGTTATTTTTATAACGATTAAAAAAAATTCCGAAGTTAGCCGAAGATTTTGTTGTAGACGAAGTCACGTGATCATCAGCCCGATCACGTGATTGTCACATGTAAACAGAAGCATAGCACGTGATCGATCACGTGGTAACTCATTGACAACGCATAGATACGCGACGGCGGTATTTTAAGTTTGCATGTAGTCGATCGCGGCCTTTGAAGATTGTCGCGTTAGCACACTGCGAATGCAAAACTTCGCCGAAAACATCGCCTTTCTCGTAATTAAATGTCTTTATCGTGTTATTATTACTATTATTATATGTATCGCGATGTGTTGTTACTATAAAGCCATGCCCGTATATTATTCAGTTTTGCGCGCATTTATCTATATAAACGCGTGCTCGTGTTTATATATATTTTTTCGTTACCGGAATAGTCCAAGTTATATTATATATGCATATCAAGATTGCATATATACGCGAAGACTTGCACAGTTATTAGGTAATTATCATCTCGTATACATTCCAATTTCCAGATGCCATTAGTCGTGTGTCAATAAAGAGCGTTTCGTTTTAATTTATCGTAACGCGGTAAAACAACACAAAATTGGTTTATTGCTGTCGGATTTAATCAATTATAATCAAGTCATTCATTACCAATATGATATGATAAGTTCATTTTTCCTTGGTTATGAATCATCTATATATTTGGGCAATATGGTGTTTATATATATTTCGGAATATTGCTTCCCCCACCCCAAAACAATCTAGCCGACTGTCACTGATGGAAATTCACTGCATCTATGCATGGTTATTGGCCTATAAAATTAGCACTCTAGCGATGCGGTCTATTGAATATCCAGGTCATAAATCGACCTCTATGTGTCAATTCCGCATAACAATAGGGTTATAAAATATATAAATGTTCGCCGTGGTTCGTTTAAACATCCAATCATATATAACACTTTTTGAAGGAGGGATAATAATCCGGTTTAATATGGAATCACATATTCAAGTGCTCTTTATTCGCAATATATCGTAATAGTGAACGCTCTTTATTGCGTCAAGGTAAAGGGACTCGACTTAGAACAGTTGTTCTAGTGATTGTTTACTGATTACAACAATACAGGTCAATACATGTACATGAACTTCCGATATGCATGCTTTATATATCCTTCCATCATTGTCATAGCAATTTCCGCTTTATTAAACTCTTTTTATTCGTACCATATTAGGAAAACTCTTAACATGGAACGCTCTTTATTGAGCCATGGTGAAGGAAATAGGGACTCGACTTTGAATAGTTGTCATCGTGAATTATTCATCAACATACTCCCCACTTTAACTGCAATTGTATGTATTCGTAACCATGACTGACTCGTCAAATTAAACGCTCTTTATTTGGTATATGTAATCGGTTTCTGATTTTGCGCAACGGGTTTCCCACAGAAATGCCGCCAAATGTCACGTAAACGAACATGAATACAGCATATGCCTAACTCAGAGTCACTAGAATGAATGAATGATTGTAAATACGGGACACTCGGGGCATATATACGGGCAAAATTAAAACAACATCGCGAACACGCACCCGAATAAAGTTCACATGCCGGCTCGTGTTTTTATAAGCTTTATACGAAAGTGTTATCTACCCCGCTCAATCGTCCCTCTATATTTTTTGTCAAAACAATACCGTAACTTTCCAAACAGCACTTAAGACAAATCACAAGTGAAGATAACTCACCGCGCGATGACAATTCACCATGTGTACACAATGCTATTGATATGCCCCGCAGTAATTCCATTACACTCACGCGCTGATGTCGATTCCGGATTTTCCATCGCCATATGGGTAGACATAATTAACTCCGACTCCGATTCCCTGTTTTTAATTAGTTTACCTCGCTTGACGTCATGCGAGGTTTTGCTACGGAGATAGCCGACAACCGGTGGTGGTATTATTTATTTATGTCTCGGCTAATTTATTACGCGATTTTTATGGGACTTGGATCATTGTGATCACAATAGGGGTGGCTTTCGGATATAGTTTTGTTGTTTCATGAGGATAGTAATCCTTTAAGTGTACACATATAGCCCAATTTTTTTCAAATGTAATTACTCAGCCCAATGATAATATATTATGAAATTCAATCTCACTGGTATATATATTTACATACTAAGTATTGTGACTGTTGTCATCACTAAATCCAGCATTCTGATTGGTCGGCGCCCACGTGGCTAGTTGCAGTTATTTCTCGGTGAATGCGCAACGGCTCATAACACCAAGCTCATAACAACATCGATACGTCATTGGGTTTGGAAAGACGAACGCGTAATGTTTTGGGCGCATTTGGACTCGCGCAGGATTGACTAAATACATCATCGGGTTTCAATATGAAGAGAAATTGTTCCTATTAACTTTTGCCAAGGGTGCTATTGGGTATTTTGGGCTGTTTTTGTCACGATACACTTTTCGATTTAAATACATTTACAAAAGTGGCTTTTTCGCTAAATGTATATATATATAAGGATTAACTGTCATGTGGACTATTATTATGGAGATGTAACCGTGAGGTAAGTGGTCATAACTTGTATGGGTTTTACACAAGTTATGTCCACTTACCTCACGGTTACATCTCCATAACAAGACAGTCAAAGACTGGGTCGCTCACCAGACTGCAAAGACTGATAAGACTGGGACAATGGACACCACAACAGTCAGAACTTTTCATAATCACTTTAAAAGAAGTAGATCTAAACAGGATATGTGGCTAGAGAGACTTCACATATGTAGATTGGTGAAAATCCACCTTGAAATTACCAACTGTACACTACTGATCACTCCCCCTCTCCCCCCTCCTCCAGCTCAACAAGTCCCCTCCCGACCGGGCTCCAGACTCCCAAGTCTTAGGTTGGAATTTCACAACCGACACCTCAAACTTTCCTAATTGTTGGAAATTTCCAATCTCACACGCGCCTTTTTATAAAACCATTTAGACATGTTTGAAGCCCAATTATCCATGGACCCAAAATACCATACATGTATGTCATATTAATCAGTCAGGTGGTTCCAAGGTAGATGTTTTAATGAATTTGGTATTTCAATGATTTTATTAGACACAAAAGTCCCCATAGCCCCGCCATTTCTTGACAGGTTGACCTCAATTTTACCAAATCTGAATCTCAGTCACTAAAGGATCCTCCATACTATATGTAAGCTAAATAGTCCAACCTCTCTTGAGAAGACATGTTGAAAATTACTATAGAGACATATAGTTATGTCCCTGGTCCCACCCTATTTAACCTGGTGACCCCATCTGAATAAATTTGAATCCCAGACACCAAAGAACCCTTCATACTAATACTAAATATCAGTAAAATAGACCTGATGGTCCTTTTGAAGGAAGCATATTAAGAGGGAAACTGTCCTTCGCTTGGCCCCTATTTGACCAGGTGACCCCATTAAAAAAAATCTGAATTGCAGTCAAATAATAACATTCCATGCTAAAAAAAGCCAACTAGTTCTTGCAAACGTATTTTAAGAATTACTATGTGGTGAAATAGTTATGTCTCTGGCTCTGCCCTTATTTGACTTTGTGATCCCATTTTCACAAATCTGTCACCCAAGGAAATTTCATACCAAATAATAAGCAAAATATGCCATTTGATTCTTGCATAGAAGACATATCATGAATTACTATGGAGAGAAAGATTAATGTAGCTGGCCTTGCACCTACTTGACCTGGTGATCCTGATTGAACAATTCTGAATCACAATCACCAAACGAGCCTCAATATTAAATATGAGCTAAATAGAGCTGGTGGTTCTTTCAAAGAACACTTTTCAAGTTTGCCAAATATGTTTTAGTGAGGTGGTGGATGTGGGAGTGTTAAATGTCCTGTTGAAAGATTTGAACAATACATATGATAGATTGTTGTTGTAATTGGGAATTAATTACCTCTAGCAGATATCCAGGGAATTTTTATAAAAATGTCAGATTTCACTTGACATGTGTATGCATACCCCGCATACAGTTAGAGCCAAAGTAAATGCTTCTTATTATTAATTAATGATTATCTGTCAAGAATTTGAGTAAATATTATTTTTGGGACCAGGGTAGCAGAACCAGTGAACTTGAGTGAACCTTCAGAAATGTAATGGCATTAGTTTTCCAATTTTCCAATTTTGTTTAATATATATATAATTAACCATGGAGTTAAATACAATTTTTTTTTTTTTAAATATTTTAATAAATAAAAACAAATCCACGTTTTTTTTTAAATATTCTTTTATTTTTTAATATATAATTTCTTTTCTTTTCTTTCTTTCTTTTTTTTGGTTAAAGAGTTAAAACTTACCAAGTGACCTCATTTGAACAAATCTGAACCCCAGTCACCCAAGGATCCTTCATACCAAATATGAACCCATTTGGCCTGATGGTATTTGAGAAGATGTTTAAAAGAATTACTATGGAGGGAAAGAGTTATGGCCCTGGCTTCGCAACTATTTGACCAAGTGACCTCATTTGAACAAATCTGAATGTGAGTCACCTAGGGAACATCCACACCAAATATGAACCCATTCGGTCTTATGGTTCCAGAGGAGAAGACGTTTAAAGAATTGTTTACGGACGGACGGACGACGGACGAGGAGTGATGACTATAGCTCCACCGGAGACTTCGTCTCAGGTGAGCTAAAAACAGTCCACATGACAGTTAATAATCCTTATATAACCCATCCCTGGTTAAGTACGTGGTCCTGCTAATTTGCTAAGATGTTGGTAGGGCAAAACCAAGTGTTGTTAGTTTATCTAAAGTTGTTATTTTTTCAGTGTTTGATAAAATGAACATATCAAGGAAAAGCCATTATAAGTGTAAAACATTCAAAAACTTCTCAAATATTCTATAAATGGCTCTGTCGGTTGGTGCAAACCGGTCATAATCATAATAAGCAATGCATTTATATAGCGCATTCTACAGTAAATTAGTTGCAATGCGCTTTACATAAGTATTACCCCTGTCATAGGGCATTAGAGAACTATGCCTTAAAGGGGTACTGTACGCCACATGTTGTTGTTGGTTTCTATAGTCTCCGAGTCGGAGAATAAGGTAACAATTTTTCCATTATTTGAAAGTCTGTTGATTACGAAGTCATGTTACGGATGACAAATTTACCGGAATGCAAAAATACAAATTGTCGTTGTCGAGTAATTTTTGTAAAGTTTTCAACCAAATGAATCAAATAAAAGTTATATTATATGCATACTAGTCCCATATAATCATTTAAGTTATTGTATCGTCGCTAGTCAGTGAGTGGCTTGAGTGTTCTCCCCGTATCATAATATTTTAAGCAATCGTGTGTGCGATCGGTTTATAAATCCAGTATCCCTCAATTACTATTTTTGATTACGGTAATTCGTAATTTAATTGACGCCATTTTATGGCTCCAGTCATAAATTCAATTTATATCAAATTATTAACTTTTAAATTATTAAATTTTAAGATAGCCTATTAACCTGAGCGTTTACAGAATACATCTTCGACTCAAATTACTTATGTTTCTATATATTATCGATATTAGATCGTTGTTGTCACCGGAAATTTAATGAAAATGGCGTACAGTACCCCTTTAACGCTCAAGCATAAATGATTTACGCTAATAAATGTGAAAATGGCCTCCCTTGTTCCGGACCAAAAATTTATGTCTGACACTGGTAGTAATTCATAATTGAATATAACTCTGTCCGGAGTTTGAGGTGTTATCACTTATCAGTAAGAGACATCGCTGGTAGAGACTTCGCCATAATAGATCATGTCAATGAACCTCTACTCTTGCATGCTGACGCCCGTAGAGATCATATTCCACCAGTATAAAACCTTAGAACTTTTTGAAATTTTGACAGGGAACCTTATAAAGTCGAAAAATAATTGCAGGGAATATATTTATCGGTTATTATCTGTTCCTTAATAATGTACTTCACTGTATAGGTGAAGGTTCAAACTTTTTTTGCAATATAATTATTCTGAAAATAAATATACCAACAACTTAGCATTTATCAGATAGAGGTGCGTATAACACTGAGTGAGCTATAGGTCCCCATTTGCACTGAAAAGGTCATGAACCGGCTGGGCAATGTGAAATAATTGTCATGTTTTGTTCGCCTAGCTGTTGGCGAAACATAAGCAAAGCAAATTTTGACTAATTGGTGTCAAATCGGATGGGGCATCTTTAAACAAATTATTTACGACGCGGCTGAGAATGTTTACTTAATTACATTTAGCCCCAGGGTGACACACAGTGACATACATTATATTGACCCGAATGCTGCTGTCAATCATGTTACAATGCACAACAGGTGGTTTCAATGTCTATCACATCTAATAAAGGGAATCAATGAAATGCTATCGGCTATTATTATGTCTGCCCTCTGGCGATAATATCCACATGTAGGAATGACTGTGACATTTGGTAAAAATATGTCAATAGTTCGACATTTCGAGCCTAAACCAACAGTAGACCGAAACACGTGGAAATTGTTCTTACTCGCGGTGAATCCGCCATTTGGTCTCCGGAAGTCAAAGTTAACAAGTAGCATCTATTTTTAGCCTATGACTCCAGTCTGGGAATTCCCAAAAATAAAATGGCAACAGGTCGTTACCGAATCGCAGGTGCGAGAACTTCATAAAACTAATTAAACACTCACCCTGGATACATACAATACGTAGGTTTCCCACAGTAGGTGGATTGGATGTATCACGTATGTTTTTGAGTTATTTTTTTAACGCAAAGATCGAATAGCTATTTATCAGTAACTTATGGGAAGTTCGTTGACAAAAAAGGGCGTCTGAATGTCTGCATCGTCACCAGATCCTAACTCTATAGATGACATGGCCACAAAACAATTCTTAAACACGCGTAGTTGCACTCAGAATAAATGAAATTAAGCCATAAAATGTTGATAAAAAAATTCTCGCACTCAGCTGTCGAATGTTTACAAATGGATGCTACTTCTCAACTTTGACCTTTTGCCGGTGGGTTGGACAAAAAGCTAGGAATCTGACCATATGGAACCATCGGCCATCTTGAAAATCGCAAACCAGTAATAAGGCTTATTATAGGGGGCTATATGTCAGACATCTGGAGATATGTTGTATATAAAGTGATATGGTGTTGTGGTCAGGGCTGTGGCCAGGGAGTCTCCATTGGGGGCATCGATCCTCGTTGAAATATCCTATCGTACGCCCCCTGAACCAAAGCAAACTCCCATGTTTGGGAAATACAATTTCCGAGCCACCCATTGGGTTTGGGTTGGAACTTTCCAACTGCTACATCAAACTGTCCAATAGTTGGACACTTTCAACCTCACACCCCGCTAAGGTTGGGACATTTTATACCAATTTTGACTACAAATTGGTGCTGTTGCATGATCTAAAAATCAACATATTCAGCAATAATTACAGGCTGGAAAATTAATGAGAACAATTGCAACCTATATGTGGTGTAAAATTTCCAACTGATGTTATATCAGGCATGACATTTCCAACTGTTGAAAAATTTGACTAAAGTTGGGGAGATACGGGGGAGGTTACACCAAACCGCCTGTCGTCACGTTGGGGTCACGTATTTCAACTTCTATTTGGATCAAGAATATAAACAGTTGGACAATTCATGCCTGAAACAACATTATTAGACAGAACAAGTGAAGATTGTTTTTAAAGTTGAATTCTCCAACCCAAATTTTAACTGATATAATGTTGTGTTAGACCAAGATTTGAATATTTCCTACTGTTAGATTTGAATGGATATCCAAGTTCCAACTGTTAGAAATATTCAATATAAGATCCACTAATACCCTCCAGCAACGTCCATGTACATCGGTACAAACCGCCTGTAATATTTTGAGGATATTACTTGATTTGTTTGATATTAGGCCCGATATCAGCTCGAAGTTCGGAGGTAACCTCGTGTACGTCAGCATGAGACCGAAGATCGCGAAGGCTGATAAGAGGTTACCGAGGGCTGATATCAGGCCAATATCAAAACAACCAAGTAGTATCCTATTTATTAATCAGATCGCCTCTTAGTAACAGTGTAATATCGACAACTCTTTCAAATGAGTGGCGTCAAACAAATCTGTGTCTACACATTATTTAGTAGAGAGAGTCACAGCATGTCGTAAAACCATATTACTCAGATTTGTGATGTCGGAAAATGATATCACTCGGAAATGGTGATGTCGTAAAATTATATTACTCGGTTTAAAACCTGGGTTTAAGAGGAAATTGAAGCGATATTCACCTAGTTCGATAACAAGCAGTTCTGGGCAATAATGTCAAATCTAATTAATACGTAGAGGATATTAGTTGGTTTGTTTGATATTAGGCTCGATATCAGCCCGAGCTAACCTCATGGCAGCCTAAGACGTCGAATGCTGATATATGGAGTTACCGAGGGCTGATATCAGGCCAATAATATAAAACCAACCAATCCTATTTATTAATTATATCGCCTCTTGGTGATTGACAACTCTTTCAAACGAGTAACATCACAAAAATCGATATCTACACATTTAATTAATTTATTTAGCAATAAAGTAGATTTACAGCATGTCGTAAAAAAAAAAAATTGATATTACTCGGTTTAAGGGCAAATTAATGCGATATTCATATAGTAGATAACAGGCCGTTCTGGACAAAAATATCATCTTATTAACAAATATATGTATCAAATGCGGAGTAGGGCAACATTCGTCTATGTTGTGAAAGTAAATAAATTGATCAAGATTTTATTAAGCAAACATAAAATAATACATAATAGCGAATACTATATACATGAAAGCACATTAGATTTGAAAGAACGTTGAAAGATTTCGGCGAGTAAAACGTTGTGCCAAGAGCGAATTTCACGGTATGACACATTCCATTTATATAAAAAAGACTTATGACATAACAAGGTGAGCAAAGGATATCACTTATGGCTGCACACGAAGCAAGACAAGGCATCCAGTCAGATATGTATCTAAAAGGGGTTCCCCGTCCATACCGCCAATGTAAACGAATAACCAATTAAACTGAACACATACCCAGTTTCAACATTTCCCAACTTTACATGGATAATACATATTGCGCCAATTCATGAACATTTGCGAAAACCCTGTGCCAATAGAGAGAATCCCAGTTATATATATAAAAGATTGCATTGGCCTAACAATATTTACCCTGACCTTAATTGTAAGCCAGTGCATTCTATTATATATATGCTAGGCTCCATATTGGAGACTCGCATATATAAGAGAAAGCACTGGTGCATGATCTTTATAATGATGCACAATCGCAGCTCGTGTCATGCAAGGGTTAATTACGAGTTTGGCTTGTATCGAACCGTTATCAGAGAGTTATTATCAAACTAAGTTATCTGAAATTTCATAAAGTAGAATTTTTGTCACACTATTGGTTGAAATTAGAAAAACCGCATACATTCAACCATTCTATATTTTATGAGCTTCGACATTCAGGCAGAGTTTCAATTTCCGAAGTAGGACATGTAATTAATGTAAGGTTTATCAATACCAAATCCGCGCATTAGCCCAGAAACTCTTTTGGTAAAATGAAAGAAACCATCATTCCGACGTCATTTCGAGGTTTTAGTTTAACCGTTAATACAGTGTTACTCATTGGTGAGTAGTTCCAATAGGAAATGTTCAGATCAAATAAAGACGACTCATTTTGTACTGTTATTATCTGTCGTCTGCTTATATACCCCCAGGTGAATAATTGATAATTCCAATTCATTATTTTAAAACTGGGTGGAAGAATCCATTGGTATCGAAAGTGTTAAAAGAATTAAAATTAAAGAGATTTCATCATAAAATAATACATTTGCAGCACCCTTCCTTTTTCAACGAAGAAACGTACAGTTTAACTACTTCGTCAAACAATGCGTTGAGTCCGTACTCGGTGTCCGCCGAACATTCCATATATTTCTCTGCAGAAACATCCTTCGCAAGAACAATGCCTTGTTTTCTACTAACCACGTTCTTGTTGATATCCCTGAGGTCTTGAACGGTGTATTCGTCCTCTCTAAGATCGTGTTTAGTACCAACTATTAAAACTGGAGCGTTAGGGAAATAAGCTTTCGCCTCCTTTGCCCACTTAGGTCTTACGTTAGAGAAGCTTTCCTCGTCGATAAGCGAAAAACATATAACGAATATATCCACTGTTTTATAGGACATCTGTCGCATTCGGTCATACGCCGGCATTCCTGAAGTATCCCATAGTCCAAGAGTGTAGCGATTACCTTTGTGTGTCACTTCCTTGGAATAGTTATCAAACACAGTTGGGGTATAGCTGTCCGAATACGAACCACTTGTGTAGCGTTTCAGCATAGACGTCTTCCCCACTTCCGCGTTTCCAATAAGAACACATTTTATATTTATAGGATCCGTCATTTTGAAGCGAAAATTCAATAACTAGCAACAGAATAATTCACTTCGTCCCCGATAAACACAACAGAAACATGTGTTACGTCTATTATTAGATGACATTAAACAAATATTGTAAAGCAGGGTGCAGACAATCCACGCACAATGTGTACTTCGCTTAGTAAAAAGGTCCGGGACGTGTTTCCATCTGACATCCACTATTGTTTACGGTACGTTCACTGTGTATGGGTCAAGTCATCCGTGGTATATAGGCCAGTTGAGTCAGAGTTTCCGCCAACACATACTAGCTGGTGGGAGTGTCGCGCACATCACAGCAATGTGACATTTAACGATATTAACCACGCGCCATGTATACCGTATTGATCTGCATGTCGTATCAATTGTGAAATGATCAGGAAGGGTGGTATCTACTTATCGTTTGACTCTGGCTCATTTTCAGGAAGCAAGGACTTAAGATGCTCTTAATCTAAGACTTAATTAAGGTGGATCTTATTATGTAATTTCTTCCGTTTGAAGAAAGCGTTGCACAACACAAGCCGACTTAAGGGTCTATATTCATATTGCGCACGCGCTGGCGATTAATCGCCGCGTTTTTTTTTTAAGGTCGAGCAGCTCTGCATGCGTTCGATTGCATTCCTTCCTCCAGTGCAGTTTTTTCCTCCCCCAATAGGGTGGGGTCTGACGAAAAAATCATACACAGGGCTGGGTGGGTGATAAAGTACTTTTGGTAGGGGTCACCACATATATGTTGACACATCAACTTAAATTTCCTCGGTTAGATTGAACTGAGATATCAAGTCCACTCATGCAGGTATGTTGACTACCACGAGCCATGCCATCACAATAGCACCAGTTTTGGGGGAACAACTTACAATTAGCTGGATAAATATTTACTATAGGACTATCATAGGGGTTCATACAGATTGGAATAGATGTGCATATTCGATTCCAACATGAAACGTATAAAACACAATATAGTACGATCACAACGCAGGCAACAGGAGTTTTAGGTACATAATTGTTACTGAGTTTCATGTATATAATTGTTACTATCGCTCAAACTCATCAAAAGTGTACGATTCAAGTTGTTCGATCAGATCTTTCAAACTTTTACTTATATTTAGCCGAGTCTGACACAAATTTCTATATAGAACTCTTTTAAAACAGGTACACTTAGACATATGATATCCAGTAACAATTATGGGGAAGGGGGGTGGGACACCCCCCCCCCCCCCAATGTGTTAGAGGAAAAAAATTGTTTTGCATGTTGGGATGGTGGTGGACCCATGGTTGGGAGGAAGTTTTATTTTCAACCCTGTGTACGACCATTGTTTTTCTTTTTATATACCACCCATCATCGATTGCTCAAAGACATAGCCGGTGGCAACAATGGCAAAGTGGCACCATAATTGGTGAACCACAACGAGTCAAATAAGTACAAATGACAATAAGGGATGGGACTCAGAATTCGACCTTAAGAGTCACACACGCGTCATTTAAGGTCGAATTCTGTCGCAGGACGCTGTTCGCATGAGCGATTGATTTCAATTTGACCGTCATGGGCGGCTTATCGCACATGCTAAAAAACACAAGCCAATCAATCGTGTCCAGATATTTGACCTATTATGTGAATGTTCTATAGTAATAGTTGATTCTGTTGCAAAATGCCGGCCAGTCGGAGTTATCTGCAGTCGAAAAAGCGGAAATTAATTGTCTTGTAGTTGGCAGGAATAGCACACGGTTGGAAATGTTTTGTACCAGTTATATAGAAAAATAGCAGCATATATAAGGGGGTTGGGTGAATAGGATTTAAAGTGGTTTAAAAAATACAACAAGCGCAAAAAAATTCAACCCATGCAAGGGAGTGGGTTGAATAAAGATTCACCCATTTTGGAATTTCGGGTTCCACGGGAGTGATGAAAATGGACATTTATGTGGTACCCCACTCCCCAACGGAGAATCTCTAGAATTACATATATATATATATATTCACAATCTTGGGTAGAGTTTTGCCCGAGATTGGCAGGTGATAAAATTCGATTGGATTTTACAAAAATCATCATTGATGCGTTGGAAACATCGTTCCAAGCCATTTCCTTTCCGTACTTCATTTATTATTTTGTCATCCATCAGTTATGAAAATGACTGTACCCGGACATTATATGCTGGTCGAGTGAACCATGCCATTTCATGTAATGGCTATCTCGAGGACGATGTTGATTGCAGTAGATGATTGGTCACGAATTGGACGTGGTTGGTTGATTGGTCACGAACACCTTCAGCAACAAACAACGTCCTTTATTCGTGACCAATCATCTTCTGCAATCAACTTCGTCCTCGAGATAGAAGTTACGTGAAAGGCCATGGTTCACTCGACAGCATATAATGTCCGGCACAGTCATTCTCATAACTGATGGCCAGCAAAATAATAAATGAAGTACGGAAAGGAAATGGCTTGGAACAAAGTTTCCAATGCATCAGTGATGATTTTGTAAAATCCAATCAAAGTATATCACATGCCAGTCTCACGCAAAACTCTACCCAAGATTGTGAATCTATATATACGAGGATATGTAATGCTAGAGATTCTCCGTTAGGGAGTGGGGTCCCACACAAATATCCATCTTCACCACCCCCCTGGAACCCGAAATTCAAAAATGGGTGAATCTGTATTCACTTCCACTCCCTTGCTTGGGTTGACATTGTTCGCTTGTGGTATTTTTGAAACCACTTTAAATCATATTCACCCAATCTCCTTATATATATGTTGCCATTTTCCTATATAACTGGTACCAAACATTTCCAACTGTTGGAAATATTTAGATCCTGCAATCCATATGGTCGGAATATTTACAACTGATAGACAATTCAGCCGGCAATTTTGTTGTTGTTGATTTCTAAATTTAAAAGCACATTTACAAATTCAAGGAAGTACAAACTATGGGCGGACATTTATCGGAAGGTTAATTCTGTGAACACTTGCTCGGTTCAGCGGACTGTCAACGATATACGAAAGAAATGGATCAATTTCGCCAGCGGGACGAAGAAGAAAATCGTACATTCTAACAAGGATGCGGGCACAACTGGCAGTGGCGCACCGAAGTCAAATGTGACAAGACGTGATTATGCCCACTAGAATACAATCATGGCATTCCTAACGCGGTATCGACAGTGAGATCAGAGTATCGCCATGAGTAAATGTGTTCTTTTAAAAGTTCCTGCACACATTGGATAATGATTGTATCGGTGCCATGCAGGATCATGACTACGGTTACAATCAGACGCACGCAAATATGGCTGACACATATAAATAAGTATGTCCCAAACTTTGGTAAACTTTTTTCAACAGTTACAAATTTCACACCTTACACTAGATTGGTTGGAAATTTCACACCAACTTTATGTTGAAATTGTTCCCTTAGTTTGATTTTACAACAATTACGGAGGAAAGTCCCTCCTTATATATGTACATACACACATTGTAATACTAATGTGTTCGTTTAAAGTGTAATTGTCCGCCGCGCTCTTTTAAAATAATATTAGCAATATTCAATTCCTATCTAATCATCGGGACCGACTTCTATCAGGTCGACTTCGCGTCGGGTCGTCTTCGAAGACCAGTTGCCCCGGGGGTGATCTTGCATGTTCGGGGCGACTGTCATAGTAAGTCAAAAGCGGGTGACCAAATAATTTTTGCTTTCGCTTCATCCAATTTTTATTTTATTTAATATTACAAAAGATAGCCTTTACTATATAGTATAAAACAATTATTCCCTCTTACAGGCGAGTGGATACAATTAATTGCGCGATTGGTTGTAATCAGGTATCTCTTAACAGGAATCTGAGTGGCATAGCTTTCACTGTCTAGAGGCTTAGAAGTTAGAACAAACCCTGAGTGATTGCCGGTCAGATTATCCTGAACAGCAGAACTAGTGCGATAAAGAAATAACGAATTCTAGCACATAACATATATACTCAGCATCCAGCAAGCGCCAAGCGGGTGCCCAACATAAACTTTATAAATTGCGTAATCAGAACAATGTATGGGTGTCAACGAACTTTTAACGTCTCAGTTTTTGCTGATTAAAATCCGTCTACGAAAATAGACAACATGAAATAGAAGACAGATAACTCTATATATCCCGTCTTTCCGAATTACAGCGCTATGAAATTCCACTATAGTTAACCGGCTATTGACTGATGGCAATGTTGAGCCTGCAAAACGCGTTATTTTCCAAACTAGCTGGCGACTTGGTGAATTTTGATAGGCGTAACACAGGTTATTGAATAAGCATAGGAAGGCAGTGTAATTCATAGAAATTGATGACAAGCTGTGCAAATTTCAACTTAATGCATATTTTGTTGTATTTATCTTTGGTCAATTTCACGACATGGTCAGTTTGAACCATTATCCTGCCAAATATTAGTCATAGTATTATACCCGCATAAAACCGATTAAATAGGGAGAGAACCGACTCGATCAGGAGAGAACCCAAACAAATATCAAAATGCGCGGTTTTCGTCGTTGTTATGACTCGCACAATGGAATTTTCGTTATTATTACGGTCGATGTGGCCACCGAATGTGAGAGGAATTGAAAAATTAATTCGAATGATCAGCTAGATGGCTCCAAAATTGCGTTTTAACCGTCAAAATGTCGCGAAAATTAATCATTTCGATCACAAGGAACCGTCACAAATCAGTCAAGAACCACCACAAACCGGCGATAGAACGACTTCCGATGTAACAGTTCCTACATAGTGTAATATCCGCTATTTATTATTCGACGATCCGTCTGGGGCATAAACGTTAATGATGTTCTATGTCTTCCTGGCACCACATGAGAACTGTTTCAAAAGATGAACTTCTCTTTGGAAACCATATACAATCATCACAACTCATATATTACTAATTTGTATTAATATCTCAATATATAACATATCAAGTACATGAACAAATAAATTGTATGAATGTGTCAACGACACTGTAGCGCAACTTGGGAAGGAGTTAATTTTTTGCTTAGCAATTAATGGAATGATAAAGAAGGAAAGTAAACTAGAGGTCACCCAGAAGATCCATATGAAGTTTCGGATGATGGATGTGGTATGATGTGGTCTGTATAGGGTGTGCCACAGGATTTAGTTATACAAGGAGTAAATGTTTTTCAACGAATTTCGGTCAAAATAGAAGGCTCCAATCTAGGTCACCCCGAAGATCCATAAAAAGTTTGGTGATGATCGGACGAGGGATGTGGTCATGCAAAAAGTAAATCCCAAGATGGCTGCCGGCGGCCATGTTTTTCATAAAATAATTGTTCAAATTTGATAGCTCTCACCAAGAGGTGATTCTATACATGTCTGTAAATTTTCAAATCAATTCTCCAATAAATGCGGGCTGCTGGTGTGCCGATGAATTTAAATTTGAAATCCAAGATGGCCGCTGCCACCGGTCATGTTTTTTTGACAAAGTTCGGTCAAAATAGGAGACTCCCATCTAGAGGTCACCCCGAAGATTCATGTTATATTTGGTGTGGTGACGATCGGATGAGAGATGATGACTGTAGGATGTGCTGAAGGATTTAGTCATACACAGAGTAAATTCCAAGATGGCCGCCATGGTTTTAAACAAATTTCGGTCAAAATAGGAGGCTCCCATCAAGAGGTCATCCCGGTGATCCATTTGAAGTTTGGTGATGATAGGATGTGGGATGTGGTCTGTAGGGTGTGCCAAAGGATTTAGACATGCAAAGAGTAAAATCCAAGATGACTGCCGGGGGCCATGCTTTTCATCGATAATCATTCAAATTCGATAACTCCCATCTACAGATGATCACAATCGTGGCTGCAAAAATTAAAAATTATCCGGCCATAAATACGGGCTGTAGGGAGTGCCGATAGATTCAAATTTGAGATCCAAGATGGCTGCTGGCGGCCATGTTTTTCATCCAAATTCCGAACAATTCGATAGGTCACACTGAAGCAACATATGAAGTTTGGTGAAGATCGGTTGAGGGATGCGGCATGTAGGGCATGACGGAGGAAATTGTTGACTCACGGACGCACGGACGCCAACCCATGGCAATAGCTCAAACTTTACGTTGTAAAGTTGAGCTAATAATCAATAATGTGTCTATATTTTGTACAGTCCGAAGTATCTCTCTTTTTGAAATACCATTGGTGGGGGCACAATCCAAAAAATGTATTTTATGTCTGGGTTTGTCTCATTTGGGGGATGCTTGGCAAAAGTAGTCAGGGATCACTCTGGGATACCTGTTTGCCCCGACCCTAGCCCACGAATGATATTGTAATGTTCTTAAAACAGCCACATTTTATGTCCCAGTTTGTGGGGGGAAAAACATGTTGGAAAAAAATTGATAACCAAGTGATAAACAATCCTATGTACTGGTCCCTCTGACTCAAATTATTGTTTTATACCCTCAAGCTTTACGGAAAACAGGGAACATGTTACTCACAATTACTCACATATATTTACATATCTCACTTGAAACCAAATAGTATTTGAATATTCTATGATATGATTAATGTGTATTTATTATACACGTATGTTGTCGTGTTCATAAATAGATTTATACCATGATCGCCTATCTTACTATATAAATAAAGACATCTGTTTAATTTTTACATTTGATCAACACCTGTTGATTAAACGTGCCTACTGTTGATTAAACTTCGCAGAGTGGATTAAACTTTCTCCATACAATTTGAACGGAAAAGTGTTTATCCATCGCATTGTAAAGCTCGTGGAATAAACTTCGCAGAGTGGATTAAACTTTCTCCATACAATTTGAACGGAAAAGTGTTTATCCATCACATTGTAAAGATCGTGGCATAAACAAAATATCCAATCGTGGATTAAATTTGTTATTCAGAAACACAATGCGTATATTCTATATTTAATACACACTCAATGAATACGACCGTGTTTCATCATTGTGATAACTCAAACGCCCAACTGCAAAGAATGAACAGACTATCTATATATCTGGTGGTGATATCAATCCAAAGCTATTAAAACAATTGTCCATACAACAAATATCGTATTAGACATCTCATTAGACACGATTTTTTTTACTGAATTGGGCATCGTTTCTGAACTGTATGGAGCTCTGTGGTCCAGTGGTTGGCGCGTTGGACTTGTCTTCACTGTCAACAGAGCGAGGCGAGTTCGCAGTTTCCACACAACAGTGGCTTGGCCGCTTTGATCCATAGGTATTAGGCACAATTTTTTTTTATAATTTAATCAAATTCTCGGAAAGGTAAGTATCAAGGCTGATAGTGAAAATAGGAGGTAAAAAAATCATCCTCACAAAAGCAATTTTTTTTATCAAATTGATCTGGAATTCTAGCATTATGTGCCCAAATAATCATATTTTTTGTTAAAGTTTAGCTTTCCATCGTACTTTAAACAAGTGAGCATAGAAAATCATTCTTAGTTGTCAATGAAAAATCATATTTTTTGTTAAAGTTTAGCTTTCCATCGTACTTTAAACAAGTGAGCATAGAAAATCATTCTTAGTTGTCAATGAAAAATCAAAAATTTAAATAATCTAACCCCTAAATTACCGAAATCTATACTATTATCATCAAACTAAATAGCCATATTGTCAAACAGACGTTGTTTCATGAAGTACAGCTAATTTGGGGGTGGTACTCAACATACATCGTGTTTAATAACGATTTATGTTCTTTCTTTTCGTCAGTTTTACAGATTTCTATTCCCGGGAAGCCATTTTGCAAAACTGAAAGCGAAACTAACTTGAACTTTATTAAATTAATTTTAATATCTCTCTTTTAAATGATATCCGGCATTCTTAATGACAAAAATCATGCGGTGGATATATAAAACCCACTAGATAAGGAATTTGATCAAACATAATTTTTTATCGATGTAAAATTATTTTATTTTGGAGTCATTTACGGCAGCGTTTCTCGAGTTTGTTTCGCACTTTCAAAATGGCCTCCCGATAATAGAATCATGTTAAACTGACGGGGAAAAAAGACAAAAATCGTTATTAAACTCGATGTATGTTGAGTACCACACCCAAATTAGCTATCCTTCGTGAAACAACGTCTGTTTGACAATAGGGCTATTTAGTTTGATGATTAGAGTATAGATTTCGGTGATTTAGTTGTTGGATTTTTTGATTTTTCATTGGACGGACGTTTTGGGTACCAACCAAATAAATTTGATTTATCAACTTTAAATGTTTTTCTATGTTCACTAATCTCAAATACGACAGGCGAACCAAACTTTTCTGAAAACTATGATTATTTGGTCACATAGTGCTGCAATTAGAGATCAATAAGAAATAAAATGTTGCTTTTGTAGAGAAAAATGGTGACCTCTATCAAAAATGAGATAGATACCTTTCCGAGATTTTGATTAAATTAAAAAAAAATTGTGCCTAATACCTGTGCTTTGAGCGATGTGCAATTGCAGGATTGTACACTGTTTGAATCTCGCGCCAAATTGTGACCCTCGTACTGTATCTGCTTTGCACCACCCATGCGTTATAAGGGTACCTGATAATGAGCAGTGAAAGATCTTGTCAGTATGCTAGCCATATGGTATCCTGGCATACTCTCTGTTGAACACCCCCTGTCCCCGGGGAGCAGTAGATGGTTACTGAGTGTTTAGGCTCATCAGGGTAATAATTGTAATACATTGAGCGCTTCGGGCCTCATGGGAAAGGCGCTTTACTAATGTTATACATTATTATTATTATATAGAAACTGTTTAATTTCAAATGAAGATGCTTTATGCCTCAGAATTATGTGACATGATATTGAAGTGATCTAATTTTCTGACGAATTCATAACCTAGAGCAGGATTCAGCTTTAATTCTGGAAGATTAATTTGCCATGACCACCAATATTGAAATTAACGAAACCTGAGCGACCTTATATCTTCGCAACGTTCTCATATAGTACAGAATAATTTATAGTACGATTCATGCCTCAATGTCGACGAAGGACATCGGCGAGAATAGTTTCTGTTGCACGGACTCCAAGATTTCAATGGACCATTTCTGTGTCACAATAAAACAATGATAAATATTACCTCTCTTCTCACCAACCACCAGAGTGCGCTGTTAAATATAGTCTATCTCTTCCTAAATACGTTTCTGGGATATAAGATATTAGATCTGAATCGAAGACACATGTCCGGAAATGCTTCTACAAATTAATATTATTTTATCGATATGTTCTTTATTACACAAAACCCCTATTATATCATTAGAAAAGCCATTATATATTTCCTTATATCTCACTATTGACGAATAGGCGCGTGCTTCCCGCTAACTTGACATCGCACCAACAAGTGACTTTACATTGAATCAGGCGGATTAATACTATTTCGTAAAGCCGCACATGACAGCAACACAAAACAAAGCAAAATGATTGCTTTGTTAATTAAAGTTAAAGTTTTGTCCAACTTCATTGCACTGACGAAAATAGATACAAAAACAAAGTATCAAATTGGGGGCTATATTTTCCGTCGAGCGCGTAAATACTGTCGTATAAGGCTGTGAAGCGTCTCAGCCAACAATGTAAATGTGTGTATTTTTAAGCTTCTGTTAAGGTTTTGATTTGTTAAAAAGGCATAAAGCTCTATTTTTTTTTCATGTGATATACAAGATCTTCAACTCGTTATGTTGGAATATATAAGAATTTATGAAACTCGTTTCATAAATTTGATTCACAACTCGTTTACGACTCATTGTGAATCAAATTTATCAAACTCATTTAACCCTTTACCCAACAGAACGGCCCTGTGCCAATGCATTCTCTTATATATGCGAGTCGACCATAGGTCGCCTCGCATATATAAGAGAATGCATTGACTTAACACATATTAAAAATGATAAAATTGTCAAAGAATGTAGAAAAATATTATAAAAATTGTTAAAGAATGTAAGAAAAAATGGTAAAAATATTTTTTTTAGGCCAATGCATTCTATTATATATGCGAGGCGACCTATGGTCGACTCGCATATATAAGAGAATGCATTGGCACAGGGCATAACTGTAACCATCACAATGTGGTCGATGAACCGGTTCCAATGATATCCATATTTGTATGGTGTTATTGAGACAGACCGAAGATATTTTAGGCTGTTGAAGCTTTATTTGGGCGTTTTTGGCCGGTTTGTTGGGTAAAGGGTTAATAAAATCTTATATCCCAACATAACTCATTGGAGATCTTCTATATATAATGCGAATATCAAGTGGGACAGTTTTTCGTTACGATTTTTATGATTTTTAGATAGAGTAATCTTACATGTTACACACCGAGCCGTAAAATGTTCCAAATTGATTGTATTATACCAGGACATTCGAAATAAACTCAATATTAATTGATAGAAGCGATTCCAGACAGGTGTCTTCGATTCATATATATCATTCTGTACTCAAGAAACTACAACAAACTTATATGAAGAGATAGACCATCTTTAATTATCTGGTTTTCTCATTTTGGTAAATAGGATAAACGCTCTTTGTTGACCGATGTTGTAGAATTTACATGATCCATGGATTCTTTTTGGGGCGAATACTTTATATCACTTGGAGATAAGATCAATTCGAAGGGTGGGCTAAAGTTCAACGTTGAATGTCTCTTTAGCCTTCATTTAATTACTACATACTCACTAACGAGTTGTTCACTTGGGATATTTTTCAGATAATAAGTTGAACAAAGGGCGTTAAACTTTGTTGACATTCTGTAACATGAACATTATTTTCAAGCGACTGAATATAGCGATGTCTCAAGATTAACACAATTCTGCAAGTCAGACTGCCGAATCGATTCGCGAACTCGTTGTGCAAATGGATGCCTCTCTGGCTGGATTCATCATCTCCAGTTTAAACCAGGTTTATGGAAACATCTAAACCACAGCGTGGCAGCTAAATCGTAGTTTAAACTCGAGACCACATGTCTAAGTGGCCCATGTGTCATCCCTTGTGTAAACCTGTTCCAGGCAGTCTATGGTTTAGCAGTGGTGTCTCTATATCGACCAGCTAAACAACCTTATACTGGTATAATGCGGATCGCCGCGTTCTATCGACAGCGAAGTAAACAATTAAGATACCGAGCATATTTTGATTAAATATTTATAAGCGAGACGTGCTCACTCATGTAAAGTGTATTGGGTTAAGTTTTATTACCTTAAACCGACAACGAAATCATATATATCATTCAACGGTCCAGTAAATTGGAACTGACGAATTCGGTCCCTGTGTTTTTGCATACCTGTAGGCCTTTCAATGTATTGTATACTGGTAGGCCTCTCAGTGCTTTACACTAGCCTCTGACATGAGAGCAATTTGGGTATTTGACGAAATATGAATATCAATAGTTCCATTTTGTTCTTTTTGCAAAAAAAAAACAACAAAAAAATCACGGGAAGACATATATCAATAGTAAATTCGTCTGGGAACAATCTGACCCGCGTTTAAAGCGGAACAATAGTGTGCATGCACCAAGTAATAGCACCCTCTCAGATGACCTAGCTAACTGACAGATACAAAATTGCTGGTATTTATTTCGCCCAATTTGGGCGTTTATCTGATGGCTGTTTTTCATCTGACGTGTGTGTCGGATAAATGATGTGGAGGATTTATGTAAATGTTAGCCCAAACTACTTTTCCAAGTAACGATGGTTTTGTTGTTTATTTTGAGGAATAATACCGCATCAGATGAATTCAGCCCAAATATGTTAACAGTTGTCGTGTAGAACATTTGCAGTAGGTTAGCGTTATTTAGTATTTGTGGATGTCCTTTAACATGGGGAAAATAGACTACTGCGCTTAAACGAGCATGTGAATTTGTCGCTTTTAATGTATAGCAACTTGATAATCAATAACAGAGGCAATCTCTGTCAAATACAGTCGCTCTATTTACGGTATTAATTGCGGAACTTTCTAAAGTAAACTACGCGTAAACGGGTACATACTATAAATTATAGAAGGTGTCGGATCGGCCTAATCTCCCCAGGGCCAACTAGCCCCAGTCGACGTGTGCCAATTCGGCACACACTATAAGATGTATCCGATGCCGAGCCCGACTCGGAATAAAAGGTGTAACCGGGGTGTTATATAGCGTTTGGTCCGTTGTTTCTCAATGAATATTATTGAAATTTGGTGTATATGTCCGGGCTGGGACATGGAATACAACGACGTTTGAATTGTTTTTAAATTTACCAATTTGTTGATTTTATTCATTTTTTTTCCGTTCTGAAACACACTATACATGTGTATAAAAGGTGTGAGCATGGACGTAAATGAGATACATCGCTGGTGTGAGCGGACTTGATGTCGCATTATCTTCTTTGTTTATAAATGGACAAGACTGAAATATAGTGCATATGTCCGGGTTATGACATGGACAACATTAACGTTTGAATTGTTCTTAAATTCACAAATTTGTTGATTTTATTCAACTTTTCGTTCTTTCATTCTATAAAGTGTAAACGGTCGGCCCCATTTAAAAGGTTTAGCGGCTTATGTGCTTAGTGTTATAGGTAATCGGATTAACTAATTGGCGACTCTAAACTATTGTGTTTTGGGGTATTTGAGCTTTTTTGTGAAATAATAATTGAGGACGTGAATACATTTATTTTAAATGATAATAAACACATACAATATAATAACGAACACGAGACATACATAATTTATAAACTGTTAACAAAATATATAAAATTCAATACATGACAAAGATGACTCAGTGAAGTTTATAAAGTGAACATAAAAACATTAAGGTAAGAATCTTTTTAAGGAATGCAACTTTATTTAATGATAATAAACACATAAATTAAAATAACAAACATGAGACATACATGATTTATAAACTGTTAACAAAATATATCAAATTCAATACATGACAAAGATGACTCAGTGAAGTTTATAAAGTGAACATAAAAATATTAAGGTAAGAATCTTTTAAAGCATTACTAAACTGTTTAGCACAGACCACAGTCCACTTCACTCATCCGATCATCACCAAACTTCATATTTATCTTGATATTGATCTATCAGATAAGAGCTATCAAATATTTTTGAATTTCATAGGGAAAAATGGTCGCCAGCGGCCATATTGCATTTACGTTATATGTTATCGCGTCATGTCGATATCTAGTATTACTTAGAAATTTCACCTTTCCAGATTCATAATTGCTCCATTGACTGTAACAGGTGAAATTATTCCCCTATTCGGATAGAGTGTCATTGAAACTTTATTTTGTCAGACTGTCTGTATTGTCACTGATTATATGTGGCAATAATCTGTAATAAGATGTAGCACTATTTTATTTTATATTTACATGTAGTGCTGTTTTTATACAACAATTCTAATTCCCCCTAGATCATCATGTGATCGACCATACATCGCGCGCGAGGACCTGATTGAATTAAGGGGGGTTTTATGGATCACTTCTGTCCTCAAGCTAGATTATACTTATGCCATTTAATGGCATGTTTCTAACGTGGAGGGTTCCAGATGCTTGAACACCACCACTCTTCAATTCACACCAAGTTCTCAGCTGTCATGTTCGGATATTAGAACCCATAGCCATGATATATGGTTTATTGTGTGTATACTAGTAATATAGTTATTTTCAGTACCTTTATATACCAGTACTGTGTATAACAATGCATATAAATGAATCCATGTATACATGTATATTGATTCAACGGATTCAGTGGTTTTGTCCATCAGTCTATCAAATTTTCGGGGAAAACATGCATGGCCACCAGCAGTACAGTGAGTACACCCTGCTAAATTTCAAATTTGATTCAATTGGCGCACCCTGCAGCCAGCTTTTATTGGAGAACTTTTTCTCATGTGGATATTTTGGGTCACCGCTAGATGTGAGCCATATTTTGTTCTCATACTTTCCTTGTGAAAACATCACTGCCAGCCGTGATCTTGAATTTTACTATTTTTATGGCTAAATAATTTGGTTGATCCTACAGACGACACCCCTTGTCCGATCGTCACCAGATTCCACAATGATCTTCTGGATAACCAGGGTGAGAGTAATCTAATTTTTTCCGAATTTCGTTAAAAAACATGACCACAGGCAGCAATTTGGTATCTTACTCTTTTGCATGACTGAATTGTTTAGCAACTGTACAGATATATCCCTCATCTGATAGTCACCAAACTTCATATTGATCTTCGGGCTGACAACAAGATGGGAGCTATCGAATGCTTTGAATTTTTTTGGAAAACATTGTCGCCAGCAGTCATCTTCTATTTTGGTTTTTATATACATGTATATTTCTTCATGCGGATAGCCAGTATTACGTAGGTACTTCAACTTTCCGCATTCCTGTCATCATTTGAAATATAAAAATTTACCTGATACATGCACCCTTCAAAATTTGTTTCCTCGTATCTATTTTAATGACCCGTATGGTAATATTGATATAGATATATTTGTCAAACATTTCTTTGTACAATATACAGGTATTCAGTTTGTAACTAAATCTAGAAATATATAATAGTAGCTGGTGGACCCGACTTCGTCCTGGATGTTCCCCTCTGATTTTCGGAGAATTGCGCGATTTAACCTATAATTGACCATTTTAAAGGTGAAGGTCATGTCGGGGTCACGATTTGACCCGTCCAAAACACTCCCCGGACAAAATGTCCGACAAAAGAACCCGTCGAAATCCGCCCGGCTTTACCCGATTTGACCTTGAATTGACAATTTTGAATGTCAAGATCAGGTCGGGGTCATGATTTGACCCATCCGAAACACTCCTGGGACAAAAGTAACGGTAGGTATCAAATTTCGTTGAAATCCTTCCGTTTTACCAGATTTGACCTTGAATTGATCTTTTTGAATGTCAAAGTCAGGTCGGGATCAAGATGTGTCCGTCCCGTCCAAAATACTCCCTGGAAATAATTTCCCCTAGGATTTCGTCAAATATGTCCGGCAGTTTTCCCGGACATAGCTAACAGACAAACAGACAGACAAATGTCCAAAATTTATATTGGACTAGCTGATGTACTCGACTTCATTCGGGCTATTTAGGGATTTTTTTGTGATCGCCTCCATCTGGACAGTACCCAGTATATACAGCGTCTGGCCAAACTATTGTTCAATTGGTCCAGAAACATGCCTATATCAGCACGTTCGAGGACATGGTCCCACGTGAAATTGGACGTGTCCATATTGCTCCCGGGATCGAAGTAGTCCTACACACAAATTTTTAGTCGGATCGGTCAAGGTCCAGAAACATGCCTATGAGCGAGGTCAAGTTGACACGTTAAATACCAAATCCGAGTCGGATCGGTCGAGCAGTGTTAGAGTCTATAACACATACACACATACATTCATACATACACACATACATACAGGTTTTCCAAAAAGTATAATCGATAGCTACAACAATTCTATGGTAGATAGTTCACGGGCGACCTGATGTATGCATCTTAGTTTTCTTGTTCTTTATGATAATTGTTTTTTTCAATATTGAACTATTCATGTTATTTAGCGTCAGAAGGTCAATGGGCTTATGTAGAACACATGTAGGCCTCCATTTGCACTATACATTTTAAAGGCGGGATCGGTTGGGGAGTGTGTTTAATTGTATGATCAAAATATATCTTAGAATTCCAGGTAAGTCCTTTTCATTTGTGAAATACAATTGAATGTGTGTCTCTTACCAGAGAACACTCCACATCAGTCACACATGATCCCTTTATTACAAGTCTATCTGACAGAGAGTTGCAAATGTGTCCAATACTGCATCGGCATCCCTAAATAGATACCCATCTCTCTTGGCTCCCATCATTTGCATCTCGGCGCCAGACGTACCAGGGTTGTCTGCTCCCCATTCTATCCATGTGAACTGTTGTCCTGTGTGTGAATACACCACCCCGTTGTTTGTCAGCTCATGGCCGTCGAACCAGATTCCGCCTGTGATCGAAGAACAGAGTTGAAGCACTCAGAAGTCTTATATATAAAATATAGATACATAATTGTATACCTGTAAGTATACATGTACAAGATACAAGATACAAGATTTTATTGCAATAACACCTCAGTGGGCAGTTGCAAGCATATAACATATAATATAAAACATACATATACAATAATAGCATGAATTAAACAAAACCCGACTAAGTCAAAATTTATATTCAGTATACTCACTCACAAGTTGTTCTTATAATTATTATGCACTTGATAAAATCTGCCGTTTTCAAAGAAGGACCGGATCATTTCGCATATGATATTTATGGTATCAATGTGCCTATTTTCCATTATATAATAAAATTTATTGTCTTCTGTCATTCTGTGGAAATCGGTTTTATACTCGCCTATTGCTGCGAAACAACTGATGCGAATGTTTTCGTATTGTTCATAACAAAGTGTGATTCGGTCTCAACCGAGTTTGTCCTACAGACAGGACATATTCTATCCTCTATATCTGGCGGGGGCTGTTTGTGTCTTCCCTTCTCAATCTCAAGCTTGTGATTACTTACGCGTAAACTTGTAAAGAGAGTTCTCGCGTCAGCAGATTTGGTATTGGTAATATACGGTTCCACCTCATATCTGCGTTTGAAAATGCGATACGTTCTTAGTTTATTACCACCGATTGATCTCGTATCATCAAAAACGTCCTTCACAAAACAGTTAATGTGATCTATTTTCAGCTTTTTTTATCAGTTCTTGTTCTTGAATTCCACTGTCTTCGGCAATATCGATTCCAAGCTTCAGTAGTAATACATTCCACGATTCCGTGGATAATTTCGAATTAGTTGATTCAACGTAGGCCGCATAAACTAATGTATGACGCTTTGACTTAGAAATTTTATTCCTATATCTGAAACTCTTTAAAACCGCGTCATGAAATACGGGGAATCTACCCAGTTCTGCACGAGAAGCATGGTTCGACGCTTTTCTATTTATACAAAGTACATTTTTGCAGAATTTCAATTGAACCTGCTCGCAAGGTAAAGAATCAGTATGTGAGGTGTACCGCGATTATGATTAAAATGATTAGTCCAATAACAGACTAATATACTACCTAATAGTCTAGGCATTGCTGGGGGTGACCGTCGGGGGGGGGGGGGGGGGGGGGGGGGAATTTATGCGACCACCATTTTTTTAATGGGAAAATTACTCTAGTTTTCGAATTAAGAGGGCGCCGAACAGAAATAGGTGACAAAATATAACTTTCCACTATGTTTCATAGGGTATCCTACCTAAAAAATTACATATTGTCAGATGTTAACAGACATTTGTCAACTGGTTAACAGGGCATCAAAATCGGAAAGATTTTAAACATATTTGCAAATTATGGAAGGAACGTAGACATTTATTCAAGATTCAACATCGTTTTGATGCTTTCGTTCTGATTTGGTGACTTCATGGTAAAGGATGTAACGAGGCGCGTCAAAAATGCATGGCGATTCAGATAACGTGTCGTATGTCAACTCTGTAAAAACATAGCATATCATTCAAATACTTCCAAGTTATATACCTTTGGAAATGGTAGGGTATTCCCCATATAATGATGTTCATACTTACATTATATCTCTCTCCAAGTATTGACATAATAGAAAAAAACTTAACGCCCCCCCCCCCCCCCAATTTCACAAATAACCACATAGATGCGTCCATGCAGTTTGTGTCCAATGACAGTGCAGAACCGTCCGGAGACACTGATCATGTAAAACATCGTTCAAATCCTAGAGTAGGAAGGTAATCAAATCCAAGATGGCGTCCAAGATGGCCGCCAATTTGTATATTGACACTACACCAGATGTATGCTAACCAGACTAGAACATCGCGAGTGCTTTATATAATATGGCATTTGATTGGATGGTGTCTGTATCTTAATACGTATAAGGCAACTGGCTACGCAAAACCGATGATGGAGACCAAAATGACCGCAAAAATAAACAGAACTGTTCCGATAAAACGACCAACTTCTGAGTTGCAAGAAAATCGCATGGTATGACTGTTGTAGCTTATTTGTTCTTACATATATGTCATTGTGGCCAATGTGATCCGTATCTGAAGAAACTAGAGGCATTAAGAGAGTAACTGCTCATTAATTTCTCGAAATAACGACATCATATAATGTCAAATTGCCTAAATAAGACCGACATTCAACCTGACATTGGTGGTATATATATGTCAATGTTCTGCTACACGATGCCACAACTGCAAACATCCACGTTAGTATAGCAATAATGGAAACCACAATGCCGATTAAAACATACCTATGCAATAATAGTTCTATATTAAATTATCAATAACTAAAGGAGTTGTTCCATACTAGTAGCACATTAGGCCCTCAATCATAAACCGTCTGGAGATAATGGACCTATCTCTATTCCCGATAATTGATAATATACGAAGAAGTTGGGCAACTTTGTTCACAATATCTCGCTAATGTTGTATTGCTTATCATGGTAGTTGGTTTCTACGTTCAAAGAAGTGATGTTCCAATGTAATAACCGACAATAATCACCAGCAATTTAGACCGAATTAAAATTGTTTTCTCTATATTTCCTCGGGTGCCACCAGGGGGTTTGCATAAGCAGTTCTAATTCGTATTTGTTTAGTACTTCTCAACTATGAGGATTTAGATAACATTAAACGGTTACAGGTTCGTTGCAAATACTCATTTTATGAACTATTCGCAGTGGCAACCGATAGTTTAAATCAATTTCCCACCAACGTACTGTATTCATGGGTGTCCGAGTAGTGGTTGACGATTTAATTCACAGGTTTGTGCCCTCACTTCTATATTATTTATTTCACTCCGGCAGTCCAAGATTCACGTCGCTGTCGCAATATATTAATACATCTATTGAGCGTTTTGTTATGATATTGATCCATTTTCGTCAAGAGACGAAGAAATGATAAGTTTCTACCATATTTTATATTGGATAAGGCCTACCAATTCGTAGACAATTTCGTTAGACATTTAACCACTGATAACATGATTTCACCGTGCTAGTAATTATCAGCACTGAGTAACATACATCTAGCAGATCTACACAGCCGGGTGACACGATTAAGTTGATATGTGGATGTTATATGAACATAATTTAATCATTAGCTGTCAACTCGGTGAACACCGTAAAACAGTTGGTTGGCACATGTGCGCGGGCATTTCTGTCAAGTACAATAATCCGAGAAGTTGCGATTGATGCGCGGGCTTTGCACGCTTGCTACTAAGTTGTTAGTCCACTGTGACAGTATTGTTGGATTCAATTGACCCGATCAATCAAATGATGAAATCAAGTCTCTCTTCAGCTGGATACGTGATTGTTCCCAACACATAGTTGTTTATCACAAGGAATTTATAAATGATATGGGTATATATAATTGATATATATTAATACTGGGACTAAATTAAAATTATAAGAAATAACTCTTATTTCGATTTAATAAGGTGGTGAGTTAGAATCGACAATTTTGAAGACAAATTAACTTTAATCGCATAACCTTAGTCGAGACTAGATCGATTTATTAGATGTAACACCTAACTGATTTTCGAAGGGAAAACATGTTTGCATTATCTGTGTGTAATTTTACACGTACCATATTTGAACCCATGAAGTATCTCGATCTAAATCCTACCAGGTGTACACATAAGAAAGTAGAGAGATTACTAATTTAATATGTTTGAAGCAAAGGGCGTGGCTACTTTTGATGTTTCATATGTGTTGGATACTATGTGTAAGTTTGCTATATGCCTTGCCACCTGTCGGCGACGAATTTATATTATGAGCAAATAGGTCCAACAGCCACCAAATGTCTGACTGCGATTGTCTATATATGTCACACATTCAACCCAACGGCAATAACTTGACAACCAACGTGTGTCATTGTCGAATACAGGACCGTCGCCGTATGCAACTGTGTAACCTGGCTCACATGGTAAACTTAGTGAAATAATACCTACCCATTACGGCTTCAAATCCCGCAATATTAAAGCTAAACATAAGGATTCAAAATCAATTGTTTTCTGACTCGTCTACTTAGATGATTGCACACAATAACTACCACAGCTATGTACATTATCTGATATTTGTGATAATCGCAGGCTTGCATATATGCTTTCGGTCAGATACATATAAATGTTCTACGCATATCGTACAATTTATCATGGGGAGAAATAACAGAATCATGAATATTTGACATATATCAGATAAGTAAGTTCTTCCATTGCAGAAAATTGGCGATCGTGCGAATGATCTGCTACTTACTGTTTGTGTTAAAAGTACTCCACGGCTAGTATACTTCTCGATAATGTCTTACATACACCTGTAGAGGATAAACTCTGTTTTAATTAGATAAGCTTAGTGTAGTCTGAGTGGTCTTGTGAGAATAGTCGCTGGGTGGACCAACTAATTCCGCCGCTATTGTTGGTAACATGTGACCAACGAGTTGTCATCCCGTTTGATGAAATGGATCAGCATCAGCGAAAGGGACAACTTTAGTATGACAAGCATCGTGCTAATGCCTGAGCAACTGAGTATATTACACTTTGAACACGTCTTCTAACAGTGTGGCTTTCTAATCCTTGTACTTGAAATTTCATCGTTGGACAATGTCCTACATTGCTCCATACTGATATAGAAATTAGATTATATAGCTTTATCCTATTCGGGTACTGTACGTGAATCTAATAGTTGTGTACGTGTGACGGAGAATCGTCCAATACCTACAGTGTGAGACCAACTTTCATGCATACAAAATTCATGTGACTTAGCACAATCAATACCCACGCCTCACACTTACTTACCATTATCATTTAAAGCATTAGCATTTACAAATTAGGGCCAGTTTTCATAATATTCTACCTGTTCCTATCAAACGCTGAAAGTTGGTTCTGTGCAACGTGCTTGGGGTGAGCTCCAAGTCACTTGATATTATTTCAAACGGCCTTGTATAAAGTTAAATACTGAATGCATATAATGAGTTTAAATATATTGTGATAGCAATGTGAATCCTGGGCAGCCGGTAATATATAAAATAATATGAAAGCGAAGGCATATATATAACTCGCCGAACTCATCAGACACTACGCAGACATACATGATATATAGTACGTTAACAGGACAATAATTAAACTATTGGTCGTCAATGTGTATTCATTACAACAATTAATACACCTGCAATGGTGTATATCAATTGTAAGAATTAAGCCCTGCTAAAAATATACTCAAATGAACTGCTTAAGTAAATAAGCATAAATCCACGTGTGATGGGACCATAGCAGCTGCGAGAATATAACGACACAGCTACTTGTTCGGTCAGGTTTGTTTGAGATTTGTTTCGGTTATTCCAATGGAACATCACTCCACTGAACGTGAAAACCAATGACCCCAGTACGCAATTGGCTA
The DNA here is from genome assembly GCA_032622095.1 of Siphonodentalium dalli. Taxonomy (NCBI): domain Eukaryota; kingdom Metazoa; phylum Mollusca; class Scaphopoda; order Gadilida; family Siphonodentaliidae; genus Siphonodentalium; species Siphonodentalium dalli. Next base: position 191,410,529 of record CP136064.1, read on the forward strand.
CATTGAAGATATATATAAACTAAGTTGTCCATTCTTTGCGTATATATATACGTCACATACCCGCACTTATCAGGATTCAAAATTGGTTGTCATCGCTTGACGGCTTATGAAGTGGGTCTAATGAGCCATTAGCATGGGACATCTACAATACAATGGTTATTGAGGATTGAATATGTATATTTAGTCGGCATTGTAGCTTCCATTCTTATTGTACGAAAATAAAGTCAGCAGTTCCATCATCAATCAGAACGTTGACTTGCATGCCACAAAATGGATGTCAGATTGAAACACAGCCCCATTGTGGCAATTTGGCATTGCATGTCGATTTTGAGAATAAAAATGAGCATTTACTTTCTCAATGCCAATAGTTATTATCGGATTCGGATCGCATTATCTACAGACATATATGCAAGAACGAATAAGCTACAGAACTCATAACATGCAGATGCTATTGCAACTCAAAAGCCGGTTGTTTTATTGGAACATTTTTGAGTTTTATGGCCGCCATTTTGGTTTCCATCATCGGTTTTACGCAACCAGTTGCCTTATACATATTATGATACAGCTTCTATGAAATAAAGATCAGTTACAATAAAGCACTTGCGATGTTCCAGTCCGGTGTGCACACTCGTTGTGTACAGAGTGCCATTATAAAACTTGGCGGCCATCTTGGACGCCATCTTGGATGTTATTACCTTCCTAATCTAGGATTTGAACGAAATCTTACATTCTCCGTGTCTCCGGATGGTTCTACCATGTATGACACTATAAAATGTGCATTGTCCATGTTTTATTGGACACAACCTGAATGGATGCATTTAAAGGTACTCAACCCGTAAAGAGGGTCCCCATCTCAACAGATTCCAACAACAACAATCCGATCAGAGGGTCCTATATTACTATTTCTTTGGCTTTGGGGGTAAAAAATATTTGATTCGAGTCGAGGAACCCATCAAACAAAGCTCAGAGTTATTAGATATTGATTTTTCAAATTTGTTATGTTCTCGAGATGAGTACCAATAACTGCCGTAATCTGCTCTGGATGTGTACTCCAAAGCTATTCAAACAGACAAGGATGAATAACTCTAAAATCAAGTGGTAGTTTTAACACAATTTTGACTGAGTTCTGGGCCAGATAGTATTCCCGATAATGAAAAATAATAGATTTCTAAAATCGATATCTAACAAATCTGAGCTTTGATGGGTGACTTCCTCGACTCGAATCAAATATTTTTGACCCCCGAAGCCATTGAAATAGTAATTGAGAGGAGTTTTATCGGGTTGAGTACCTTTAAGTGGATATTTGTGAAATTGGGGTGAGGCAGGGGGGGGGGGGTAGTAAACAATTTGCAGGAAGGTACGCCGTTTTTTTTGCATTTAGCATTTTCGGGGACCCACCACCCACAAACATGCAAACAAAATATTTTAGTCCCAATTTTTTTACACCCACCCCCCCAAATTTCACTAAACTTTTCATAAAATTCTACTGATATCACTCATATGACTGGGAATTATCTCAATTAGTTAAAATAACAGTTTAACCTGTTTCAGAAGCTGTTTTAATTGAAAAAAAAATGTTTTATAAATTGCTGATCATCTGTAAACCTAGATCATTGTGCAGAATACACAAAATTCGTGGGCATAGAGTCACTTGTTTAACAATTCACCTCACCATTGGCATCCAATCACTCCCTGTATGCATATCGGTCACACCCATGGCCATATAACCAATAAATATATACAATGTACATACACAAAATTTCATAATTTCTAACTATTTCTAACTATTTAACTTATAGGACCGGTTCTATACACATTGTACACTCTACCTCTGGGAAACTTGATTCGGAAACATGGACTCAACGTACATATGTACGCGGACGACACGCAAATTTACGGTTCTGTCCCTCCATATGGCCTGTTGTATTTAATAAGAAAAGTGGAATTTTGTGTCTCTGACGTCAAGAGGTGGATGTTGTCTAATAAGCTTAAATTAAATGATGACAAAACTGAAATAATTGTGTGTCCCCCAGCCGGTAAGCACGAACCATTCACAATCAGAAGTTTGAACATCGGCGGATGTGAAATTGAGCCTACAATGTGTGCGAAAAATCTCGGTGTCAACATTTCTAATTCTTTATCCATGGACGCTCAAGTACAACACATTTCCCGTACCATACTAATTGAACTTATGGGCCTTAGTCGTCTTCGTCCATACTTAACAATGCCTGCGGCGAAAAAGGTTGCTTCTTGTAATATTATGTCAAGATTGGACTATTGCAATGCGCTTTTAGTGGGAAGTTCACAAGAACAATTAAGTCGTCTGCAACGTCTACAGAACTCAGCCGCGAGGATTGTAGTGCGTGTTCCGAAATCAACCCATGTCTCTCCAATTTTGAAAAACCTACATTGGCTCCCAGTGCGCGCGCGAATTGATTTCAAGTTAGCAACGTTCTGCTATCGTTACTTTAATTCATCTGCACCAGCATATATCTCGGACATTCTTACGTTGTATGTACCAGGCCGTGATAACCTCCGTTCAAAGGAAAAACAGCTTCTGGCTGTTCACATGGGTAAATATATGAAAATTGAACGTCGTCTGTTTACACACGCCGCACCAAGTGTCTGGAACTCCATCCCTCTCGACATTCGTCGTTCGCACTCTATCGACATCTTCAAGCAACGACTTAAGACGCACCTGTTCAATATTTACCCGCACACAACTAGCCGTAGATAGCAACATTGCATCTTTCTCCGTATCCATTGATAGTAAATATTCTAATGTCTGTACATGTGTATAACCTGCATATAGAGTCCCAAGCGCTTCGAGCTACACCAGGGATGAAGCGCTATAAAATGCTATATATTATTATTATTAGTCTGTCAACCAGCCCATTAGCTAACATATTCCATACCACTTATGTTAGTCTATTGGAGCAACTTACTTCTGGTATACTAAACTAGCTGAAACAGGCTCCCTTGGGGAGCCTATATTCAGCATCGGAGATATATGTGGCCCCCTTTGTGTGACTTCGCAAACATTTTTATCTTAGACAGAGCCTTCATTTAGCGGCGGCCCCTTTGTGTGTTTCATGCACATTTGGTCATTGAAACATTTTGATATATATATTGTTTTAATATATATTTTTAAAAGATTGAATTCCTTGCTCAATTTAACAAAACCAATTTTTTTTTTTAAATTAAATGTTTTGAAAAACTAACACGATTAGAACATCCGCCAGGGTACCCCGAGTCACCACACCCAATTTGGTTGAACTCGGTCCAGGGGTCTGAGAGAAAAATCCGGACAGATCCTACTCGTTTATATATATAGATGACAAGCAGTCACAGCACTATACCAGATTTGGATACGTTCTGTCTTGTGAGAGATCATCTGAGTTGAAAGATATGCACATAATTCACTGATTGGTTTGATGCACTTATGACAGATATTTTCTACCCATTGATAGTCACATTAATGTTTGAGACAGTTGCTCGCTCTTTTTACATGCACACAATGGTCTAGGAATTAGTTACATCATGTTTACTTATATATGCAAACTTAGGTCTTTGTACAGGATACACACAATTCCATAATTTCTAACCGTTTCCCGATTAGTCTGTCAACTAGCACATTATCTAGCATTATGCCTTAACACTTTTGTTAGTCTTCTGGAGCAACCTCTGTTATAATAAATGACAAACAGTCACTATGCCAGACTTGGATACTTTAGGTGTTGTGAGAGTAACAGATCATATGAGTTGATAGACATGCAAATATTTCACTGATTGGCTTGATGCACAGTGTTATGACAGTTGTATTCCAGCCATTCATAGTCACATTAATGTTTGAGACAGTTGCTTCCTCTTTTTTCATGCACACAATGACCTTGGCTTTAGTTAAATCAAGACAAGTTTATTTATTTCAGTTTTCATTTCTCTAATCTACTTTCCGAAGGGTGTCGAGAAGGATTGTTTTCACCCCATCGCCCCATACATGCAACATGCCATATAGCTCAATGTCATCTCTACTAGGGCCCATATGAAGTCCCAGTAACATAAATATTGTGTTTTTGCAGTTATAAATTCTTATAATATGTTTTAAACTGTTACAAATGTCATGTAAGGGCACAAAAGGTCTTTAGTAAAAAAATTGCATGAGGGTGAAAAAAACGTGATTTTTGCCCCTCGGGCCACCCACCACCCCGGCATACCTTCTTGCAAATTTTTTACTACCCCCCCCCCTGGGTGAGGGTTCAGTTTTTGTCGATTAGTTTACCAACTGGAGATATATAATACAGATAGGAGCATTATTTCGTAGGGAATACTCTTCCATTTCCAAAAATATATAACTTGGACGAATTCGACAGATATGCCGCTATATTTGCACAGTTGGCGCACGACACTTTGTCTGAATCGCCTTGAATTTTTGATGCGTCACGCTACATATTTTACCATGACGTCACGAAATCAGAACGAAAGCAAAAAACAATGTCGAATCTGATTAAGTGTGAAAATTAGTCCCATAAATTGCAAATATGTGTTCATTCTTTCCCATTTTGATGCCCGATCAGCCGGTTGTCTATTGTCTGTCAAACAGCTGGAAATGTGCCTATTTTTCGGTAGGGTACCATATGAAACATAGCGAAAATGTATATTTTGTCACCTATTTCGGCTCGGTGCCCTCTGAATTCGAAAACTAGAGTAATTTTCCCATAATAAAAGATGGTCGCATAAATTCCCCGATGTGCGACGGTCGCCCCCAGCACCGCCTAGACTATATGACGTTTTTGTCTGGTCGTTGAGACCCGGCTATATATGAGGTGAACAAAGAAGAAATTGATAACACGCCATGGTTTGTCGAATGAGACAAATGAGATGTATTGCCCACTTTGGGGGAATTACTCCTAGCGATTTGGTTCTCTGCTGAGTTTTATTTACATTCTCTACCCAGTAATGTTTCCTATTCTTTGCATTTGTGCTCATTTTCGTTATATCGTCATACTCAAAGAAATCTTTCTGTCACGCATTTACTAGCATCATTCCAAAAGAAGGCTTGTACTTTGACCCAAAATCGGGTCAGTTTATCGTCATAATTTCAAATGTTATTGAGAAATTACTAGGTATTTTTTCACAGCATTCCATGGCATTATTTTACCTGTCCTCTGGTGTCCTCCGGATCATTATCACGAGACGGACCACACTTATTTACTTTACAAAGGTATGTTATTACAAATACCGGCAGTACTTATCAGTATTTTTGTCTATGTTTATAAAATGTTCTCCCATCGAGCCGATCATTGGTTAGATTCACATTAAATAGATGAGAATAACAATCGGCTTTATTTAATTTAATTTACTTTTTAAAAAGGGTTATTATTGTCACAAACAAGTTTAATGTATCAATATGTGCTTAAAGTTGATGCATAGGTTCACAGAGCTCGCTAATAAGTCGTTGTGATAAGACTAATTAGTGATGTAACAAATTCCACCGGCCGATAATTACCCGGGGTATCAAACCGCACTTCTGTGTACACTCAGCTGGTTAAAAGCCTGGTTTGGACTGGGACAGTGTTATAGAGGCGCTGTCCGCGTCATGCAACTGTTGGAAATTATTTGACCTGATCGACACCCCAATAGTTCGAAGTGTTACTGTTTAAGTCCAAATTTCCGATCCGAAATTGGGAAATATTCGACTTTAAAAATAAAAATATAAAAATAAAATAAGTTCACACTGAATAGGGCCTACTAGTTAAAATCAAACTGTCAGTCAATTGTAACCTATTCTGGTCGAATATTTTTAACTGCATGGTGCTGTTTTAATTACAAACGTTTCCAAATGTTGACCAATGTTATGTGATTGACACCCAGGGGCATGGCGACAGGAGGGGGTGGGGGTGGGGGGGGGGGGGTTCGACTGGGATGGTGTCTCAAAATGGTGGTCAAAATGTTCAACAGTTGGAATTTTCATACCTAACACAACATTAGTTGGAAATTTCACACCAGCAATGGGTTGAATTATTTCTTATAGTTTGACTTTCCAACAATTTATTGGTTGTGAATTTGTTGTTTTGAGACAATCATTTGCATATTTTCCTACATTTGGTCAAAATTGTCTGAAATGGCCATTAGTTGCAATTTTGTAACATTGGGAGGGTGTGAGGTTGGAAATTTCCAACATTTCCAACGATCCATGTTCGACCCGGTGTGTTCTCGTCCCTGTCCGTAGTCGTGTGAATTTGACTGACTAGATATTAGTATTCTTGCAATGTTTGCAGGTTCATATCTCAAAACTTCCGCATACTGCATGAGCAGATCTATGGTTGACACAGTGAATTATGTTCCTACATCTGGCTAGTGACCACAATTACCACTGATCCATTCAGGATATAGGCTAGCATCCAAAGTCAAAGCAACACACGGGGTGTAAATGGAAACTTTGGTCTGGTACAAAGCGGGGTGCAGTTGGAAATTCCAAGGTGGAAATCACTCTAAACGGAGACCCTCTAGCCAGAGTCGTTATCTCGTGGGAATCCGGATTCAGAATCTGGATTCAGATTACAGATTAGACCCCGTACGACTTGGTTCGGTAAACGAACAGATCAGAAATGGGCAGAATCAGTAAACGAACAGACCGTAATCTCAATCCCGTGGTAATCCAGATTCGGATTTGGATTCCGATTACGGACTCAAATTTCGTAATGTAAACAAACCGAGATTTCGCCACCTCGGAGTTTAAAAACACAATAAAACATAAGAATCCGTCTCTTGTGTACAAATTATTGCAGAATATAAACGATCTATATCAAAGAATTTTAAATGCGGAGACAAATTTGTTTTATCGAATGTAAAAAGGGAGAATATTACTGAAATTAGCCAAATAATAACGCTATTGATAGTAACGATGGGGGAGCTCTTCGGTTGATGGCGAAGCAAATCATTGTCGATTTTATTGTCACTTTCATATGTCCATTTCATAATTCCATCCATAAAATACCGCCCGAACGCATGTCGATTTCGAATTCGGCGGATACGTCCACGTCACCATTGACCGAATTCATGTGAACCTGCATGGATATGTCTTCTGCTGTGTTCGTTATTATAATGTTTCTTCTTATTCAAGAAATAGTAGGATTATATGATACCGATGGATTATCATATACACGTATGTACTATCTAGTCTTATAGCAATTTCATGTTTAAAATGTTTTGTTTCGTTAAATGCAGTCGTTTTGCACAATAGTCTCTGTATAGTGCACAAATACAGGCATTTTTTGGCCAACGTGCTGTACAATAGTTGGAAAATAAAGCTTTGCTCCTGAAGCTAATGTTGTGGTCTTGTGATCGCAGGTGAACTGCATCTCCCAATCGCACAAACAAAAATGTAAAGCTTATTCTAGTATCTCAGGACTATATAGTGGAAATGTCAGTCAATTTATTGATTAAGTACCCACACGTACAAGTTCTAGGGACGTGGCTAGAGGTTTCCTCAACTTTCCGGCCAACTGCACCCCCCATTGAACCAAACATCAATTTCACAGGTTCGCAGAATTCCATTTGCTCCCCTTGGAAATAGCCAACCTGACACACACTAAGATTGGAAAATTACCAACTTTTACTGGTTGAAAAATATCAAACAATGAGAACAATTCCAACCTATATATGGTGTCAAATTAATGTCCAACTAATGTTGTGTCATGCATGAAATTTCCAACTGCTGGAAATGTACCAAATTTAGTTTAAACATATTTATTTCAAATATTTGTCAAATTTAGATAACACATATGATATATACACTCTTAAAACAATAGGTACTTCAGAGTACCTACGTAGGTACTAAGCTTTGTCCCAGGGGGGAGTACCAACTTTTTGGTAATCTGGAGTACCAAAAGTTTAGGTACTCTATAGTACCAAAATGTTTGGTACTCTAGAGTACCAACTTCTTGGTACTCTAGAGTATCAAATTGTTGGTACTCTGGAATACCTACTAATTATTTATGTTCTACCCGGGCATTGTGCATATAACACCCACCCCGCATTTATGTCACCGAAGCCATGACGCTCACGATATGAAGTGCCAAGAAATAGATGCTTTCATGATACGCCCTATATATTATCTGAAGTACCAAAATATCAAGACAGGTATTCTGAAGTATTTAGGTACTACGCGTAGCTCCAGCAATTTGGTACTCCAGAGAACAAAACAGCCCAGATACCGGCAAATTTAACAATGTGACATGTTAGACTCCAAATGATGCTGCCGCGTTTAAACATCGAATTAAGTACAAAACCACAAAGACTCCCTTGCATAGTGCTAAATGAAATAATCCGACAGATCTATGACCGCGAGTCGATGGGCGGCCATTTTTTCACTTTAATTTGATCGTTTGCACACGGCACTCGATATTGACACACCCACGGTATCACCCAATCAGCATGGAGCCAACGATTGGCCCTCTGTGGAGTACCAACTGATCTGGTTCTATAACGCTAAACAGGCACTAAAGGCTTATAGTACCAAACTGTCTGGTACTATCGCGGCTTTTGGTTCTATATGGTACCTAAATCAATTGCTTTATTTGAGAGTGTAATACATACATTTGTTTATACATACAATGGGATTGGAGGACAAGTGCTGACTCACTGAAGGGTACCCCCTCTCCCATATGTTATTACACTGGGGAAAAAAATTAGTAATGGAAAAGCAACATGACTACCAAAACAAGTTGAACATATATACAGATCATCGGTCACCCCTCTCCCTAGTCCAAGTCTTCTTGTACTAAAACCAGCTAAGATATTGGGATGGCGATGCTGGCGTTTAGTCCAAGCCCGCCCTATATGCTCGCTTATGACACGGCTTAAGCGTTAGTGACCCGCTCAAATAAAACCACAATTATATGAAATAAAATATCACAATTGCGACAATAAACGGATATTTTCCGCAGAAGACATGCTATTTTATCTGAAACCCACATCAGTTGTGAATTTAAAACGGTAATTTAATGCGAAAAGAGACATTTACCTCAATGTTTACAATTTTTTTAAAGTATGCGAACTCGGTTGACCTCGCGAACTGTGTTCGGCATTTTCCGTTGAAAATATTCCGTAGATTTTGGACAACAACGCAAATTACGAAGAATTCTCCATTGTAATCGTAATTATGTGTGTCAATAAATAAAATAATAAATAGATTAATTAAACATTGAAGATATAAATGTAATACATTAAATAAATTACGGGGAATTACAACCCTCTCAAAGTTTAAAACAGTGTAAACACAACGAGTATTAGAATAAATAATATGGTGCTACATTTCCCACATTTGGTGGACTTCGGCGAAATTAAGATATATACTAAACGAACAGAGCAATATACTGCTCTTGTTAAGCACACAAAAAATCAAACAAAATTTGTATAAATTTTTAACCTTAAGTTTGAAAAGTCCCACTAAAACGGAAGAACTATATTTCGAAACTGTGTGATTCGGTTCTCCGATTATTTTATCAACACAAAGTCAAAATGCACATGGATGAAAATCACACGGATGGAAAGTCAGACACAAGAGTTCTAATTTGCTCCAATTTTGACAAGTTGCTTGCGAAAATTGTCAACAAAACTACCTTTCTGATCCTCCATTATGTCATTAAGTTTTTAGTGCGGGAATTGTTCTCAAAGCACATTGGAAACTGGACTTTGCGGCGATCGGGTTTCGCTATTTTTGTTCGGAAAACCCGCGCTATATATAGAAACGGAAAGTAGAATTCTCAGAACAAACAGCGGATTATGCCGAACTTATTCGGACCACTTCGGCTTTCGGTTAAAACGTAAACAAACAGAAACAAATCGATGTTTATGGCAATCAACCGGAATATTCTATGTGTAATTTAACATTAAAGTTAGATTATTATACACCATTGTGACCATAAGATGTAAGCCTTTCCGATGTATATAGCATCATGTATTGATTTGCTAGGTAAATCGAGTAAAATACACCACAGATTCCCGCCACAGATCGTGGGCGTAAGTCGTGTGGTAGGATTGGTATGCAAGCGGGCTTGGACTAAACGCCAGCATCGCCATCCCAATATCTTAGCTGGTTTTAGTACAAGAAGACTTGGACTACCCTCTCCCGAGTTAGTCATAAGTTTGTATATGTATTTATTTAAAATCGGGTTTGTTTGTTGCGTTTGCTGGCTTGTACGTATCATTATTTGGAACAGTTAGTCAAAAGAATCCTGATTTTTTCCTCACGTATGAATGACTGCACAGCTAAGCAAATTGTACCAAAGTTCGGGGGGGGGGGTCGATACACCCAACCAACCCCTGTCGTCACGTCCCTGTGCAACTGACAAGTTTCGTGTGTTCTTCACAACATCTTCGGAATTTGATTCAGGAGGCCTAGAGTTGTTATAATTAAATGCTTGCCCTCATCAATAAACACACTTTAACTTGAAAAAAAAGATGCGATTAAGTCGGATTGGCAGCAAATTATGTGCCGTGTATATACGCATAGAAGAAAAGCATGACTTTCACAATAAACGTGAACTTTATAAATATAAGATACAAATGATACTTGTGTCAAATACATGAGCCATGTTTGACGCTGGGAAAACATTAAACATAGTTTCGGAAACCACGTGGATTTCAAAATCTGACCTAGAATCGGGAATTAGCCCCGCCCCCGTAATCGGCTTTGGATTCTGAATCCGGATTCCCACGAGATAACGACTCTGGTCTCCGTCGACAACCCGACCTTATTTGGTTACGCCCCCATTGATCGCGTAGGGAGTACTGTTAAACAATGAGTTAAGATCGTTTAAGCTAGAGTCTATATTACTGTATTTTCTCCCGTTATGCTTAGATCTCTAAATAACCAATCATTGAGCAATTTCTTTATTTTCTTCAATTTATTTACTAATTTAATTCTACATATAGTTCTAAATAAGTCATATTGTATCACAATGATTGTAAACAAGTGACTATGATTCCAGGTTATTTCCTGATTTGTAGAGATTTCTTCACCACAACCCCGTTTTGACCCAATCCATACGACCTGAGTTTTGTGAAAATTTATTTTTAAACCGGACATTTTAGCCAAATAGTTTATGATATCGAACGCAGTTCTTAATGAATGATTGTCGCCCTGGAAGAAAAGGGTAATGTCGTCTGTATATTAAGTCACAGCTATATTAGAGTCATATACTTTTATGCCACTAATATTTAGATTATATTTTAAAGCGGTGCTAAGAATTTCTGTACATACATGTAGTATAAAAAGATGGGGTGATAATGGGCGTACTCTTTTTAGTTCTATTTTTTTCGACTTACCATTGCGGGTGCTGATTTCATCGATAATCCTGATATCACCGTCCAAGAGTCCAACTACCCATGAGTGCATTGCTTTAGATTGAAATGACATCAAGTGGCCACCGTCCTGGGTGCATTCCTCTATGGCGTCTATCCCGGTCTGTGGGGTTTCGTTTATTCTCACACAAATTGAACGATCACTATTCTCGAAGAATCTGTAACCTTTGGCAGTTGGACAGCCTGTTGAAAAATGATTTAGACCCCATGACGGTGTGATTTCTCTTCCCTGTCCATCCCATCTCGACCGGTCCAGTGCGAGCTAAGCCGGTCTGAACCGGCCCGTTACAGACTCTATGTGTATGTATGTATGCATGTATGTATGTGTGTATATATGTATGTATGTATGTATGTATGTATATGTGTGTGGGGGGGGGGGGGTGTGAACGTGCATGCGAACGTGTGAACGTGAGTGCGTGTGCGCGTATGTATGTATGTATGTATGTATATGTATGTATGTATGTATGTATGTATATGTATGTATGTGACTTCAACATGTATAATGTTGTCTGCTGTCGTAACGTGAAAATCCGCCAGGTTTCAGATGCTGCCAAATGCAAATTGTGACAAATTTCCCATACAAGTTACCTTCATCTTCGGTATAATATATGGACACTAAGTGGTGGGGACAAAATTGCGTGTTCTGACTCATCGTGGGGTACCCGAATGATTGATTTACACGTGTGTCTCTTTTTGAACCCCGATGCGGAACCGATGGGCTCAAAATCAACATTCAGTTATCAATTGGATATGTACCCGCAATGTTGACTGGGTTAAATTGTAATATTGCGTGTAAAATTAATGGAAAACTTTTGTTTGGTCCCGGACCTCACGAGCAGGACCAAATTAAAAACATTGGTCGGGGGTAAAATAATATACAGAGTCCCCGATCAATTGCATTTATAAGTGATGATTTTTAAGTCCCTGACTATTTATTTGGTCACTGGACACAGTATCGTCAGGGACCAAACGCATCAAGCGAATGGCGTACATATATAAGACTATTCATTGTTATTTTTATTTCTGTTTTTGTAACTATACAATTATAAAATATCACAGTTAATTAGTCTGATAAACAGTTAAAGACCCAAATGAGGGTGCATTGTGTCATGTTCCCGGCCTGTAAATTATATTTAACCTCGTCGCTGGGGTGGCTCGGTTGACTATATATATAATCCAGGCCCGGACATCATGTACCCTGGCAGGAAACAGAATAACTCATATACTGTTCAAATAACAATCTTACCCTCCTTATACACACGTCTATAGAAATGTATACATAAATATGTGCATATAAATTCACATGGATATATATATAGATCAGTGTACTATCTTAGTTGTATTCTTCAAAAACATGTTTCAAATAAATTCTAACGTTCTTCAATATTGATTTATTTTCAATAGAAAGGAGGCCATATATCTTTTCTAGTGAAGGGTTCAACCAGGAATGTATATTCTTCTGATTGTGACAAAATTGTCGCAGATCAAAAGAATATGACACTCGTCGCATGTTTCCGAACGGCACATTTTACAGAGTAAACTGTCGTGATTTCGCCATCTTGAAAGCTCCTTTGGCAGTCTATGGTTTGCGGTCCTAAATTTCACTAATGCTGATATGAGATGTTGTGATAGATAAATAAGATAGCGACTAATACTGGAATGACGCTTTATGTTACTATATTACACATACAATAATTGACCATTTACAAACAGGTGATCGTTAACTTATATACACGAGTTTGAAAGATATAAGAGAACACTGGAGGAAAAAAAGGGCGGGGGTCAAATCTTTCACACAATTACATTCAAATGCGGGCAACTTGAACACAAATTCGCCAAACTGCACAAGGGCACACCCATGCATATTTAAGTAAACTTCCGAAGACGCCCGCTCACATACATCACCTCACATATATATATACAGGCGAGCAAGTATACAGACACGGGACACACGAACAGACTGCTTCAATTTTGCTCTAACAAACAGGCACGACCTAACACGGACGAGTTATTGAATGTATACGCCACACATGCACATCGTATGTATACGAGAACATAGTGCACACATCGACCACACGTCAGCGGACCGTTCTCTCCATTCTCAACAGTTGTCGCTGCTATTTAATAAGTATTTATGCGGTCAACAACAACAACACACATGAGACAAACTTGAAAATATATACGAGTGGATGTGATAGATAGTATCCAGGCGCAACTAATTGTATAATTAAAAACTGGTATATTTGTCTGTCGATACACATAACACACACCTGTTGTTGTTGTTGCTGTAGTAGTTGTTACTGTTGTGGTGGAGGTGGTGGTCGTGGTGGTGGTTGTTGTTGTGGTGGTGGTGGTTGTTGTTGTTGTTGACGTCGTCATCGTTGAAGTTTTTGCCGAACCTGCATGTTTCGACGATGGAAATAGCCAAACAATAGCATCTAAGTTAAAGAAAGTATTCCATTCTGACGCTGAACGATTTCATAATGCACTTATATGTTCGATGCATGTGTGACCTGTCCTTTCAGTGTCCCTTTGACACAATTCGGGATCTACGATTATGCGATGTCCCTTAAATATAATTCGCCCTTATAACCGGGTACAGTGTATATGGCCATGTAATGTCACTTAAATACCATTTGCATAATGATCTGCGTCCCTCGAACACTTTTCACGTGCTACAAGTGTGTTGTGTCCCTCAATTATCACACTGTCCCTTTAAATATCATATTTTACACTAAATCCTGTTCGGTGACTGATCAACTCCCAATTGGATAACCGGTCTCATAACCCAACAATAAAACCATAATCAGAAATGGTAACGCCCTCAAGATGAATGCCGGCTGATACGGACCCTGGCTCTTACGGACCCTGGCTCATACGGACCCTGGCTTTTACGGATCTCCGGCTCATACGGACCCTGGCTTATACGGACCTCGGCTTTTACGGACACTGGCTCATACGGACCCTGGCTTTTACGGACCTCCGGCTCATATGGACCCTGGCTTATACGGACCCCGGCTTTTACGGATCATGGCTTATACGGACCCCGGCTTTTACGGATCTCCGGCTCATACGGACCTCAATTCAAATTAAATTAAATTTGTTAAATTAGGTATATTTTACTTTATTTAAATAAATTAAAATAAAATAAATTAAAATACTGACAAAATGCATATCTTCTTCTGGGTCTGCTTGTAAATAAAGCATATAGCCGTCACTGGATACGTCACTAGCTTTCTGTTGCCTTTCTTAAAACCATTGTCGATCTTTAAAATCTTAAGAAATCTATATACCATCTTTGTTTTTACAAACCTGTTGTCACAACAAATCGAACTCAGTGGATTCGTGCTGATCACCAATCACTGACCACTTATCATAGCGTGTCTGTTTATACAGCGGTGAAAGTATCACACGCATGTGTTTATACAAAAGTAAAGGGATTATAAGGGTACATAACACCAAATCCGGCCATTTATGGGACCATCTCATTTTTGTCAAAATTCATATGATCTTCGCATCGTTCTATAAAGTAGAACACATGAGTGTATTTTGCACTCATCCATGGCTCATATTTATTCATTTGTTGCATACATTCTGTTGGGTATAATATTAGACGGTCCCATAAATGGCAAAAAATAGTGTTCAGTATCCCTTGGGGTGACAGGTGTGACTATGTCACCCCTGACAATATGCATATATATTTAGTCTACTATATCTATTTGTATTTGTAATTTTCATGTGTGTATTGTGGATGACATTATCCTATCCTATCATTTTAATGTTCAGGTATGAACACCATTCAATAAATGTTTACAAGCCAGAACACAACGGAAATAAGTCAGTTATACCTCGTGTCCTCGTGAGTAACAAACATAAATATAAATTAAAGTTAAAAGGAAATAATCCGAAAGTAAAAAAGTGAAAGATAAATTTAAAAGATATACAAAATTTAGAAGATATATTAAAAATAAAATAAAAATATAAATAAAATAAATTTTAATTTAATTTGAATGAGGTCCGTAAAAGCCAAGGTCCGAAACAGCCGGGGTCCGTATAATCCAGGGTCCATATGAGCCGGAGGTCCGTAAAAGCCAGGGTCCGTATGAGCCATGGTCCGTAAAAGCCGAGGTCCGTATAAGACAGGGTCCGTATGAGCCAGGGTCCGTAAAAGCCGAGGTCCGTATAAGCCAGGGTCCATATGAGCCGGAGGTCCGTAAAAGCCAGGGTCCGTAAGAGCCAGGGTCCGTATCAGCCGCATACCCTCAAGATTATATTATTACGCATAAATATAAATTATAAAAAAAATGTTAAATATATTGGTTACATGAATGCACCGCCTCAGAATTCTGTTAAAACAACTAATCCTTCAAATTATTAAAAAAAACTACGGCTTATTACTGAACATTGAAAGCAATTAATGCGGTCATAATAGTTACAAACTGACATATACGCACTGTTCCCTCATTAAAATCAACATATTTCGACCATTTTAGCAGAATAATTGGGTGTGCGTTTCAAAGTTCAGCTGAATTGCATCTGAAGCCAGTTATTTATATCGATCAGGTTATCGTTGCTACATGTAAGTGCTTGGAAATCTTATATTGGGCTCACTTAATGACATAATGTACTGTGTGTGCTAGTCTCAAATTCTCGGCAGATTTTGTGAAAATATATAAGAATACAATCATCTTTTTTATCGGGATAAATCATTAAAAAGCTACATAAATATCTTCGCAGTTCACACAATGTGCTACAACGACCACAGCGCTGTATCCTCCAATAGGTTACACTGGTGTAAATAGGGTTCGGAGTGACATCTAACGGACGCTTTTTGATGAATAATGTGTTAATTAAAGGTGGTGGGGTTAAATTGTGTGTGATAAATAAAGAACCACAGAAGTTATATTGTTTTTGAACACATTGTTTCCATTGATGGGTAATTCTGAAGAAATGTAGGGAGTTACAATTATTCCGTGAAAAGGCGAGCTATCACTTTAGTTTACACTGATGTAAATAGGGTTCGGAGTGACATCTAGCGGATGCGGGAGGAATATATAGGATAAAATAAAATAGACACTGGGCCCTGATTGGTCAATAGCCTTGTGTGCTTCCCATTGATACAGGTACAATAACCATTGGCACAGGAATTAACCCTTTGTAGTGAAGTTTGAATTTTTTGGTGTGGTAAAATATGACAGTATTTTTTATGCGGTTCTGATTACGAAAACACAAGATTTAAAGGTGAATTCTCTGCTAGACGGACATGATTTTTTTGCGCAAAATGTTTTCCGAAATGTCAATTATTCAGATCTAAAGAAATTTTTTGAACCAAAATTTATATTGCCAACAGTATACGCTAAAACGTTAGCACTGAGGCCTATGTAAAACATTTACACCAGTGTAACCAATAACACACACTTAATATATTCATTTCTTAAATATTACCGGTATATATTTTACATAGTGGTTGAACTGTCTCTTCTAAATGTGTGTCTCACTAAAACTGTATACATTCGCTACGATTTCAACATGTCCCTTAAATATTCTATTGGATTTTTTTGTTAGGCTGACACAAATTCAAAACGTTGTAAAACTGCAAAAGTAGCTATTTGTTCAACAAGACGTCCTATTAACATTTTCGTGGCTGGAGCAGCGCTGGCGCAGCATTAAAGATAATGTGCCAGTGCATTTTCTTATATATGCGAGTCTCCCTATGGGAACCTTGCACGTATAAGAGAATGCAATGGCTTACCGTGGCAAGGGCAAGGTAAATATTGTTAGGCTAATGTATTCTCTTATATATCCATGTGGGAGACTCGCATATACAAGATAATGCATTGGCACAAGCTTTCATAAAATTGCAGGATGCTCCAGTCATTGAAGGGTTAATGGGCTCATGGGTCCGATCTAATTATGTTCTGGTCTAAAAACGTACAAGTTGTGGTTTTATGGTGTGAAATCGGACAGGTTATCTTCAAGTTCAAAATATCTCTCAGATAATTTGGCATAATTATGTCCAGTTTGAATAGCAAGAGGTTGGCCAAAATCGGCACAAAAAAAAAATCGCCAAGTTTGGGGAAGGTCCATCGTCTGTTGTTGATAATACCAGTAAATAACTTACCGATGCAATTCAGTAAAAGTATGCCTCTATAAGAGTCAGGGCATAATATGTCGCCCTGATTTTTATATAAGGACTTAATCATTCCAGTTGTCCAGACATCAGGGACAAATCCAGTATCAAGAACCAAATTGAATAACCTATATATAGTATAAAATGGCAGTAATTAATATACCATGCGCGTGTATCTTTAAAGGTCAGACGAACGTTTTGCCAAAATTTCCTGGTATTTCAAAACGGATTTTCTCAAAATCTGTCAGTAATTTCATTGTGAAATTTGGTACAAGCTATTATTGTGACCCAATATTTAAGACCCATCGAACCATTGGATAATATATCCTCATTTATTTCACTTTTATGGCATGAAAAATATTTAAAAATTCACTGTTTTCAGGTACCGACAACTTCTGTAAAATATGTTATTTTTCAAAACGCGGTTCATATATCCATTATAATATATCTGAAGATCACGAGAGGAGACTTATTTATTCATGATTCGTGAAATTTAATGATTATTTCATTTTGAAAGGCAACTGCCCATTAATAATTTTCTATATTTGAGAATATTCATGTCATGCTTGTTGATCGATGAATTGGGCTGAGATGAGTTCTGCGTCATGGGTTCATAACTAAGTTAAAGCTGACCACCGTATCTCTTAAAGTGATGTGAAACACTCCGGTCGGGTGATCAAATAGAAATGGAGAATAATCTTGTTCAAGTAGTTATTTTTTATATCCAGATTGACAACACACATCGTCATTCTTATATATTAATTACATGCAGTGACCCCCGATGGCAAAGTGGGTTTCGTTAGTTTATCGCCGATAGATGCGTCCCGAATCGAGTAGTAAATATGTACAATTGAGCGTAGTTCAGACGATGTTTTCTATGGAGTGGTACGGTCGATTTGCCTAAACACTAACTTATCAGTTTCACGCACCGAACAAGTACATAATATGTCTTTAACACAGTGGCCTAAATTCTATTTGATTGCTCCCTGATTGAGTGGACAACACGGCAAATCAACATATGTTTACATTGGGCTTGGATATTTGTGACTGCTATAATCTTTATTATAATATATGGGGATATGATGGTATATTAAATGCAATTAAAAATCTAACTTAACATTATAATACAAATGAAACCTCCCCCATAGAGCCAAGACAATAAGCTATTTGGTGATTAGAGTGTTGTGTGATATTATTAATTATTCTAGCAGCTCTTGGTACCGAAAGGGACAAAAAAGGAAATAATCTTTTCAACCTGTCAAATGTATTAAAATCCATTGTTTTTGTCGTCTCTTAATCACTGCTCAGATTATACATACAATGAAGATGATGATATGAGAAACTAAAGAGTTTTTGCCAGATAGATCCAGAGAAATTCTTTGTTGAAAATCTCTTGTCATTTTTGGCTGGATTTATGCAAAACGTGCGTCTCCCTCTATAATGTAAAGGGTGTTCACTGTATCGAGACATGCAGCCTTCTTTGCGTTCAATTCAATTTATATTTGCTCATCATCATGTAGATATACAGAGAACAATATCAGTTGTGCATACATAAATATGATAAATTATGTGCGCATGCGTGCAGATTGTATTGGATTAGCATATACATTTAAAATAATGCGTCAGTTATGTATATTACATGTACATGTATATGCGAGAAATTAATTGAAAGAGATATAGTGCGACAACCCATGATGGAATGTGGTCAAATTCGTCAGTGGAAGCCTCAGGAGAGCCCAAATAGCGGCAAAACCCTTCTATAATGAATATGGACAGATTTATGGTTCGTCTTCCTTTTCCCGAGTTGAAAAGTTCTATCAATTTGAAAGTTTTGGATTTCAGTAGAAATATGATGCGATCTATTTCTGTCGGAGATCATGTAATACTGGACATTTCAGTATGACATGAAATTCATCGCCCATAGACATAAAGTAGATTTTCTCTCAGAGTAGTCTCTGTCGCTCCGCGGCACCCTTGTTTGCCCTAAGTACCGCCGTTCGAGATCGTTCAGGAAGAACTTGAAAAGTATCGGTGAGATCGAGGTTGATTCCCTGCTTATAAGCCCGTGTTACATTTAAAGTAATCTGATTGCTGGTCATTGACGCACACACAAATCTTATAGGTCAGTATACAGGGCCTTGATGACGTCAAGGACTTTCCCACTAATGTTGTATCTGAGAAGTTTTTCCAATAACCCTACCCTACAGACTGAGCCAAATGCTCGCGTGAACATACCAGTGAAAAGTTTCGCCATGCCGCTCAAAAGTGTCAATTTCCGATAATTTGCTGGGTCAAGACGTCCCCCTTTCTCTTATAAATGGGTCTTATCACCTATAGTCAAATCGCGGGGCAAAATGCCAGTTCTGATAATATATATATTATGTCCTAGTATATGCATACAATGCCATGTTATTGGTAAGAATACAGTATATGTATACATGTACATGCATACATGTAGCTTGACAAGTTTGTCGGTTTCTTTCCGTGGATCAGTGATTTCTACGTGCAGTGTAGTGATTATCCGGTGAAATTAATCAACGGAGCGGTCTTTTCACTACCCCAAAAAAAAAAACTGAAAACGTTGTGATAATTATGGCCTAGACTAGTGGCTGAAACGACGATAAACCAAAACCCCGCGAGGCGGTCAAAATCGCTTATATATTTAACGCCACAATGATCATGCATGCGTGAGTTTGAAGTACTATATATTACGCTTTCTGTGGGCGGTATATTATGTATGTATAATACTTGAATAGTCAATACGCAATTATTCTAGCAACGCCGATATTATATACTCACTGAGCCGATCATCCTCAATAATGTTACCGTTTCTGATGGAATTCACCATAGCGACGCCAGCAGCATGGATTGTGCAGAGCTTCCGCGATTTGTCAAAACGGTGGGACCAGCAATTATCGTCGTCCGTACAGAGAATAGCACAATGGATGGCAGAACGAGCCTTAATGGTAACTGAATTTGCATCCGGAGGGTTTACAGTATCGGCCGTATTATATGTTGTTATCCTGTAAACTGCTGCTACACCCGCGACCACAGACAAAAACACCATCGTGTGAAGTATGGCCATGGTGAAAAGAACAGCCACTACCCCATCCCAGAACAACAGCTCACAGAACGCAGGCTATATGCTGTAATAAACAAGGATGCTGCATCAAGACATCTTTAAGGGCCTCGCTATACATATTGTCGATATGGGCGGTGATCTTATTCGCCAATTCATGGCAAAGCACATGAATAGAACTACCGCGGTTGTTTCATATTTTATTGATCATCCCATATTAACATATCAAACAAAACATATTTATAACACAATAATGTAGGATGAGCGAATAGGGATTGGAGCACAAGTTATAACAACTTAGGTGGAGCTCCTCTCCCCGGAAAAAAGATGGTGATGCACAGATGAAATATTTAAGTACATAAATGTTGACCACAATACAAAAAGAAATCTGACAAAATACACAAATACAATATGGAATGTTCAAGATTGGTATGGGGTAAGGGAAGATAGTTTTATATCATATGTTTATGTTTAGTGCATGTTGTTCTCAATTTAAGTTAATACACAACTGATAATGTTCACCAAATCGCAATGAGTTTATAATATATTTTTGGACAGCTGCGAACAATTGGTAATTTCCTTCATTGGAAAGTGAGACTGATCCACAAAGTAGATCAGCAACATGAACTTGATATAATCTTATTCGAATTATTTTTTCTTCGAGGTTGGCCCTTTCTGTTCGATAATAGGGACAAGTGAAAAAGTAATGATCAGCATCCTCGTTTCGGTAGCCACAACTACATTCCGGGTTACTTATTAAGTGATTTTGACATTTGTCCCCATTCAAATCGCTGCATTTATTTCGGAGTCTACATAACAAAATTAAGCTTTCCTTTTGCCGCTAGAATAAAACATTGGTGGTTTAAGTGTCCCAAATTGTGGGTTTAAAAGATTAGAGAAGGTAGTAATTGATGCGCTTTGTTGTGCTATTTTTTCTAGGCCATTCCATATCGAAATCATGGAAGGAAGGAAACTACTATTTGTATGATGAGAGCCTGGTACAACATGTCTAACACAGTTTGGATTTCTGAACTCATATCTGTTGTCCGTTATGTCGCAAGTTGTTGGAGGGATTTTGTTTAGTATATAGGATGGTACATGATTAGTCATGATTTGATAAGTGAGACGTAATTTGTGCCAGTCTCTGCGTTGTTGGAGAGTATTCCAACCAAGTTCACATAATAAGTTAGCGTTTGAGACAGATCTAGTGACACCACTGACAATTCGTGCTGCCGTAGCCCGTTTATATATAACCATGGGTATTTGCCGGATATAATCGTACAAAAAAAAAACGCCGTTCTTTTGACTGTGTATTTATCCATGGTGTGTGTGTGTCTCTGTTGTAGGTAAACCTCAGTAACCTGGTGCCTGGTGTTATTGCTTTGAACGGTAATCATGTTCCACTGGTGTTGTTAGTTGTTAGATTGGTAATGAGATTAGCGGTTTCCATGTCTTGTCTTGTCAAATTTACTATTTGAACTTTGTCTGAAATAGACGCACTTTTTATACTAGAATTTGCGCAACAGGAGCGCAGGGAAATCGCACGTCGAGTTGGTTTAAGGGGTTTTAGGAAAAGTATTTATATGATATAGAGAGGCCAGCAGACCGATACCAAAAAATACTAAATATGCGACTGCATTCAATTTGGGTTTATTTGGATGTCTTTAGTGTAGTTTTGTGGTTATGAGAGCTCATTTTCCCCTGATTTCTGCTCCATATGCGGTCTTCTCCTTTAAAATTTTTATATGATTTCAAACAGGGGTGGTGCCAGGATATTCCCGACGCATGGGCTATACGATTCCCCGACAGGGGGTGGGCTTTAGCTACCGGGTTGACCATTGCAGAGCTCATTTGACGGGATGGCTATCCCTCCCGACAGTTGTGGGGATTGTATCCCCCTGACTCCTCCACGGGTGCCACCCAACATAATTTAGTATCGATGATTTCTCGTCTTCAGTGGATGCAAGACCGCGCTCTGCCAATCAGGGGTGTCTTGACAGGGGTGGTTATGCAGGGATCGTAACCCCCAACTGTAGTCAAACCTAATGCAACATTAATTGGAAAATTCACACCAAAATTAGGTTGAAATTGTTCTCGTAGTTTGTTTTTCCAACAATTTTTTAGTGACGAATTTGTTGTTTTTAGACCAACATTTGCATATTTCCCTTTCAATTGCAAAACTCTGGACTGAAATGGGCATCAGTTGGCAAATTTCAAACCTAAGGGTGAGTGTCAGGTTAAACATTTCCCCGAATTGGAAAGCTTGAGGCCAGTCTAGTGAATTTGGTTTTAGGATCAAATATATTAATTAGGGGCCAGAGTATGGGGGTTCTTATAGTTTTGGTTACTTGGTTTAGACAAATAGCTTATTCTCTATAGCCACCTGGTGAATTCTTTCAAATTTGATTTGAAGCATTATTGGAACCTTCTGTTCCAGATTAGTTCAAGGTGTATAGCTTGACTGATTTTTAGGGAGGCTATTGGTCAAATACAGTATAATAGGACAAATTTGGAAACTTTATGCAGGATTGGGAATTTCAAAACAATTCTGATCAAGAACCACTTGTGGATTCTTTCCAAATTTGGTTTTGAGCATCATAGGGATAACTACTTTCATATTTGTTTAAGGCCAACACTTTAATGAGTTATAGGGCCTACAAATCAGTATCAGACCCTTCAAGAAATTGGTGGCCCACCAAAAGGGCCACTGCTATTTGTTGCAGAGGTTCTGTTTACTGAATATTCTGTGTAAAAGGCGATTTATTATCAATGGCAATACAGTGGCCATTTATTTCTCGTATGCTATGTTTGCTGATGAATTGATATGTGTATCATTTGAAATATAGAATGACTCATCTCAGTGGGTTCACATCTGCCCATTTAGTGGGCCTATTTTTACTTAGTACCATGAGTAGATGAGAATGTCCTATTTTTAATTTGTTCCGAAATCCAAGATGGCCGCCATCTTGAATTTCTTTGGCACACCCTACAGGTCGCATTTATGAACGGATTTCTCGAAACTTGCTAGGATTACTTTGTACCAAGAGTAGACGAGAACGTCCTATTTTGAGTCCGTTCCGAAATCCAAAATGGCATCCATCTTGAATTTCTTGGGCACACCCTACAGGTCCATTTTATGAACGGATTTTCTCGAAACTTGAGCTAGGATTACATAGTACCATGAGTAGACGAGAACGCCCTATTTTTAGTCCGTTCCAAAATGGCCGCCATGGCAGCCATCTTGAATTTCTTTTGCACCCTACAGGTCCCATTTATGAACTGATTTTCTCGAAACTTGCTAGGATTACTTACTACCATGAGTTGACGAGAACGTCCTATTTTGAGTCCGTTCCGATATCCAAAATGGCGCCATGGCAGCCATCTTGAATTTCTTCGGCACTCGCTACAGGTCGCATTTATGAACCGATTTTCTCGAAAGTTGCTAGTGCAATGAGTCAATGAGAACATCAAGTTGATTCAGTGTCATGGACACTCATTCATATCATCATGAATTTTGTCATGGAGGTTGACAAGGTTGAATTAAATTCATAGTCATTGTCGCAAGTTAAGCTACTGTGTCAGACACTTTCATTATATGCTATCTACAGTCTAAAGCATCTAACTACATTATGTACCAATGCAAGGTAATGTTTGTTTTTATTCCCAATACAGTTTACATACATGATAGATCAGTTAGTATAACAATTAAATAAGATATTTAGAACAAAAGGGATTTGGCCAATCTTGAGACGACGTCGTGTCTGGATATTGCCCGTATATTCGTATACAGATCCCCGTTATTCAGATATTAAATTTTGGTGCATCATGCACGCAAAGGAAAATATATTGTCAGCAAATCGCGTGTATTTTGACTCTCCCTCTTTGTAATTCAAAATGTCCCATTTTTTGAAACACATATCGTTTATATCCCTATTCACCGTGAGAAAGTTATCCCTGTCCACTGTGACAACTTTCTGACTTCGAAGTTTATGAATGTCCCTCTTTGTCACACTTCAATATATTGATGTCCGTATTTTGAAAAGACGAGGGAAAAATTGTCCCTCTTTGTCACACTTCAATATTTTGATGTCCATATTTTGAAAACACAAGGGAAAAATATTATGTCCCCACTTCGAAAACACAGATCGTGTATTTTCCTGTCCCCTATTAACAAATTTCAAACCCATGGGTGTATGTCCCCTTTTCTCACACTCGAGAAAACACACGTGTATCCACCCTGTCCACCATTAGTATGTAAACAACCCGACTTTCTATTTTGAGATTCGGTGGATGATTTTGTGTTTTCGTTTGCTCGTGACGATATTATGTTCATTGGGACATAACTCTATCAGTTTGAAGGCTGTGGCATAACGATTTGAGGTGTTCCCGATTGGAGGTCTGTGACACTTGTCCCCTATTCGACACTCATGCGAGTAAGGGTGTGTATGATTTCGAATTCTAGGCAGAAAAGGATTTAATTCACACATACACACACACACACACCCTTGTTTGTATTACATACGTTGTGGGGACATTTCTTTAGAAATTCAAACAATACCGTAGTTGTGAGGACCTCGTTATTTCGTAAATATTACAAACTCGGAGGGTACCTTTAACGAAATAACGGCAATCTTTGTAACGCATGCGTAGTATCATTTCCGCCTAGTGCGGACGAAAAAATATCAAAAATTTCTAAAAATACAAATTTCCGTCGCCTTAAGGGAAAAAACTGTTAACATTGTGAGGACATTGTTTTACTATATGAATGTCCTCACAGAGATGGGTTAACACACTCACACACACACACCCTCACACCCCCCCACACACACACACCCTCACACACACACCCTCACCCTCACACATCTACACACACACACACACACACACACACACACACACACACCCTCACGCGCGAACACCCCCACACACCCCACACACAAACAAACAAACTCACACCCGTGCACGCACGCCCGCCCGCACGCACATATATCATGCTGTTCAAGGATGCACTCTATACACTGCCTGTCATAATAGTTAATTTGAGGTGAGGGGAAGCAAATGTAGAAATTATACAATTTGTATATGTGTATAATTTCTATTTTCTGTTTTTATTTTCCGTTTATGATTTTACCATACTAACTTCAGACATTTCCCTCTATTTTCAGATCAATATTAACCTCCAAGATTGAGCGATTGGGTGACATGGATAATGCTGTCTATCACATGGATAGCTGATTTTTAAGATTCATAGCAATGAATTATATTATGTTTCTCGTAAAGGGGACGTTGCTGTGGATATAAATGTATCCGCAAAAGTTTTATTGCGAATAAAAATCAGGCGTAAATTTCACGTATATTTGAAATTTAAAGCATCCACATATGTATTATTTCAAATATAAATGGTGCTTACATTGCACGTATATTTGAAATATTAATTACCACTTAAATGTGGAAGAACACGTGTATGTTAATCCCACGTATATATTTAAAGTTTATGAAAATTTACGTGATCTGTATATGCCGTAAATCTAGACATACAATGGAAAATGCGTGACGTTTAAATTAAATTAAATTCCAAATTTGGTGTGCGTGTATGTAGTATAAACGTGGTTATACGCTAACATATATGGACACGGTATTGTTGAAATGTTGATATGCATTTATTAAGTGGTTATGATAAGAATTTCAAACAATTAATTATCATCCATATGCAGATAGTTATAGACCGACTCCAGGTTCATATTAAGCTAAACTATCATTGAAACATCGCATGTAGCAGCACACCAACATTTGAAGGATGTATATACTTGAACAAAAGAGGGGTGGTCAGTTAAAAAAAAACAGAATATCGACTTACAAGATAAATAGTATACATTGGCTACATCGACTTATAAGATAAATAGTATAATATATTAGTAATATGCATGATGTATCATTTAGATGTGAGGACATGCCCTGCTAATATATGATATGGGGTTTTATAAACAACGTACATTGTATCACTCAACTAAAGATTTCAAGACCACATCTATACTTCAATGCACAGTCTCAACTAAATGCGTCCAAGGCCATTATATGTTATTCACATTGTCAGTTTAGCTGCATCCTTGAAAAAGCTTCTTTGTGCTTGGCTCAATGCCAGTTTACCTTTAATATTCATAACCCGTCGCGATAAGATCATAAGAGGTATCGGAATGTGTTGTTCGTTCTCTAGCGACCCTTCTTAGTTCTTCGATACTCTGAATTCCGACTTTAGTATAATAGCACCGAAGCTATCCCCGACATATCCGATGCCGCGACCACTCTTGTCTATATAGGCTAAGTGGCACATCGCGTTGGGATATTGAATTATTTTTGACTCTAAGCTTGTTATATTGGGTCACCACGAACTTTTAAGTTTTATGCTATATATATTCTCTTAATTCGATCAGGAAATATTTACACTAATCAGAACCAAGATGATGGTCATTTAATGTTTTCGATAATCTTAAGTTTTATACTGATGCTCTTAGCACACTGACCGCAGAATGTGGCAATACTGCATGTTCTGCCAATTTCTTATACGTGGATTATAAGTAGTTGCTCACCTTTATCGCGATTAATTCGTCCCACCAATAAAGAAGTATTTATTTATGTACAACTGTGCGTACTTCAGACGTTATAATGTTTTTAAATTGTAAAGTCGACGTGGTTGAAATTGACGTTTGTTTTATTTTTTTGTTTAAATATTTTTTTGTTTTTTATTGGGATCCTAACATGAATATCATAGACACATTAGTTAGCAAAAAATAAAGATGGCAATTGGGTTTTACATAGATATGTATAAATAAATCTAGCGGGTTAGACTAAGAATATTTGAGGTTACCTGGCTATCAGATCTCCACGAAGGTACATATGTTTAAATACATGTCCATGTACTCCTATGTTCATGGTGCTACACTGGGTAATCATTCTGAGTTTAAAATAAATATTGCTATATATCAGCTGCATGTGCCCGACACAGAGCGAGATTTTAAGTTGTTTATGTTAGGATATGAGTTTGTTCTAAAAAAATAAAGAATTTCTCTGTATCGGGTAGATGTATCTTTGTCAGATCTTTGGATGATCCTGAAACGTGATCTGCTACTGACTGTGATTTCTTTTATCTCAGAAAAAAGCTATTTGTGACTGCATACTGTGACCACTATTTGTTATCTTGAATGAGACCCAATTTATGTTATAATACGTGAGCCATTATATCATGCCATCCTCTGACGGTTCAAGGTCCCTTTTCATGCAATAATACATGTATCTCTTAAATAGAATGATAAATATACTTTTAGTGCATTATTCTATGTATCTGTTTTGCTAGCTTACTATATGAATGCCATGATACCCTTCCCCATATTAATATGCCAGTTGAGAAGATATCATTGTTTAAGTGACTTAATTGGTGGAAACCCGCGACTAAGCAAGTTTGTATCAAATTTGGTGCTCACACCTCTCACCATAACGGCACCAAATTAACGTATTTAAACCACACGATTAGATTCCCCATGCAACGGAGAAGAATATGTATCAATTTGTGGAAATCGGTGCTAAAATATTTTTAACAATTTAGGTGTCCCTCTCTTGACATCTTTAAACCACACAATCAGACTACTGATATCATGGGGATGATTATGTATAAGTTTGGTAGTAAACGGCGACTAAACAAATTATTATCAAATTTATTACACTCCCATCTCTCATCCAAACGCCACAGATTTGGCGTCTTTAAATCTGACGATTATATTCCTCGTATCATGGAGAAGAATGTGTATCAATTTGGTGGAAATCATAGCTAAAATATTGTTATTAATTGTGGTGCCCCTCTCCACTTCAGTGCACCCATGACTCGAATGACGCCATTTTTGACAGCTTTACGCACCGTTAGATATAGACCTCTGATATCATTGAGATGATTATGTATTCGTTTGGTAGTAATCGGCAACTAAACTAATTATTATCAAATTTAGTACCCCATCTCGCATCCAAACGGCACCAATTTGGCTTCTTTCAATCACACGATTAGATTCCTTGTATCATGGAGAAGAATGTTTATCAATTTGTTGGAAATCGATGCTAACAATTGGTGCCCCTCTCCACTCCTGACCCGAACGACGCCAGTTTGGATATCTTTAAACCACACCATTTGATTCCTCATATCATGGTTATCATTGTTTAGTTTGGTGGAAGTCGGCGACAAAAAAATGTGCCTGCACTCCCCATGTTGTGTCCCTGACAACAACAGCGTCAATTTAGAAAATTCTAACCCACACCGTTATCTTCCTCTTAAAAAGTGGCCCCTGTTACACCCCTTTGTGTCCATCTAGATGGCCCCCGTGAATTTCTATAGAACACAGACAGACAGACATTCGCAAATATAGATATAGATATCGTGAGGGTAAAGAGTTGTTGTTATAGTACTATAGCATACATTGGTTAGAATGGATAACGATTTTTCCCTTCTAATTGATAGATTGGAATTATGGGCGCCTTCTTAACCAAATATAACTCATAAAATAAAGTTTTGTTCTTTTTAACCTGCCAGGATTATGCCGGGCAAGACTGCTATATGTACATACTAGGTACGTATACATCCAAGAAATGGAACAAGACATTTTCCTGCGAAATAATGTTAAGTATAAACAAGACGCGGACTTTGATTGCTGGTGTCAGAACCCCGCCAAACGCGTACAATGTATATAGCTTTTAACGGCAGCCAGAGTCGTTCTTGAGTTGACAGAAACTGTCAACCGTTGACACCGTGGATGTTTTCAAAAGGGCCCGAGCCACTTGATGCGGTCAGTTGAGTCGATTTTACACATAACTCTCGTCATATACACGCTCTGAGTACCCTGTCGACATTTCCGAGTACATTGGATGCTGTCGGTACCTCCAACTCACGATAACGTTTTGTTGGCGATCGATCTGGTTGGTTCATTTAGAAAGGTCCCTCATTGTGCAATAATATATGTATCTCTTATACAAAAAAGATAAACATACTTTTAAAGCTTTTTTCTATATATCTGTTTTTGCTAGTTCACGATATGAATGACCTGATTCCCATCCCCATATAAATATGCCAGTTGAGAAGATATAATTGTCCAAGTGACTTAATTCGGTCACCATATATCGAGGTTGAGAAATTTGAACGCAAAAATCTCTTTAGAACGAATTATGGAGATGACTAAATATAACTCGGGTGGATGTCGACGACTAAAACATGTTTATCAATGGGAGTGCTCTCTCCATCCCTGACCCAAACGGCACAAACCGTTGCGTCTTTAACCCACATGATTTTATTCATTGTACATTAGAGAAGAACGTGTATGAATATGGTGGTGGAAATTAGTGCTAAACATATTTGTATCAGCTTTGGTGTCTCTCCCCTCCCCTTCATGGCTCGAACGGCACCACTTTTGACATATTTAAACCATTTCAATTAGTATGTCATTAGCATGGATATAATGCGAGACGATTTGTATCAATTTGTTGGAAATCGGCGCTAAAAATATTTGTTTTTATCAATTGTGGTTCCCCTCTACCCTCCGTTACTCGAGCGGTGCCACATCATGGATATGATTATGTATAAGTTTGGTGGAAATCGGCGACAAAACGATTTCATCATGTTTGCTTCCCATCCCCTTTTCTGCCCCTGAAATCCTTGACTCAAGCTGTATACCACTTTTGACATATTTAAACAGCTCAATTAGATTTATTATCAAGTTGACTATATATATATATAGAATTGGTGGAAATCAGCGACTAAACAAATTCGAATCAAATTTAGTGGCCCATCTCTCACCCAAATGTCACCAATTCGGCGTATTTAAACCACATGCTTAGATCATGGGGAAGAATATGTATCAATTTGTGGAAATCGGCGCTAAACATATTCTTATCAAATGTATAACCCGCCCATCTGTCATTCAACTGGCACCAATTTGTGTCTTTCTATCACACGATTAGATTCCTTGTGTCATGGAAAATAATGTTTAATAATTTGGTGGAAATCGGCGCTAAAAATATATTTATCAATGTTGGAGCCCCTCTCCCCTTCCGTGTACCCCTGCCTCGAACGACGCCACTTTTGACATCTTTAAACCACACCATTGTTGCTGTCCCTCCCCTTTATGTCCCTGATAACAACAGCATCACTTTAGAAATTCTAACCCGCACCGTTATCTTCTTCGTAAAAAGTTACCCCTGTTTCACCCCTTTGGTGCCATCTAGATGGTCCGCCTTGAATTTATATAGAACACAGACAGACAGACATTCGCAAATATATATATAGTCTCATATATATATATATGACATTAGAACGCACATACTAATGCCCGGTGCAATATTCGTCAAAGATGTCAGATATCGTGAGTTGTTAGTCCTGGTTCTGACGTTAGAACGATGGACCAATTAGTGTGCAAAAGTGTTCAATATTAGCCAGTTTCTTTGCAAAATATGTAAAATCAATTTCCTCCTCGAAATTTAAATTGCCATTGAGTTTCGCAAATTTCACGGTTTACTGTTCTGGTGTATCCCAGACAAAGCCATTATCAAGGCGGGCCTGGGGAGCTCCGATAATCCTTATAGTCTTTCCTATAGAAAGTTAATTTCAACATAACGTTATTTGATAATTTTGGACCCCACTCCAATTCTGATCTCTGACAACAACCAGCGACCACAAAAGGATACCAATGTCATAAGAGTGATATATACAAGACCCCAACACAATGGGTATGTCTTGGCAAGTAAACGCCATTTGTGTTGTCGTGTTGAGTACTTCATTCAACGTTCAAGCATTCAAGCACCAAAAGTCCTCAGTTGATTAGCTACACTGGTGTAATTCGTCGATCCATTGGATACTATAAGCTCATTTATTTTTCTTTTATGGCATGAACAGTATTTAAATTTTCACTGTTTTCGGGTTCCAAGAACTTCTGTAAAATATATTTGTTCAAAAGTGCAGTTCATATCCATGATAACATATCAGAAGATCATCATGACTCGAGATAAAACTTAATCATTCTTGATTCGTGAAATGTATTAATTATTTTCACTTAGAAAGGGAACTACCGATAAATAAAGTTATATATTTGAGAATTTTCATGTCATGCCTGTTGATCAATGGAAAATTGAGCTAAGATGAGTTCTTGGTTGTTGGTTCATAACCAAGTTGAAGCTGACCACATATTTCTCAACACTGTGACCTAATTCCAGTTGATTGCTCCCTGCTTGAGTGGACCACACTGCATATCAACATTTGTTGTCATTGGGCTGGAATATGTGTTACTGATGTATTCTTCATTATAATATAGTGTGATATGATGCTATATTCCGCTATTAAAATATATCTCAACATTATGATACACCTGAAGCATCTTCCCATAGAGCCAAGGCAATAAGCAATTTGGTGATTGGAGTGCTATGTGAAATTATTAATTAATTTTCACTAGCTGGTGTGCAATTACCTCTCTTCTATAGCTTCTGGTACAGACCATACAGTACATAGTAAAACAAGAAGCAAATGCAACGTGGACACAGATGACTATCATATGGTTCAATATCCGTATGGACGAACGGGCCTGGGGCTGTAGCCCAGAACTTTTTGCAAGTTTAAGATTTCGGGAAGTATTTGGACAAAGTGGGCAAATTGTAGTAGTTTTCATATTTGTACCTGAATTATAAAAAAAACATTTGGCTATGTTTTTTAATGTATTATGCTATATTTATGTGCATATGCAACAATCATAGATCAATATTCTGCAAACAACACTTACTGGGTTACACGTTTGCAAATATCATTCGGGAAAAAAGGTTGACCCCCCTGTTGAGTACCAGTGAAACTGGTAGTCTGGTACAGTCTATGTCGGTATGTTAGTATTTTCCACAGGAGCCTGAGCCTAAGTATTAGGGGCCGCGACATATTTTTAAATCCACATTGTTCTATGTATTATAGTAGCTTTTGAGCGCAATGATATTCCACGACTGGTGATCCATATGACAAGAGTAATCATTTGCGTCCAGTTTTTCTCACAAACTGTCATGAAATACGCCCGATACCGTACCTACCCCATTACGGTCGTTGCTGGGTTTGCCGATATCGGATACCCACAGAATATGTTGAGTGGAATTGTGTACTGATTCGAAAAAAATATAAAACCATTTATGTACAAATTTTGTCTAGGTCAAACTCTATGTGGACTGGACTGGTAATAACATGTCAGGTTACATTTGTACCTGATATTTTCTGACAGATATATTCTTGTAGCTTCATGTGAATGAGCTATTAATATATATACGTAAATGTAAAAAACTAAATTAATTACGGATCCGAAGTTTTTATATAATTATTGCCATCATTATTTACCTTCTGGGAAATTTACTGAGAGACTCAACGCTCAAATTAGTCGTCTCTAATACAAGCCTGTCATATTACATATGGCACTATGCCGAGCGCGATTAATAACTAACCAAAGCTTTTTTAACATTTGAACAATGTGGAATTACGGATATTGTTTTATTAACACATTGACACGTTGGGTGTTGTTATATTTACCACTATTATTAATATGCGATGCTCAATTCGTATATAAGACAATTGCATATATTGTTCAGGTAACATTTTATTAACGAAAACACCATTGCTATGGAGTGATATACTCAACATAATGGTCATTGTCCTTTTCAATTAGAAACACTTTCGGTGAACCAATGCTGGACCAGATTCGTCGTATTCCTGTTTGCTGATCCACATTTGTTGGAAGGTGGACAGAGAAGCTAGAATAGATCCGCCGATCCACACTGAGTATTTACGCTCTGGTGGAGCGATGATCTTGATTTTGATTGTGCTCGGAGCCAGGCTCGTTATCTCCTTCTGCATCCGATCGGCGATTCCCGGGAACATCGTGGTTCCGCCGGATAAAACCGTGTTGGCATATAAATCCTTCCTGATGTCAACGTCACACTTCATTATGGAGTTATATGTTGTTTCGTGAATGCCAGCCGACTCCATCCCCAGGAAGGACGGCTGGAACAGAGCTTCTGGACACCGGAAGCGCTCGTTGCCAATAGTGATAACCTGTCCGTCGGGCAGCTCAAAGCTCTTTTCTAGTGATGAACTTGTAGCAGCAGTACCCATCTCATTCTCGAAATCGAGCGCAGCGTAGGCGAGTTTCTCCTTGATATCTCTAACAATCTCGCGTTCAGCGGTAGTTGTGAATGAATATCCGCGTTCAGTGAGAATCTTCATCAGATAGTCAGTGAGGTCACGTCCAGCCAAATCTAATCTCAGAATAGCGTGGGGGAGTGCATAGCCTTCGTAAATCGGCACGGTGTGGGTGACACCATCACCGGAGTCCAGAACAATACCACTGGTACGACCAGAAGCGTAGAGTGATAATACAGCTTGGATGGCGACGAATGTAGCCGGCAAGTTAAAGGTTTCGAACATGATCTGTGTAATCTTTTCTCTGTTGACTTTTGGGTTGAGAGGAGCTTCTGTCAAAAGAACTGGGTGTTCTTCCGGTGCGATTCGGAGCTCGTTGTAGAAGGTGTGATGCCAGATCTTCTCCATATCATCCCAGTTGGTGACGATTCCGTGCTCAATCGGGTACTTCAATGTGAGAATGCCTCTTTTGCTCTGAGCTTCGTCGCCAACGTAACTATCTTTCTGTCCCATACCGACCATTACGCCCTGGAATAGAACAAAACTAAAAAAATCAGTAGAGGTAACTCACAATATTACGTATCATTTGACAAGTCACATGACTGGTACTGATTCAATTATTTATAGTGATATAGGGGGTAGCAGGAAGACAGCCCGATAGGGCTAGGCTAACCCCCAACAATATACAACATTACCTTGTATGTGTTACTTCCATTGTATTATTCATGTGTATATTGTAAATGAATTATCCTATCCTATCCTATAAAATATATGATTTTAAATTTTAGTTGGTGTCGTGCCATATGTGCACATCTTATTTCATGTACATGTACAAGATGATAGTCACGACACTTAACAAGTACAGTATGTATATATAGAATCGCTGATGCGGTTGGTACCTTTTCGTGGCTCCTATATATTATACTAAGTTATTGTTTTGTCTAAACTTTGTTGTATTATAATAAACTTGCTAATTTGTTTAAATCTTCTAATTTTAGAAGCTGCATGAATTTTTAAGACAGTACCTTGCGACTCAAAGTCCGACGTCAACACCACACGGCCACGATCTCTTCGGTGACCGTGTGGTATTGAGTCAGACTTTGAGTCGCAAGCCGCTCTCACCGTCACGGGCCGGGTCTCGAATTCCTCCCAATCCCTCTATTTGTTACATACATATATTGCATTTTGTCTCAAAAATCCGTGCAGCTTCTAAATCGGCGTCTTGTGTGATATATTATAGTCCCAGGCATTTACGAAGGGCAACGCTTGACGTGTCTGGGATACAATTATACATAACATGCATATTGTGCCAAATATCTAGCATACTTCTAATTTTAAGTTCTGCTTGAACGATCGGTTGATCTCCAGAACATGCCGACAATTGACAAAACTTGGTGTTGAGTACAGTTGTGTCAAAATTGTTCACGTTTTACAAAGCACGTAACATATACATATAGAACCTATATATAATTATGTATCCCTCGCAACGTGGTGTTTGAACTGAGTATATATAATTATAGCTAAAATAACTTAAATAAGGGTTCTCATCTCGCTGATACGAAAAGTTTGTTAAAAAAACCCAACCATCGACATTTTATACGCCAACATTGAAAGGTTTGGTACCGGTAACAAAACATACAAAACACGGGGAATATTTCCGACAGAACTTTTCGATATACAATGTAGCTCCGCACTGAACGTGTTTTCTTTCTTATAATTTATCATGCGTGGATGTGACCTTCATGCAAAAAAAAAACTGGAGAATAAATGGGGCCCGTTTTCTCCGAAGAGGTAATCTTTATTCCTCCAATATAACTGTTCGTTTGAGACACATAACATCCATATAATATGCATATAATTTACGTTTGATATTCGGTATACACGTATTTACTGTATTTATGAACCAAGTTTGTATTAACGAAGCAGGACAGGAGTGTGAAAAAAGCGAGTATTACCATATATAGGTACATGCATGCTTTAAAGAGGGACTGTACACTAAATCCGACAATGTATGGGACCGTCTCCTATTATACTTAACAGAATATATGCAACAAATGAATGAATTCGGGCAATGGGTGGGCGCAAAATACACACATTTGCTCTATGAACGATGAAAACAACATGGTTAATGACTCGACTCATTAACTCATTTTCATTATAATTGCCATGTTGTTCACATCGTGCACATAGCACGTGAGTGTATTTTTCATCCACCTTTGCTCAAATCCATTCATCTGTTGCATATATTCTGTTAAGTATAATAGGAGATGGTCTCATAAATGGCCGGATTTAGTTTACGGAACCCCTTTAAGGGTTCAAACTACACGTACAACGGGGCAAACCATATCAGATACAACCTTTTCAAATCTGTGTTTCTTGTCGTCTTCATATATAATCATCCAAGACATCATAAACATTGGGGTGGGGGCAGTTGCTCTGTTGGTAAGTTCCATTGCGCATTATGCCAATATAAAGCGGCGAAATCAACCATCTGCGCGGGCTTTCCTCCACCCGTAAAACTGACAACGTCGCGATGAGGGCCATCGGTTTAAATGATGATAAACACCAAATAAACTCAGGGCCAACTATATATGACCAACTAGTACATAAAAATAGATAGACTTTGTTCTTATTTTCACTATTAATAAATAACTCTCCAATAATGAGATTTCGCATATCAAAACCGTTAGTGCAAGCACTATTACTATCCCCAAATATATATACATTTATATAATGTAAGTTTTAACAAAAAAGAAACAGATGACATGAAATGAGTGCACGAAGGATGGAAGTGATGGGAAGAGAATTTGACAACAAGTCAAATTGTATTTTTTTAAAGTCTAGTTCTCCTCAAAGCCGTTGTTATGTAAACATTACTGTCACAGTTGAATTAACGATAAAAGTTAAATTAGTCCAATAATATTTTATCAAAACTTGACGGTTGACATCTGGAATAGTTAAAGCATTGAAAAATATTATGAAAATCATTTTCAGACTGAAATATTTGAACTTCATGCAACTTATTACATGATTAGCAATGTCTGTCGACAAATAACTGTAACTATTTATTAACATAGGCCTAATAATTGTTTGAACACGCGAAATTTCTTTATTGGAGAACAATCAATAATGAATATGGGAACAACGTTTATCTATTTCTTCATGTTCTTCTTATACAGTGGTGATGTTTTTACATACTTTTATATCTTTTTACACACAGTGGGTAGATTGTGTCCCTTTAATCCGTGATAGCAAGGAAAAATAACACATTTCGGTGTATGCTTTCATACTTCAGTGGGTTGGTGCTGTTGTACACTGTACTTATATATGAAACCTACCTGATGTCTGGGTCTGCCGACGATGGACGGAAACACTGCCCTCGGAGCGTCGTCTCCTGCGAATCCAGCTTTACACATTCCCGAGCCGTTATCAACAACCAAAGCCGCAACATCATCGTCACACATTTTCGAAAATTAAGCCTGAGAGAGTAGGGTATATGGACGAAGATCCTGGAACAGACTGCGATAGCTGAAAGAATGTTAGTGACCATGGCTCGGTCTCGAAGCTTATATATCCGGGCCTCACGGTGGAGGTCTAATAAGCAGACTGGATTGCTTTACAAATAAGGGGCATGTGCATGCATGGTGGCTTTAGTTTTATGGGGCCCCAAGTATGGGGCCGGCGTGTGTCGATATTATATGCGATCTGCGAGTTTGTTATCAATTAGTCAATCTGTTAATGAGGACTAACTTTAGCGGATATTGTGTTCTTCACCGGTAGTTGTCAGCCTTCTTTCCGGAGCTGTTAATATTACCACCATAGCAGAAGAAACCATAACAAAAATGCAACAAAATAAAAACTATTTTGGTATAGAGTAAACAATAGAAACATTATCAGTGATAGGTGTTTTATCATCATGCCATAATTTCATATCATTCTATCTATAGTATATGACACCAACAAGTTTATAGCTTACTGCCAAATCATATGCTCATTTAGTATTACTATATTGGATGTACATAGTGATTTTTATGTTGATTGAGAATAAAACACGTTTAACTCTTTCATGACATCAGGAGCTGCGCTGGTGCATAACTAAAGATACTGCGCCAGTGTATTATCTTATATATGCGAGTCTCCCATATGGAGCCTCGCATATATACGAGAATGCACTGGCTTACAATGTCATGGTAAATATTGTTAGGCCAATGCATACTCGTATATATGAGAGGCTCCCTATGGGAGACTCGCATATATGAGATAATAAATTATCACATGGATTTCGAAAACAATCAGGAAGCTCCGTATATATCTTTAAAGGTACTCAATATATATCGTTAATAGTAACCACTTGATTTTAGAGTTATCCATCTTACAACCGCAATTTGTCCGTTTGAGCACGTGGAAGTGGTCCACGTACATCTCCAAAAATTAACAAACTTCAAAATCGATATCTGATCACTCTGAGCTTTGAAGGGTGGTTCCTCGGCTCGAATCAAGGTTATATTTGGACTGTGTTTGGTTCAAGAGTAGTGACAGGTTACGCAATTCATTTACTGGCTTATTTGTATATTTAGCCAGCAGGCACCAAATGCTCCCTATATCGAAGTGGATAGCTTTTTGTACCAGTAATGAGTTCAATGTGCAGCTTACTCGTTTTTTAAAACCAAGTTGCAAACGATGTGGAAACCCTGTCAAAAGATCACTTCGAAGTTTACAGAGAACGCACGCTATCAACAGAGGAGCGAACAGTATGTGTTCATTTACTAAGTCATATTTTCCACCAGCTATTTTCAATTTCAGCGATCGGATGTGTGAGTTAATTTCCAATATTGTGAATGGTTCACAAAATACAGTAGAATTGTATTTGTCATGTGATGCTGACATAATCATGATGCCATTCAAACGTTCAGATATGTCTGTCTCGAACTCAGTGTCAACTTAATGCCCTCGCTGATATAAAGATTCGAAATAGGATTTAAAACCGGACATGATTTCATCTGAATTACATGTATGACATGACGTATTGTCGAAGATCATCTCACAGGAAGCCGTTTGCGTGTGAGTCCTGGTTTTTATCATATGCCAAAATTTTGTCTGATTGGTGCTAGCAGCATTCTCGACACTTATGAGGAACTCCTGCCCATGGTGATGAGCAGCATTTCTGCTGGCTCTTCTGAAGCGCCTCCTGCAGTTTTTATAAGCTACTAGCAGGGTTACCCGGCGTTGCCCAGGTTAATGTATGCTGTGGATATTTGTTGGGAATAGAGAATGCTCTTGCTTAAAGTGTAATACGTTTTCTCATAAATTGTATATTCAAATAGCATCACAAAACATGATTATTACAGTCATGGCATATAAGTAGTGGCTCACCTTGTCAATTGTCATTCTGTTTATCGCGATTAATCCGTTCCACCAACAATGAAGTATTTATTTATATACAACTGCGTATACATTAGACGTTATAATATGATATATGAACATCATAAACACATTAGTTCGATAAAAGATGATAATTGGGTTTTACATATTGAGATGTATCAATCAATATAGTGGGTTGGACTAAGATATCGAGGACACATGGCTATCATATCTCCATGAAGATACAGATGTTTCAAAGAAATTTCCAGGTGCTCCTCTGGTCATGGTGCTATATATTGGCTAAATATTCTTAGTTTAAACGAAATGTTGCTGCGCATATATCAGCTACATGTGCCAGGCACAGAGCGAGATTTTGAATTGTTTATGTCAGTCGATGAGTCTGTTCTAAAACCCTTGTCAGATGTCAGAATTGGTAGGATCCTGAAAAGTCTTGTGCTACTAACTGCATTTTCTTGTATATCAGAAGAAACTCTATTTGACTGCACACTGTGACCACTATTTTTGAACAGGCCTTCCATATCTCTTGACAAATTGTAACTTTTTGTGGAAACTGTATTGAATGGAACAGACTAAATTTTGTATTATATATATGCAATCCTCTGACGGTTCGAGGTCTCTCAGTTTGCACGAATATATGTATCTCTTCAATAGAATGATAAATATACGTTTAATTCTTCTTCTAGTTATCTCTTTTTGCTAGCTCATTGTGTGAATGTCTTAATTGCCATTCCCATATAAATATGACTGTTAAGAAGATATAATTGTTCAAGTGACTTATGTGGGTCACCATAATGTCGGGATTGTGAAATGTGAACGCCCAACTACTTAAAATGATATGGAGATGGCCTGGTGACTGTATATAACTTATATGTGGATATCGGTGAATAGCAATCTTATCAATGATAGTGCATATCCGCTCGCCATCCGTGACGCAAACGACACCAAATGTGATTTAATTCATGGTATATCATTAGAGAAAAACGTGTATGAATTTGGTGGAATTTGGTTTATTAAATCAATTGTTGATGCAACGCTGACTCGAACAACGCCATATTGCGAAGGTGATTATGTATTCGTTTGGTGGAAATCAGCGACAAAACTATTTCACCATATGTTTTAAATTTCCCTTCCCACCAACAGCGTCATTTTAGAAAATGTTATCTTCCTTGTAAAAAGTTACCCCTCTTAGAACGCCTTGGTGCCATCTCGATTGTACCGCGTGAATTTATATATAGAACGCACACAGACAGACAAAAAGACCGACAGACAGCACGATTTTATTTCTTGTATCATTTGAGAAGAACGTGTCTGAATTTGATGGTAATTGGTACTAAAAATATTTTGTATCAGTTTTGGTGACCCTCCCGTCCCTATTTCGGACTCAAGCTGCACACACTAAGACTCATTAGAGATTAGAGATGCATATATATGAAATTGGTGAAAATTGGCGAGTACACAAATTCGTATCAAATTTAAGGTCCCCATATCTCTCACCCATAGGGCACCAATTTGGTGTATCTAAACCACACGATAAGATTCCTCGTATCACGGCACTAAACATATAGATATAATTTGTTGTGTCCCTCTCATCTCTATATACCACTGACTCGAATGGCCCCACTTGTGACATCCTTAAACCACACTATTACACTCCTGATATCATGGAGATGATTGTTTATAAGTTTGTTGATAATCGCCGACTAAACAATTTTGTTATCAAATTTGGTGCCAATCCCTCCCCTCTCCATCTCTCACCCAAACAGCACCACTATGGCGTATTTAAATCACGATTAGATTCCTCGTATCATGGATAAGAACGTGTATCAATTTGGTGGAAATTGGCGCTAAAAAAATTGTGCATCAATGTTGGTGTCCCTTTCAATGCAACCCTGACTCGAATGAGGCCACATTTAACAGATAAAAGCCACACCATTAGACTCCTCATACCATGGGGATGTATAAGTGTGGTGGCAATCGGCGACTTATTATCAAATTTAGTGCCCACCCCTCCCAATCTCTCATCCAAAAACAACAATTTGGCGTTGTTAATTCGCACAATTAGATTCTTTGTATCATGAAGATGAATATATATCAATTTGGTGAAAATCGGCGCTAAAATTAGATTTATCAATTTTGGTGCCCCTCTCCCCTTCCGGGCACCCCTGACGCGAACGGCGCGACTTTTGCCATATTTAAACCACGCCATTAGATTCCTCATATTATGGGGATGATTATATATAAGTTTTGTGGCAATCGGCGACAAATATTTGTTCTGCCCCTCCACCTTTTCTGCCCCTGACAACAACGGCGTCACTTTAGAAAATTCTAACCCCGATCATTATCTTTCTCGTAAAAAGCTACTCATATTAGACCCATTTGGCATCATCTAGATGGTCCCCTGTGAATTTCTATAGAACACAGACAGACAGACAGACAGACAGACAGACATTCGCAAATATAGATATAGATAAAGGGGTGGAATTGTCATTGGACAGCAGCCTTCTCGGATGCAGTGTGGAGATTTGAAACTAGCACAGTGTACAAAACATTTATATCAGAGATGCTTCGTATTGGTATTTGTTGAAGATGATCACTCACTTCTTCAAAATAGTGACGATACTTGGTGATGTCAATATTTTTCGACGCATGAAGTCTGCGAGGGTATTTCGGTTGAGATAACACTGCAGAGCTAGCCGTATCAAATTCAAGCAAAGCTTGTCACTGGAAAATTACTGGACACATTCAAAGAATCGTTTTCGAGAATAGATCATCGCCTTACATTGTTCTTTATGATCTCTTGAACAACGATATGATTAATCAGTGTTGGATTAGCAACAGATGCGAACTGCTGAAATGTGAATCTTGGGCTTCTAGCACACTACTGAGAAGACGTTACGGACCACATGCGTGCGCTTGCGAAGAACAGTTCCATCAACGATGAACGGATATAATGTCCCGCTGGAATCGTCCCAATATCAGGCTGAGTAAACCATTCGATAATTCGGTGTATCGA
Source organism: Siphonodentalium dalli (assembly GCA_032622095.1). Lineage (NCBI taxonomy): Eukaryota > Metazoa > Mollusca > Scaphopoda > Gadilida > Siphonodentaliidae > Siphonodentalium > Siphonodentalium dalli. Next base: position 191,452,689 of record CP136064.1, read on the forward strand.
CAACAGTACAGTTCCTTGATAAATCAGCCTTCACAAATACGCAACACCATCTCTGGTGAACGAACCTCCATATAGGCAGTCTTCATTATTCTACCAGGCTTCGACATAACTATATAGGAGGAACTTAAATTGTCGAGTGAACCTACACGTTCTGCATTTAGCCAATGTTCAGATATACCAACGACGGTCTACGTCTTCGAATTTCGAACGCCACAAAGATACCCTGAGATGTAGTGAAGCCGGTAGCGTCCCAAGTTAATAGTTCAATATTTGTTTTCACCATTTGTATTATCACGTTCTTGCTGTGGAAGATCGAAGTATTGGGGTCTGACGATTATGATATTTGGCCAGAAACCATCTTCGTAAAGTGTGTGTGCTCTCCTGTGTCACTCTCCTGGAGCTTGGCATTATGCGAACGGATGTGGGTGTAACCCATTCGCTGTCGAGGAAATTTCAAATGCAATTTTGTGTTGACGTAGGGCATATTCGTCTGACGTAGAAATTTTCAGTTTTTCTGGAACGACGAGAAGGAATACCATTGAATCCACTTATATCGGCGTTTTTTTTTTTGCACTGGAACTAGGATCTGGAGGGCTTGACTCAGTGTGAGGTAGGATAATTTTCATTTTGATTAACATACATGTATTGTGAATTGAACAACACGTATTCTGTCTTGGATCACATGTGCCGAAGTCGGGAATCGTCAGTTACTTTTGCACGTGTGTTTTAGTTTATGTTCACAATGTTCGTATCGTCCGATTAGGAAATAACAGTAATATTGTTGGGGCTGGACGATTTCCACCCGTATCACATGTTTGCTTCGACGGTTTCATTTCGATCGAGGCCGACGCAGAACTCTCAGACACATGATGTACAGTATACTGCATGGTTGAATTTCACCAGATACGTCTGACAAGGTTACATATTGCTCGGGTGGTTTGTTGTTTTGAGACCGTATTTGCTAAAAAATATCACTTGTGTTTCCTGACGATCGTTGACTGGAGTATCAAGTGAAGTGTCAAGTTTATTCAATTGGCTTGGGCTGCCCGTGTCGTTCGATTTAGACTGATCAATCTGTGATGAGTAGCTGTCGTAAAAAATAATGGAACAGCACACTTTTGTCCTGAGGCTGGAATATGTTCATCAGGACGGCATTTTGCACAAGCGTAACGAGAGTGTTGTATTTGATGACAACATCCCTCGCAAGAAGTTCAAACATAGAAGACAATTGTGATTCTACTTTCTCAACTTGTACGTCGGTCGCTTTGTCAAGAGATGCACACTTGTTTATTATAAGCTGAAACCACACCAGCTGCTAAGGACTCGGCTATGAAGATAGTAAGGATCTAGCAAAGAAATCAAGTTCAATTCTGTGGAAGTGAAAGCGCTGTCGTGCGAAACGACCTATCTATCTAATCAAACGAAAAATAAAAGCCACGACGCATTATCGCTATCAAAAAAGAACGAACTATATAGTTAAAACTATGGATGGGTTTGAAACACGTATCAATAGAAGTTTAGATCGGCGATTCGAAACCTTTAAAAAAAAGATACATTTCTGAGATGGAGAAACATAAGACGGAAATGGAACTCAAATCACAAACAATGAACAAAACGGAATGTAATCTTGAAACTTGGGTAATTAAATTTGACGAGAAAAATCTTAAAGAGTATGAAAACAACAGAATAGAACTTTTGAACAACAGAAAATGGAAATACAAGAACAACAAAATACGCTTGAAACTTTTGTTAATGAAAAAGTACAACAATTGGTCTGATGACGGCGATTTAGAAAACAAGCGAAAAATAAAGAATGTAAACGTACCAGAACATCCATTAGACTCTAAAAAAGAAGACTTTATCGCCATTTCAACGACAATTCGTGATATAAAAAAGCAACGCGAAGAAGAAATTGTATGATTGTACTGGATAGGAAATAGAGAAAAAACAAAAATCGTCCAGTAAAATTGCTATTAAAGTCAAAGCAAGTCAGACGAAATGATCAGCGATGCTATAAAATATAATAGAGACATAGCACAAAAGCCGGTCTTTCGAAAATAGATTTCAATTAAGAGCAAACAAGATGTGAAATAAAGATGCTATACAAGCTAAGAACAGAGCTCAAGAAAAAAAGAAAAGAATACGGGAACTAACAGTAAACAAGCTCGTTTGCAACTAAATTGATATTGATATTGAAAGTGATATTGAAAGCCTTCGATCGGATGAGTCATTCTTCACAAACGTTTTACACATATCATTCACTTGGTTATTAACAACTTTTATGTTGTAAAGTTATCTTGTGACGATCCAATGTTCGTGTCAATGACTTTTACTCGGTGTTTCAGATTTTCCACTCACATATACCTGTCATCTCGCATTCTCTCGAAGCCTGGGCTTAGTTCTGTGATATTTCCAATGGAATTTCCAATAGATTTCGAGTTCGAATCACTTCTGATCAGCACATAACTAAGTGACTTTTCTAATTGTTTGAGTTTGTTGAACATTTCATCTTGCTTATTTGCGATTATGTCTGCACTCTTCAGCACTGAATTTATAAAACAACTCGCGTCAAACCGCATTTTGTTGGAAAATTATGTGATTTAATATTCATTTATTAAATTATTATATACTGTTGTTGAAATAAACTGATATATAACACAATCATGATATTCTTGTTGTTCATGGACGCATTCTACCAAAATTAAATAGTTGTTTCCTTGGACGAGGTCAACTACATTGCCCCTTAATCAGCAGCAGATGTTGGGTAAACATTTATTGGGGCATACCATGCGGCATTTATGAAGTGGTGCAACTGGATGTGGTGTTGAAGGAATAATGTTCGCCTAAAAGTACTGAAGGGTACCCATGGTTTGCTATTGGTGCTTACGCAGTTATGTTAACTGTGTTATGAAAGTCTGGCGCCCAGCAGAGATTTGTATTCAGTTCATTCTAATTTAATTGGGACGTAAACAATTAGTTTAGCAAATATCGCTGCAGAAGCAAAAACTAAATTTCGAACGTGATTTCAAAACATGTGTACCATTCGGCACCTTTTTTAGGTGAGAGTCACCCCTTCAGCCGAAGATGTCAGTGGTTGCATTGTGGTCACGTGACATTGACGCGTAAACATCAGTAAACTGCATGAGCATCGAATGATTCGTGCCACGTTCACATAATTTTATCGCGATTAAAACACATGCCCACATTTAGCCCAAACCTTATTATATATTTATAGTTACATACTTAAAGGGACTTGTTCACTCGCAATGGGTAAATGTTGAAAAAATTTAAGTCTGCAGAAACATCACCAACAAGAAGAACATGCGGAATAGATACAATTTGTTCTTATGTTAATTATTGATAACTCTTCTTCAATAATAAAATGTCGCGTGTTGAAACCATTTTTATGTAAACAAACTGTTCCAGTGATTTGTCAATAAACATTGCTAATCTCGTAGTACATAAGTTCAAATAGTTTAGTCTAAATATGGTTTTCAGAATATTTTCAATGATTTGACCTTTTCCAATGTTTACGGTCGAGTTCTGATTAAACTTTGGCATGTTATTGAACTTTGATTGGTAATTATAATTCAACTGTAATAGTACCGGTGATGTTTACATATAACTATGATTTCGACATGCGAAATCTCATTATTTGAGTTTTGTTGATAATGAAAATAAGGACAAAGTCCACTTATGATTACATGTACTTGTTGACGATAGTTCACAATAGTCCAAGTTTCTTGGACATAAACCAGCTAGACTAGTGATATCGGTAGAGCACGATACTAATTTACGCCCAAGTGGCGCCAAGACCCATTCATATAGCAGTCTATGTCTATGACCAGGTGCCGTGGCGGAATTTTTCGTCACGTTTACTGGATTTTGCCCTTCAAATAAATACATTATTATCTACTATATAATTTGAGACTTCCGTATATATATATAAAAAACAAAGAAATCGTTGTCTGTCGTTCCTAGGAAGGGGGGATTTCTACGGGATTTTACTATATAATTTGAGACTTCCGTATATATATATATGTGTGTGTGTATATATGTATGTGGGTACTTCATGGAATCCAAAACGCGTGTACAGATTGAGCTCAAATTTCGTATATAAGTGTAAAATCCCACGGACACCGTCGCGGTCGCGTTTTGGAGAAGCTCAGAGCACCTCTTCTCCCTTCCCAATCATCAAAATCACCGCAATCGGCACTTCGGTGTTAATAGCGTTGATATATAAAGAGCGTTTGTTTTCCACAGTGTCTATATAAAGAGCGTCGTTTTCGCTATCTACTTATCTGTATGACGGGAGTATGTAGCCTGTCGCAAATATTATGCAGGGAGATAGGACGGGTACGGGCAGGTTAAAAAAAAGAAGAAAAAAAGAATGCGTTGTCTGTCGTTCATAGGAAGGGGGGATTTCTACGGGTAAATTTTTCCGCCAGAAACACAAAAATTAATTAAAACAATTTAAAATAAAACAAAATAAAAAATAAAAAAAACAATTCAGAAAAAAAAATTATTAAATTTTAAAAACATTAAATTCATATTAAAAAATAAAAAGCAAAAATAAATAAAAACAAAATATTATGCAGAGATAGGACGGGTACGGGCAGGTTAAAAAAAAAGAAAACAAAGAATGCGTTGTCTGTCGTTCCTGGGCAATTGCTTTTTCGAACAAAGCCATGGGACGAATGCCACCAGTGGCGGGTACAAATTTTATCGGGTCGCCGAGCCCGTGCGACGCCCATGCAGCGCATGCGCAGACGAGATCTCGGAAACGGGTGGAGCTATCGACTTGAAATTTGCTATGTGAATGTATCTTGCGCCGGGTACAAATTTTATCGGGTCGCCGAGTCCGTGCGACGCCAGCTTTGCGCATGCGCAGACCAGATCTCGGAAACGGGTGGAGCTACCGGGTACAAATTTTTCTTATTGAAACGCGTGGAGCTAAAAATTAAAAAAAAATATTTAAAAAATGTCATGTTTCGGACAAGCCGCCGGTGGCGGGCTAATCTGCTAGTACTATATATTTTGAGACTTCGTATATATATATATATATGTGTACTTCATAGAATCGAAAACGGTTCGCTCGATTGAGTTCAAACTTCCCATCTAAATGTAAAAACCAACGGGAATCGTCGTCGCGGCGTTTTGGAGAAGCTCAGAGCACGCGTTCTCCACTCTCAAAATCACGGCGGGGGTTAATCGCGTTGATAGTTAAAGAGCGTCAGTTTTCCGAAGTGTCTATATAAAGAGCGTCGTTTTCGCTATCTACTTATCTGTATGACGGGCAATTCAATGCAATGTTATCGCGTTTGTTTTCAATGCAATACCGGATTCGACATCAAGCGTGAATGCTTATGTGAGTCGTTTCCGGGAATCAGTGTTAAAAAAAAAGGAAAACAAAGAATGCGTTGTCTGTCGTTCCTAGGAAGGGGGGGGGGGATTTCATCGAGTTCTATTGACCATCTCGTAAGGGTGGACAACCTCTGTCAGGGGCTGCTCAATGGCCACGGGGAGTTAAATAACGGGGAAGTTTAGGACGGGTACCATGAATTAACTCATTGAAAAACAAAGAATGCGTTGTCTGTCGTTCCTAGGAAGGGGGGATTTTTCATAAAAAAAACAATTAAATTATAAAAAAGAATTAAATTCAAAAAAACATAAATTAAATTTAAAAAACATTAAATTAATATTACAAACATAAATTAAATTTAAACAACATTAAATTAATATTAAAATATATTTAAAAAAATATAAATAAAAACAAAATAATTTAAAAAAATGTCATGTTTCGAACAAACGCCGCCGGTGGCGGGCTAACCTGCTAGTCTATTATATATTTTGGAAGATCTGTTTGTTTGTTTGTTTGTGTGTAATCGATGAACTCGAAAACGGCCGACCCGATTTCGATGAAACTTGGTATGTGGGGGTATTTTCGGCCGGGGGTGACATAGGCCTATTGATTTTCAGATCCGAGGTCAACTTGTCAAATCTGTTTTTACGCTGTGTTACGGAACTTTCATTTGAGTTCGGTGCTTACAAATCGATTCGAAACAGCGCGAATAATAAAATGCCAGTCATAATAATGACACTGTGAGAATCTTTCGTGTTTCCTCTTTCCAACGATATATAATGCGTATGTATCCGTTTTAGTTATCTGCCTCAATTATCAAGAAGAAGTGGTACTATCTTCCATCAGGATAAAAACAATGCGTAACTTCTATGACGTCGTTAGAGGTCATAACGTTAGATCACGTTAACGCTTAACCGGCCGATGCATTTGACTGTTTCAGACGTCTTGGCGATATCTCGGGCACCGATGGTAATTTATATTTACGTTGAAACTTGATAATTAATGAGCGTGTGTATATATGAGGCGCGTTTATATACTTGAGTGGAAATCAAATCGGGTTAAACTGGCGGATTTTTACGGACGAAATTTGATGCATAGGGTATCTCGGTATCCGCTGGGCCGATTCCCCGGTATCCGCTGGGCCGATTTCCACCATTTTTGGGGTGTTGGTGTTTGACCCCACCTGACATTGACCTTCAAAATGGTCAATTCAAGGTCAAAGCCCGGACGAAGTCGGGTCACCTTCTAGTGCTATATATATCAGAAAGAGTGACATCTTATGGTCGTAATATGATGTACTATAATATAATTTTAATGTTAAATTACGCATAGCATATTCCGCGTTATTATTAAAGAACTAACCTCGATTTATTTACATTTAAAACAAGCAAGAAGTATTCCGAGGTATATAATTGGCAACCTTCGGCTATCCGGGGTGATAATCGAACCGATCTAAAAATAACAACGTTCCGACATGTTAATTTTATAGCAGCTTTCGCCATTATCGGTTTTTAAAATTGTGTGTGGTCACATATATATGACTTGTTGGCTAAATATTATAAATCTAAACACTGGACGTCTCGCAATGTCTACGTAATTTCTCATTTACAAATTACCGGGTGTTTCTTTCAATCGCGAGGGACACGTGTATACTGTTTACGTTTACAGGGTGTAGGTCACTTCGCGAGGTCAAATGAATTATTCTTGTGAAATTATGTAATTGACAACTGTTGTGGAGTACAGAACAAATATTATGTTTTCTGTGGAATAAACCAGTTTATTGTCACAATCGTTATATTTCATTACATTTATTGGTGGTTTTATAAGTGAGCGAGTCAACAACGCAGCCCGACATAAATGAATGGTCTTCTATTTAAACTAGCTTCTATATCTGCCGATATCACCAGCTGGTTTACGTCCGAGGAAACTTGGACTATATTCACAATCATTTTATATTTTGGAGCCTAATCAGTATCAAATTACATCGGCAAAAAAAAATAAAAAAAAATCCTCCAGCACAAACTCCGGTATATATATATAGTATAGCTAACTGAGCCAGAATATAGACATTTCACAAATGCAACATGAGATTAGTGGTCAATTGTGGCGTTACTTCACTCATTTCCATTGGATGCCTGAAATGGTCGTTCATTTCAGTATTTCGTTTTCTCGGTAACCCACCTCTATGTACTCTTCACATTGGTCCCAGCTAGTAGGTATCGTATTCTGGAGGGTGAATTAGTAGCGGCCAATTGAGCAAAATTCGACATCTCACATTGTACAACATGGCGTGACTATTTCGCCAGCTATACCTGCATATACGATACAGTTAAGGCAGCTAAACTGATTAATAAAGATAGCTAACTTTATTAATAACGGTATATCTCATTTGATTAATCCAGATAATAAGTTTATTAATCAAGGCAGCTAACTTGATTAATCAAGACAATAAGTTGATTAATCAAGATAATATATCCGTTGATTAATCAAGATAATAAGTTGATTAATCAAGATAGAGAAGTTGATTAATCAAGATAACTAACTTAATTAATCAAGATAGCTAAGTTGATTAATCAATATAGCTAAGTTGATTAATAAATTTAGCTAGGTTGATTACTCAAGATAATAAGTTGATAGAAAGTAAAATTATTTTGGCGGTTCTACGCTGCCGTGTGATTTAACTTTGGCGGCTCTCTCAAATTAGCAAGTAGCAACGCTATGGGAAAAGGCGGAAACAATATTATAGTGTACATGTAGATATTAATATAAGATGCTCCACTCTGGTTTATATACTAATGGATGAAAAAAATGCAATCCAGTTTAGATAACAATTTATTAACGAAATCCACATTCAGATGGAACTATACTTCGCACAGTGTCCATTGTCCAAAGTAAAACTATAATCATTTTGATTCAGAAACACTTTCGGTGAACAATCGCTGGTCCAGATTCGTCGTATTCCTGTTTGCTGATCCACATTTGTTGGAAGGTGGACAGAGAAGCTAGAATAGATCCGCCGATCCACACTGAGTATTTACGCTCTGGTGGAGCGATGATCTTGATTTTGATTGTGCTCGGAGCGAGGCTCGTTATCTCCTTCTGCATTCTATCGGCGATTCCCGGGAACATTGTGGTGCCACCGGATAAAACCGTGTTGGCATATAAATCCTTTCTAATATCTACGTCACACTTCATGATGGAGTTATATGTCGTCTCGTGAATACCAGCCGACTCCATCCCCAGGAAAGACGGCTGGAACAGAGCTTCTGGACACCGGAAGCGTTCGTTGCCAATAGTGATAACCTGTCCGTCGGGCAACTCATAGCTCTTTTCTAGTGATGAACTTGTAGCAGCAGTGCTCATTTCATTCTCGAAATCGAGAGCAACGTATGCGAGTTTCTCCTTAATATCTCGGACGATCTCGCGTTCGGCGGTAGTTGTGAATGAATATCCGCGTTCAGTTAGAATCTTCATCAGATAGTCAGTGAGATCACGTCCAGCCAAATCTAATCTCAGAATTGCATGCGGGAGTGCATAGCCTTCGTATATCGGCACGGTGTGAGTGACACCATCGCCGGAGTCCAGAACGATACCAGTGGTACGACCCGAAGCATAGAGAGATAATACAGCCTGGATGGCGACATATGTTGCCGGCGAGTTGAAGGTCTCAAACATTATCTGCGTCATCTTTTCTCTGTTGGCTTTTGGGTTGAGAGGAGCTTCTGTCATAAGAACTGGATGTTCTTCCGGGGCGATTCGGAGCTCGTTGTAGAAGGTGTGATTCCAGATTTTCTCCATATCATCCCAGTTGGTGACGATACCGTGTTCAATCGGGTACTTCAATGTGAGGATGCCTCTTTTACTTTGAGCCTCGTCGCCAACGTAACTATCTTTCTGTCCCATACCGACCATTACGCCCTGGAATAAGAAATAAAAGCCAGGTTCAGTCACAGGTACATGTAACTTGTAACGCGTATTACTATCGTATTGCTATGTAATGGAGATACCATTGGTGCACGCGGTTAAAGTAATATTATTCTACGGCACCAAACTCAGACATTTATAGTCATCGGTACAACATGCCACTGGAGCAAAACAATAGTCGATTGAGAAGACGAGCTCTCTACAATATGCATGAACGCCGATACGCTTAATTGGTTTCTATCAAAATAAGATCGTTCGACGCTAGCAACTCCCATTCTCTTACTGTCCGCATATAGAGTTATTAGAAGATTGGATTATTCTTCTTTGCTATATAAAGTTTCGTATGCTGCATGTTGGACACAATACTTCTAAACAGAATACCGGTGTACGTGTAGGATAAGTGGTCACGTGAGTCAGATGACTGTCGTCGGCAATAGCAAGTTGGCAACACACGTTACAAGTTACACATACTGGTGAACTTGGCCATTATCTAAACAGGGCCGATTTCATATCCCGAGTAATAGCAATCTTGTGTGTAGGTACTGGTGTTTATACTAACGTTTAGTAACACCGAAATCTACTAATTGAGTTTTAATTATTTTATGGTGTGACGCGAGCAATTGAAATTACTCATTCATTATTATTTGGTGAACACAGATGCCACAACACGTGTGTGTTTTAGAACGGCTATAGATTCAATGCACGTATCCACGCGCCAACATATTTACCGTATAGGCTAATATTAATAACCCACTGTGATCCTGCTAATTTACTATGATTTTGATTAGTCCTGTTAAATTGCTATGGTGCTATGATTGGTATGATGTTGATTCTATTAGGAAACGGTACCGTTATATTGATCTAAAGTTGTCATATTCGCGGTGCTTGTCTGATCTGAACGAATCGAATATTAAGCATCCAATACATGTACATGTATACACTATTTAAATAATGGTTCGGTTGGTTGTTGCGAATGGGTCAAGATTGAGATGGCTATTCCCGACGTTTTACAAACAACACCACCGCCATTTCCTCGCAACATTATCGGTATCGTCACAGATATCAGTGAAAGTGGAATGTACTCCATCGCAGTGAAGTCTGGACTATTGAACGGAAAGTACTCTCGAAATCAGTTTGATGTGTGTGCCACTGCTCTGTATAGCATTTATGATGTTATTGTTGACAATAGTATTTCCCAAAGATCAGCTGTTCAAAAGGAATCTATTAGTGGTGGTCAAGCCAAGGGTATGCAAAGTGCAATTGTTCAGGTAGCAAGCGATGTCAGACTAAGAGATGCAAATATTTCAAAGCAGGACTGCTATGTAACTCACGATGCCACTCGAGTCCTGACTGTAAGAATAAGAACTGTTTAACTATTACTACTTGCTGTTTCAAGATGATTAAGATGTATTATAACGCAATATTATTGTTTGTCAAATTGATGTAATTTGTGTGTGATTTTAATGTTTCAAATAAATAGCTTAAGGTTAATAAATATGTTGATGAACTCTCACAAGTTGTTATTGTCAATTATCAAAATCAGTTAATAAGTCTAATGAAACACTCCTAATTTCAGTTATTATGTATAATAACTGAAAAATTCAGGTATTATATATATTAACTGAGTGAATAAGGTATTATACGTATAATAACTTAAATTTTCAGTTATTATACATAATAACTGATAATACATATTAACTGTAACATATACACTATTTAAATAATGGCTGTGTTGGTTGTTGCAAATGGATCAAGATTGAGATGGATATTCCTGAAGTTTTACAAACAACACCGCCGCCATTTATGAATATATTAAAACATATATCTCCTTGAATGTTTCACACGGACATGTTTATTCTCAAAACGCTCGGTTTAGACAAACACCCCGAAAATGTATATGTATGGCATTTTTTGTTTTGTTAACAACATCAGTTTGCCCTACCAGCATCAAAGCAATTCAGCAGGACCTACCAAAATCGTAGCATATTAGTAGGACCCTTAATATATTCAGGGGTGTTACTGTTACCTAGCATGCATGTTGCGCAAAGGACAGGAATGCATGTATACATGCTCCACGTGCCAATACAAAATTATGCATACCACGGATAACTTTCTTCCGGGAAACGATGTTCTTGGAATTATTTACAGCTTGAGATGTTATGAGATACATCAGTTTGCATACATCGGATAAAGAATTAAGAAGATATTACAGAAACAATTCTGATACATTTTTTAACAGTTGGCGAATTGCTTATACCCATGCCACCTTGCCATGTATCTCCTTAGCCGATTAAAACAAATATTTTCGGAAGCTTTACACAATCGGTCTACCCATTCGTATTTTCTTACTTTGCGAGTAATGTTGCATGACAATGGCAAAATTTGTGTCGAGAATTCGGTTGTTGCATAAATCATACATGTATTTAAAATTCCGACATGTTGCTGGACATTTTTCCCAGAACAACACAATTTACCCACTGACGCGGCGAAAACATAAACTATATATAAAATATATAATTCCATTCTCGTTTCATATCAGAATATCCAAACAAATATATAACAACCCCTGGACACACTAGGTCAATTTAACAGAGTGAGTTGTGGTCCACAACTTGTGGACGGTCACGTTGGTTAGATGTTATCGAAACCTACCTGATGCCTGGGTCTGCCGACGATGGACGGGAACACTGCTCTCGGAGCGTCGTCTCCAGCGAATCCAGCTTTACACATTCCCGAGCCGTTATCAACAACCAAAGCAGCAACATCTTCATCACACATTTTCGAATATAAGCGAGAACAAGAGTGCAAAAACGAAGATCCTTGATCCGTCTGTGAGGGCTGAGAGAATGTTATTGACCATGTCTGGATCGCGAAGTTTATATATCTGGGCACCACGGCGGGGTTCTAAGAAACAGACTGGATTGTTTTCCAAATAAGGGGCATATGCGCGGTGGCCTGCATGGTAGTTGCATCATGCAGGGTCCTCTGGTATGGGATCGGCGTGTGCTGATATTGTATGCGATATGGGAGTTTGTAATATATCAATTAGTCGGATTGTTAATGAGAGATAACTTTGATTAGCGGATACCGTGCTCTTTACCTCGTGTTGTTATAATCGAGTCTTCATTGCTGATCTGTTAACGGTCAGTACAGGCTAGTGCTGCACATGTATGAGTGGTGTTTTCTTCAGATCCCATGCAATTCTGAGACTTCGTATATCATTGAGATTTTGAAGCTTCGTCGCCCCAATTTGCTGCGGGTGCCTTGAATCACGAATACCAGTTAACATAGAGGGTTGAATCATGCGTATCAGTTAACAGAGAGGGGTGAATCATGCGTACCAGTTAACACAGGGGTGAATGATGCGTACCAGTCAACAGAGAGGGGTGAATGATGCGTATCAGTCAACAGATAGGGTTGAATCATGCGTATCAGTTAACAGAGAGGGGTGAATCATGCGTACCAGTTAACAGAGGGGTGAATCATGCGTACCAGTTAACATAGGGGTGAATCATGCGTACCAGTCAACAGAGAGGGGTGAATCATGCGTACCAGTTAACAGAGGTGTGAATCATGCGTACCAGTTAACAGAGGGGTGAATCATGCGTACCAGTCAACAGAGAGGGGTGAATCATGCGTACCAGTTAACAGAGAGGGATGAATCATGCGTACCAGTTAACAGAAGGGTGAATCATGCGTACCAGTCAACAGATAGGGGTGAATCATGCGTACCAGTCAACATAGAGGGGTGAATCATGCGTACCAGTTAACAGAGCGGGGTGAATCATTCGTACCAGTTAACAGAGGGGTGAATCATGCATACCAGTTAACAGAGGGTGAATCATGCGTACCAGTCAACAGAGAGGGGTGAATCATGCGTACCAGTTAACAGAGCGGGGTAAATCATGAATACCGGTTAACAGAGTTGGGTGAATCATGAATAACAGTTAACAGGGAGGGGTGAACATGCGTACCAGTTAACGAAGATGGGTGAATCATACGTACCAGTTAACAGAGGGGTGAATCATGCGTACAAGTTAACAGAGATGGGTGAATCATGTGTACCAGTTAACAGAGAGGGGTGAATCATGTGTACCAGTTAGCAGATAGGGGTGAATCGTGAATACCAGTTAACAGAGAGGGGTCAATCATGTGTACCAGTTAACAGACAGTGGTGAGCCATGCGTACCATGTATTTAACAGAGAGGGGTGAATCATGCGTACCAGTTAACAAAGAGGGGTGAATAATGCGTACCATTAAGACAATATGGATTACATACTTAGTAATTTTACAATAATATCATTGTTTTCACACAAGTAGTAACCAAAACATCCAAATATAAAGATGTATATACTGAATTACATCAAAATATGTCATTTGGGCTGGAAAATAATAAAAACCTGTTTGTCATTTTGTCCTATAAAAGCTGCGCATACCTGCCTTTTTATTGAATACCGAATACCGGTTAAATTGGGCATATGAATGAGAGGGGTCTGAGTCCCGCGTACCGCCTGAAAATGGCCTATCCCTCGTACCAAAATAGGGTGTGACACCCGCCTGTCTCAAGTGGTTAACTATAGGACGCGGATACCATCATCGCTAGGCAAGGCAGGCGTATATAGGTTCTAACCACATGGGCGAAAATCTGGGATGATTTCCACGCTTGATCTGATTTGCACCCTAATGTGCCATTCCGATCGATACATTGTCATTTCGATAATAAATTTCATATAAACATACGTCAGTAGTAGTAATCGTATGATCACATATGCAAGTCCAGAAAAAGTGCATTGTGTCGTTCCAAAATAATGGTATAACCTTTCTATGTCAATATCGAACCCATCTTTCCCCAATTCTCGGTGAAAGGGCTCCCATTTTAAGGATGTCCCCACATAGCCGAGGTGGTTAGGTCGTGTATAAGATCATTGCAGCCTGGGCTAGACGAGGTTGCACGGGTTCGAACACCGGCATGGACGACAATAGGGACCGATTTTCAAAGCTTGACCTGAGTGTGTGCGATCTAAACATGTCATTCCGATCGATACATGGCCATTTCGATAAGAAATGAGAATTTGTTCACGCTCACTGAAGCAATCATTTGAAGCAATAAACACTCATACCGAGTCCGTGTCTCCGTAAATCTGATATATATGCTAGACTGAAACTGCATGGTGGGAGACTTTCGGAATATGTTGGTGGGTAACCTATAGCCACGTGGTTAGTTTCTCGAAATTTAAACCGATGTCGAAAATCAGTTAATGTCGATTTCACCCTCCACTGCCTCCAGACAAGCCCACACTCAGAAGTTGGTTAAGGGCAATAACATTTCTATCGCGGGCAATCTAAAAAATAAGCCTAGTTCAATGTCACAGTCTTGAAACTCGCACGTATAGTTCAAGTTAGAAGCGGGCTTGATGATAATAGTGTTTCTATAGGAGTTAGGGTTGCTGAAATCCCGAGCGATATTGGAAATCAGCTGTACGGTGTATAGGTGAATTACATCTCAATATTCAACCTGTTTATTCCTTAACTAAACAGTATATCAAAAAATACACATTTATATTATAATCGTAGTATGTTCGAATAAGATGTGATTTCAAGTGAGATGCTACATGTATATATAAACTACATGTATATGCGGTCTGCAATCATTGCTTTAGAGTGGTCGTCGAATAATAAAGGCGATATAATAACATAACCACAAGCTTTATATGGTCGATGGAGTCATTGTCATATTCGTAGCCAACTTTTCAAATCAATCACACGTGCAGCCTGTTTTTCCACAGGCATCGATCACATTTGTAACCAGTTTTTATGACACGATATCTGATGTCATCGCATTCGCGACTACAATTGGGACGGCGTGCTCAAAAGCTGGGTTCGTTTGTTATGTTATAGCAACTCGAGCAATTTCGCGGCTTAAGTTGTCAGTTGTCAAACCGTTGAGATTATTTGCCTCCAAAATATCTGGCAAAATTAATCATGACATCGCATATGACATTCCCCGTAATCTGATGTTTGTCACTCACACAAACATGCATGTGCAGTAGATTGCGAAATGCGACGAATTTCTTGAAGATTTTGTCAGAGTCATTATTTGGTGGCAGAATCTGGATTCAGATTACGGATTACACTCTGTACGACGTGGTTCGGTAAAAGAACAGACCAGAATAAGTAATCGTTATTTCGTCGTAATCTGGATTCAGATTCAGATTCCGTAATCGGAATCAGAACATTCGTGATGTAAACAAACCGAGATTTCCCCACCTCGGAGTTTAAAAACACAATAATACATAAGAATCCGCCCCTTGTGTACAAATGATTGCAGAATATAAACGATCTATATCAAAGAATTTTAAATGCGGAGACAAATTTGTGTTATCGATTGTAAACGGGGAGAATATTACTGAAATTAGCCAACTAATAATGTTATTGATAGTAACGCTGGGGGAGCACTTCGGTTGATGGTGAACTTGAAGCAAATCATTGTCAATTTCATTGTCACTGTCATCATGTTCATTTCATAACTCCATCCATAAAATACCGCCCGAACGCATGTCGATTTCAAATTCGGCGGATACGTCACCATTGACCGAATTCACGTGAACCAGCATGTATATGGATTCTGCTTTGTTCGTTCTTATATGTTCCTTCTTATTCAAGAAATAGTAGAATTATATGATATCGATGGATTATCAGATACACGTATGTACTATCTAGTCGTATATAATGGCAAAGCAACATGACTACCAAAACAAGTTGAACATATATACAGATCACCGGTTAGTCATAAGTTTGAATATGTATTTGTTTAAAATCAGGTTTGTTTGTTGCGTTTGCTGGCTTGTACGTATGATTATTTGGAGTAGTTAGTCAAAAGAATCCCGATTTGCCTCACGTATGAATGACTGTACAGCTACGAAAATTGTACCATGAGAGCAATCAATTTATAAATTTTTGAAACAATAGGACAGCTGTAAATATAAAACCAAAGTATACAGCAGATTCTAAGTATTCAAGGACCATCATCATGCTGTGATGGCTTTAAAGCAGTGGCCTCAACCATACGATTCTGATGTGACGTTACAGTTTCTACATATCACCCAAAAAATGTCCAATATTTGCAAAAAGAATGCATGTAAATTTATTACACATAAAGTGTATAGATTTGTTAGTACACATTATGTGTGTGTCAAATATACACAGTAATGCGTACTAAATACTACAACATTGTGTAGGTTGTTACACAGATGTGCATAAATAATGTACACACTACTGTGTACTACACATGTATCACATACAGCTGTGTAGAAGCAAATTTATGTTTTGAGACATGCAGTGAGTTGTTCTTCTGTCAAATAGTATCACCCTCAGGCATCAAAAGCTGTACATCTAGCGTCCTGCGTGAGTACCGGCGACATTAGAGGTGTCGACAACTTTGCGACCGGATGTAAAGGATTATCAAATAGTGGTCTTTTTAAATTCAATGTCCTATTTGGCCGTCAATAAAGTACATCATGTGTGAAATGTGTCGAACTGATTATTATATCTGAACATTTCCAAAAATTAATAGAAATCCTTTGGCACTTGCATTATTAAAATGTGTCTGTCCTGTCGTCTGCTTATATTTCATGAACATCTCTTTTAATGAATACTAGCCAATTCCAATGTATACATGTATAGCTGAATGGGAGAATCCATTTAGTAAAGAAAGATTTATAGAATTTGAATTATCAGAATACTCTTAACCCAATCTCAGCCAAGCCAGACATTTCCATACAGCTGTTGGTTCAGACATGGTGTGTCTATATATAACTATTGGAAATTCCGATTAGTATTGGCGCTCTGAACCCAGTTGATAAAATCAGCGCTAACTGTATATATAAAATACGCAGTTGCATTTTTTGATAACCCTTTCTTTACTAAGTGTGTTGTCATATTCAGCAATTTCAGTTATACAATTATTGATTGAAAAGGTCTGTTATTCATTTGGAGAGATGTTAAGGTAATAAAAGCTGTCGACAGACAAACGAAAATCTAATACAATTACAGACCAATGTATGATATCCGTTGGTGGGAAATGTTCAGATAATAAGTTCAACACACGATGAACGTCAATGAGTATTTAGTATAAGTTACCATCGTCGGATCTACATGAGTACGTTCCAAAAGCACGCATGAGATTCTAATTATATTCCAAACAAACCCGTAGGGCAGCAGGAATAGAATAAAAATAAAAGCTATAATATATTTAGATTCTTGAAAGTACACCTTTTGTTCACTTCGTTTTATTTTGAGTTGATAATCAAACCATCCCATGAACATGTCATATACGTTAAGTTCGATATCACTATTTGTTGGAAATCGGAGAGTTAATATTGCTATGGCGTCAAATCTAACTGGGCAGCACGAAGACGATATTTGCGTGTCAATATATACCTTTAGCATAAAAACTACCACTGATAAGAATTTAAGAATTACGAATAGCGAAAAAAAAAATAAAAAATAAAATATAGCAGTCGCACATTTTTCGGACGGTCAAAAACCCACTTGCCACTCGCAGTTATGTGATATGGTTCTGTCTGCCGTGATTATTTTGCACCTAACTTTATGATGTATTTGTGAGTTTTGTTGAAAACCAGAAACCGCAATCATAACAACGGATATGGCAAAACGACACCTGAGTGAAAGAATACGAATTCTAGTGACGTTGTACCCGATTCGTAATTCTAATCAGTAGACGTTTATTATGCGAAAGGTCTCCAATGACATTATCGTCTATTTCCCGGAGGAAACAACAACTTGCTTATAGCCATGTTACTCTCCAGCGGATCTCAGCTCGGATCATCAAGCACCGTCTCCTCAACCTCAATCGACTCAATGCTACAGACCACCACCTTGATGTCAGTACTCGGAGCTCGTATGGGGGTGCGGAATGGGAGGGCTCTTATAGAGGTTCTGCTCCAGTTTATAGACGGATACATGCACGTTCATAACACGCTGCAATACAGTTGCATAAAGCTAGTCCATGAAAGATGTTATCAAAGTTCTAAAATACCAGCCACAAATCAACAGTTTCGTTTTGAACAATATATTTAACTGCTATGAAATATACTTAAGAACTTAGTATGCAAGTTTGGTTACATTGGTTTATTACATTACTGTATTAATTTATTATACACTGTTGTGTAAACAAATAAATTGATATAATATATATTCAATATTAAATAGTCTTAATTTCTTCTCACATATATTTACACAATGAAATATTGTTAGTGGAATTACATATATACACCTCGATGACCTCCGACATATATATGTAATTCCGTTAAGAGCATTTTATTGTATAAATGTACGAATGTCGAATGCAATTAAATCATCGCCGACTAAGGCCAGGTGGTTGAAATAGTGTTTATAAACAACTATACCATTTCTAATATATTCCGCCGCGTTATTTTGGAACTTGTGAAGATCCAATGCAAACAGGACAAACCCTACACAATATTTGTATCAGGGGATCTAGAGGGATATACAGCGATGACCTTTGGCATACTTATATTATTCCCAGTTTATTATTCCTTATTCGACAAATCCTTTTTTTCCCCAGTAAAACAAACCCCATCTCTACTGTAGCCACACAAACTTTCCTTTGAAACACACCGCTCCTAATGGCGGGCTTCTCATACAAAGATGGTCAAATGGACACAGTATACGACCTTCGCCAATGTTCGAAATCCCAGATGTGGCTACCATAGCGCTATAAGCAACATGCATGCGGTTCGAAACAATAGTAGCCGCTTGCAAATATTAATATACAATGCTCAACTCTGCTAGCAACTAAAGTTTTGTGACAGAAAATAGCCATCCAGTTCAGATAATATTTTTATTGACGAAATACATATTCAAGTGCGATTATACTATATGTATAACGGTCATTGTTATTTTAAATCAGAAACACTTTCGGTGAACAATCGCTGGACCAGATTCGTCGTATTCCTGTTTGCTGATCCACATTTGCTGGAAGGTGGACAGAGACGCTAGAATAGATCCGCCGATCCACACAGAGTATTTACGCTCTGGTGGAGCGATGATCTTGATTTTAATTGTGCTCGGAGCGAGGCTAGTGATCTCCTTCTGCATCCGATCGGCGATTCCCGGGAACATCGTGGTGCCACCGGACAAAACCGTGTTGGCATATAAATCCTTTCTGATATCTACGTCACACTTCATAATGGAGTTATATGTCGTTTCGTGAATACCAGCAGACTCCATCCCCAGGAAAGACGGCTGGAACAGAGCTTCAGGACACCGGAAGCGTTCGTTGCCAATAGTGATAACCTGTCCGTCGGGCAACTCATAGCTCTTTTCTAGTGATGAACTTGTAGCAGCAGTGCTCATTTCATTCTCGAAATCGAGAGCAACGTATGCGAGTTTCTCCTTAATATCTCGGACAATCTCGCGTTCGGCGGTAGTTGTGAATGAATACCCGCGTTCAGTGAGAATCTTCATCAGATAGTCAGTGAGATCACGTCCAGCCAAATCTAATCTCATAATAGCATGCGGGAGTGCATAGCCTTCGTATATCGGAACGGTGTGAGTGACACCATCTCCGGAATCCAGAACGATACCAGTGGTACGACCAGAAGCATAGAGAGATAAAACGGCTTGAATGGCGACATACGTAGCCGGCGAGTTGAAGGTCTCAAACATTATCTGCGTCATCTTTTCTCTGTTGGCTTTTGGGTTGAGAGGAGCTTCTGTCAAAAGAACTGGGTGTTCTTCCGGGGCGATTCGGAGCTCGTTGTAGAAGGTGTGATGCCAGATCTTCTCCATATCATCCCAGTTGGTGACGATTCCGTGCTCAATCGGGTACTTCAATGTGAGGATGCCTCTTTTGCTTTGAGCTTCGTCGCCCACGTAACTATCTTTCTGTCCCATACCGACCATTACGCCCTGGAATAAAAACGAAAAATGTCACTGTGACAATTTGTCATAAAATGCCGTGAGCACAAAATAAGCTCTTTGGTGTCAGAGGACATTTCTTCTTGTTTTCGTGTGTTCTGCACGATCGACTGAATGGTTAACAACGCACCTAAGGTGGCTGCACCTGCTCAGGTTGCTCTTTCGATAATGGCAAGTGCTACATGTATATTTACATGTGTAATTCGTACTTATTCGTTGGACCATAATCGCATTTTCCGGCATTTTCCATTTTTAATCTAAACATAACTACGTGTTCTACCGAAGGAACATCAAGTAAGCCACAAAAATCATTTGAAACCAAATTGTGTTGCACTCGAAGAGGATTACGACTCGCAAGGTTTCTGAAAAATAAAATACCAACATGTGGCGGGCGATCGGTCTATTACCCTGGACTATATTTCAATGGATTATAAGAGATGTAGAAGAGTGTCTTATCGAGTTGTATCAGAACATGTATACTATTTGAAATTTAGATACCACGCGGTAACATATTGTTTAAAATTGCAATGATCTAATGTCAAGAACGATATACAAAAACATGTTTGTGACGGAGTCGAATGATTTTGCAGGACTTCATGGTTCCAAGTCAACTCCCATTCCAATGACACGAAACGCATTTTAAAGCCACATGGCGGTTTGCGCTCCAAAATACACAAAATAATATTCGCTTTTGAAATTTTCCCGGTATCAAAATAGGTAGATAAACACCTTTCTACGACCAATATATGTCCCATAAAGACGCATTCAAGTCATGAAAATTACAACAAAATTGGGGTAACATTGTGTAACAAACTGGAAAACCGTTCTATCGTCACATCCTTGTCAACAGATGCCATTATCTCGCATGGACAAACATGATCCAACGGAAACACATTATCGCGTACCGAAAATGATAGAGACGCTGGGGAAACTTGGAAAATATTACGTCACAAACATGGCGGTATCGAGAATGTACTCATTTCCGAAAACACACGAGCGCTGTCGGCATCACTCGGAAGATCGGCTGATTAGAAAAATTTAACCGGAACAGCGAAACGATATCAAATTTACGCAAAAATATAACTAACAAAACGCGTTTTTTAGCGCTATATCGACGAATTAGAGTTTGCATATGCATGTTTTGAGACCTCTTTTCTCGAATTACGTATACATAAATTTTAGGGTTCGAATGAGCCATGTCCGTTTAAACTCAAGATTGAGTATATTTGGTCGATATATTCACAATATTAGCTTTGCATATATTAAGAATGAGACTTCCCTTTAAAATTTTGGATGTTCGTTCTAGCGGTGATATAAATTTCACTTCGCCTTACATGAACCCATATCCGACAGACAATCGTCCTCATAGTTATAATATCCCCTAGTGATTTTCTATACGAAGCCTGTGTCAATCGAAAGAAACATAATATCTCGTCATCTCCTTTTACTATAGATCTCTAATCTCATTGGCCAATATGTTAGGCGGGCATGATAAACATGCGTATGCTATACTTTGGTATCTATAAAAGTCTACGATATATGTATACTCGATTCCGACTAAAGTAGACGATGTAAGTCGGCACTGCTACTGATACTGATACGATTCCAAACTCTCTGTGAAAGGCCTTCCTTTTTTAGGATATCCCCGTAGCCGGGTTGGTTGGCTCGCGGATAAGATTATCGCAGTCTGGGCTAGACGAGGTTGGCGCTGGTAACAGGTTCGATTCCCGACATGGGCGGGACAAATGTTCAAGCTTGAAATGAGTTGAGGGACATCTCATGGGCCATTCTGATCGACACATGGCCATATCTATAGTGAGAATTTGTTCACGCCCACTGTGCAAGCACATTTGAAGCAATGACCACTCATATATGAGTCGGTGCCTCCATAAAATATTATATAAACTATCACGGATCACATATAAAATTTGTAGCCACTTCATGAATGCTACGATATTGTACGTCCCCTTCTCAAACAAGACCCGTTTTGGAGAAAATGTGTATAGAAGCGAAAAAAACTCGTCGTACAGATAGACAACCAAACCGGTGGCGATAATACTAATTTTGACAATTTTCTGCCACTCACATTAAAACCAAGCCATATCTATTTAGATAATTTATGTCCAGATTTGAAACTAACAAATTTAAATAAACTTATTTGTAACCGGACAACTGTGGTAAAATTTACTGTGGCATTTTAACTGTAGAAATTCGCTTACATCCACTGAAGAATCTTCCAACTGAGAGATACTAATTATTCCTCTGAAGTAGCTTAGTAGTTGGTGGTTACTTTTATCCCAACTGCATATTATTCTAATGAAAATTAAAAATGCTCTATAGCCTTTCTGATTGCATGTATGAGGAGTACGAAACCTACCTGATGTCTGGGTCTGCCGACGATGGACGGGAACACTGCTCTCGGAGCGTCGTCTCCAGCGAATCCAGCTTTACACATCCCCGAGCCGTTATCAATAACCAAAGCCGCAACATCTTCGTCACACATTTTCGAATATGAGCGTGAGCTAGAGTAGAGTGCATAAAGGAACGAATATCCTAGTTCAGTCTTTGAGAGCTGAGAGAATGTTAGTGACCATGTCTGGATCGCGAAGCTTATATATCTGGGAACCGCTGTGGGGTTCTAAGAAACCGACTGTATTGTTTTACAAATAAGGGGCATGTGGTGGTCCGGTATAGTTGAACGACCACCGAGCATGAGAGACATGTGCCGATAATATATGCAATATGTGCCTTTGCATGCCAGGCTGTGCGTATTTCTTACTAACATGTATTTGATAACAGACCTGCGTTGTTGGCCATCTGTTCGGAACCGTGTTTCATTGTATATCATACACAGCGTCGACCATATAAATAAGATAAGATATGGTTAATGTATTGTACTGTTAATGTGATCTGCATTATTCTTTTTTAACTTGCTCACGGCCTATATATACCAATATAAACAGAGGCCTATACCCGTGCCTCCCATAGGCATATCAGTGTGTTTGTCCATTTCGATTAATCATGAATTGTCATCATATTGCTTAAATAAAACCACAATGGAAAGGTTTATATATAACCCGTTGAATGTTACATGCATGGTGGAGGGGGTCATCTGCCGATGTCCAGTTCGACCTTAGATCACGCCATGAATCTCTACTATGGCTAACGCCCGTAGCGATCATTTTCCATTTTCCACCAGTACAAAACATGAGAACTGTTTTAAGTTTTGACAGGGGACCTTATAAAGTAGAAAAAATTACGCTGGTAATATATTTCTTATAGTTATTATGTGTTCCTTAATAATGTACTTCACTGTTGGTGAAGGTCCCAAGTCGAACTTTTACGATTTAAATAAATTTGTGAGCGATTTTGCTTTGCGTCGCTTACAATTATGAAATTTCTCCTGGCTAATTAATTCATTGTTTATTGCGATATAGGCTCAGAAATGCACGGAAAAGCATGCAATTTTGATTAATTCACATCGCGTTAGATATACAAATATATCAAATCTGGCCCATTTATCTTATTAATTAATATTCTAATCGGACACTAGGGGACATATGATTATATATAAAAATCGCACATATATATATACACGCTAATCCGGAAGGGTGATAACTCTATATATGTAACGTACTTTGACTAAATAACGGGTAGTTGTATGCAAGAATTTACAGCACCACAAGTGACCAAATTTGGTCGGACATAAGTCAAATGTTCCTATACAAACTATTGATATACCAGCTTCATATGCTCTGAAAAATACATGCCATGGTCACAGCCATTTGCCAGATATTTTCAATGTTTCGCACAAAAGACTAACACGGAACGCTCTTTTCTGTTCGATGCCGTTTGGGACCCAACATCGTGTTAAAAGTTGTATTTTGTATTACTTCAATGGAAAGCTCATAGAAAAGTAGCTCAAATATTATAAATTTATTGACCTATTCGATACCTGGAGAAATTCAAATTTTATTATGTGTAATTTGGAGCGAAACTTTAGTGATCCTGCACGTGTGTCCCCTGATGTTGGGATTAACACTAACGAACCCTCCGAATTAAGTATTTATTTATATGTAATCCTATAAGAATGGCCTGCAGTCATGTATACACTGTATAGACTTTATCGACCTATGTTATCCTTCCTTCCAAATTAAATATACAACATTTGGAGGTTGAAACGAGCCATGTTCGTTTAACAATAAAGCAAATAACAGCTAAGTCATAGTACTTTCCATAAATTAAAATGATTTTTAGCTCAACTTTACAACGTAAAGTTTGAGCTGTTGCCATGTGTTGGCGTCCGTCGTCCGTCCGCCCGTCAACAATGTCATTCGGCACGCACTACAAGCCGCATCTCTTATCCGATCTTCACCAAACTTCATATGTAGCTTCAGGGTGACCTATAGATGGGAGATATCGAATTTTTCAGAAATCTTGGATTTCAAATTTGAATACATCGGCACACCATACAGCCCGTATTTATGGCCGGATCACTTTTTAAATTTTGCAGGCACGATTGTGATCACATGTAGATGGGACCTATCGAATTTTGAATGAAATTTGTTGAAAAACATGGCCGCCAGGGGCCATCTTCGAATTTACTCTTTGTATGACTAAAATCTTCGGCACACCATACAGGACACATCCCTCATTCGATCGTCACCAAACTTCAGATGGATCTTCGGTGTGACCTCTAGATGGGAGCCTCATATTTTAACCAAAATTTTTTGAAAAACATGGCCGGCAGCGGCTATCTTGGAATTTACTCTTTGTATGACTGAATCCTTCGGCACACCCCACACGGCACATCATATGGATTTTCGGGGTGACCTCCAGTTTACTTTCATTCTTCTTTATCATTATATTCATTACTCAGCAAAAAATTAAGTCCTTCCCTAGTTGAGATACAGTGTCATTGACACTTTCATTTAATGCGTTACAGATTCCCGTTGTAGCAAATCTCCATTAATTAATTCCTCTCATGTAATAAATATAACAATTAGCCACAGTTGATTAGAGTAAAATGGCGTATATATCTGTCGCATATATACAAATTATAGTGATTGCAATTATGTTTCTTTTGATTGGTAAGATGAGAATTATCTTTGGAAAGTTGAATACATTTGGTGTCAAATCGGACCGTGAGTCATACAAATAATCAAGAAAACCGTTAAAACAGAGAACGCAAAATTACATCATGTATCTATCTCCCATTTTTAATCGAATCCGGCGTACTATTAGCATTTCAAATATTCTGTGTTCCTATTCTCACTTGTTTGTGTGAGAGTGACCAGCTTTCAAGAGTGTTTGTTGCTAGTACCTTGTGTGTTAAACATGGGTAGTTTTATGACTAACGGGAGGCGCGATCTAACTATTCATCAGTTGGGGGATTTTGATGGCGCTTATAGTTGAAACTTCGCGCGGACACGCGGGACATAGCTCTCAAACGCCCACCGGTATATAAGGTATTTTTAAGGGTCAGACGCAGGTTTGTCCAAATTTCCTGATATTTCAACATTGATTTTCTCAAAATCTATTAGGAATAACTTTGTGAAATTTGGTACAAGCGATTATTATGACACAATATTTAAGAACCATCGATCAATTGGATATTATAACCTCATTTACTTTATTTTTATGGCATGAACAATATCTAAAATGTCAGTTTTCAGGTACCAAGAACTTCTGTAAAATATATTTTTTTCAAAAGTGCAGTTCATATGTCCATGATATCATAAAGATCACGAGAAGAGACTTAATTATTCTTTATTTGTGAAATTTAATGATTATTTTCACTAAGAAAGACATAATTAATCTATACTATATTTGAGGATTTTCATGACATGCCTGTTGATCAATGAACAATTGGTCTGCGATGAGTTCTGGGTCATGGGTTCATAACAAAGTTAAAGCTGACCACCATATCTCTTAACACTGTGGCCTAATTCCTGTTGATTGCTAAGTAAGTAAGTAATGCTTTATTCCCAGCCAATTGGTAATTTGGTACATGAGAAAACTCATGTCCCTGCTTGAGTGGATCATACTGCATATCAACATTTATTTTCATTGCGCTGGAATATTTGTGACTGCTTTATTCTTCATGATAATATATTGGGGTATGATGCTATATTATGCGATTAAAAATATAAATCAACATTATGATACAAATGAGCAAAGACAAGATCATAAGCTATTTGGTTATTGGAGCTTTGTGTGAAATTATTAATTATCCTCACAGTTCTTGGTACCGAAAGGGACAATAAATAACATAAAATGTTCAACCTCTCAAATGTGTTAAAATCCATCGTTTTTGTTGTCTCTTAATACTTGCTCAAATTCTACATACAATGAAGATGAAGATATGTGAAATTCAAGATTTTTTGCCAGATAGATCCAGATAAATTCTTTGTTGAAAACCTCTTGCCATTTTTGGCTGGATTTAAGCAAAACGTGCGTCTCCCCTTAAGGGTGGATACACACATGCATGTAATGTCTGTATGTAAAATACATGTATTTTACATGGCCACACCAATAATTGACAAAATTAATCACCTGCGCGCGAGAGGTCAATTTCACCAGTGAGTAGTTATAAGCCATTATCAAACAAACTGCCATCAAGAAATTTCAGGCCAATCATAAACATGTCTTCTTCCATGGATGCCGAAATGGGTAATTCTTGTCTGATATATATTGCTGTTTTTCACGAGTTATAATTCATTTCGAAAAGTGGATTAGAGCCGGTCGATTTTATACATGATTTGTTTCTGTCATTTCTTGGAAACAGGGTTATCCAAAACAAAAATAAAATATGCAGAATTCAGAATATGATGATACCGGCTTGTTGAGATTTCTCTGATAATTTGAGAGCGAGCTCATGTGATAACATTAATTCAATTGGGATTGCAAATATTCATTATAGCGCCAAAAAATAATGCAGGTACAGCGTTGAAATTAAAAAGAGTGACACCACCCCCCCCCCCATTTATATATATGTTTCTCAAGCCAAAGGTTGAACAAGCTCCTAACTGTCACAAGCTTGAATTATAACATTTTCGACCAGAATCCATGATTGTGGGAGGGGCTGGTTCTCGAAAGCTTCCAATAACTAAGGGAGTTAATTCAATGTATCAGCCGCGATTATCTGGGCAAGAATTACAATATAATATTTTACTTAAATATTCCATAGTTGTAAATTTTGCGTATACATGTATAACTGTATAACACAAGAGAGGAAAGGTGACGTAGTTGGGAACTCGTAGCTAGGCAACCCTTTCGCCGAATGAAGACAAACAGCAACACCCTGCATTCAAATTTAAAGCTGTATAATATGTTAATAATTATATGAATAGCATAAATTCCTGCATATTAGATTAATCACTCGTAGAAAACAGACACGACAGACATGACTACGATATTTATAAAGCAGGGTGTCAGGACTCAGGGTGCTGCATGCACACCCCCGTCGAGGAAATATACAATGGTGAATTCGGTAGCTTCTTGGATAATATAGCTCCCCGTGCATGTTGGGGGTCATAGCCCCATGCGTTGGGGAAGAGACCATCACTGGTATTAACATCAATAGAAGACTGACAATGATATAAACAGAACGTCGACCATTTGAGTTATCGCGCGAATAATTATTTTAAGCGGCCTGACGACTTTGTCCCAGTCAACGGCTCTTCAGCGGTTCAGAGTTTAACTCACTGTGGTCAAACACAGTCGCAATGATTGGGTTGTCAGCGGACACATATTACACGGTGTGTATGATCCATGTAAAACTCCAAATACACGATATTTACAGAGATTACATGCATGTGTGTATCCACCCTAAGCCTCCGTAAAAATGCAATCTAGTGATGTATCCCTTGTGCAGGGCTTGTGGGACATGGCGATAAAAATAGAGCGAAACTACCAGATATACTTTAATGCATAGATTTTGTAGACCATTAAAATGTTTAAACTCTCCAACACGCACCAAGGAAATTTAATAACTGTTTTCAAATTTCCGAACGGAACTTAGTCATGTGCGTAATTTACTGTTGTTATATTTTTGCCATATATGGAAAAAATACCAACCAGGAACGATCGAACGGATAACACTCTTTACGATTCCACATTCGAAGGAGTGTTTGATAAATGTGGTTTGTTCACACATTGGAACCTACATATACATGTACCTACTTTAACATTAACACACAATCCTTACTTATATAAGAGAGCTATGTTCTACCATTTTCGGAACGTTTCAATGTCACATATGTTTTATACATATATAAACGGCATTAAACGGACTAACAATATAAAATTTGCTGCCCTATACTCACGATTCCAGTTTATGATTGAAACAATAATTTTATGATATTGATGGCAAAGAAATAATAGTGGCCCGAACTTCGTTCGGGGCTTGGGACTTTAATGTTCATATGCATGTATACTTTATTATAGGTTGATGTACGCTATATCATTGATATAGGAATTTTATGCAAAACCCATCATATCAATATCAGAAACTGCAACTTCGATGTTCATGGTTTTTCTATACACATGGTCGTGCCAACATCACAGTGAATGCAGAACGATTGAAAAATACAAGCCTTGATAACAACACACGCTTATATCAAATGCATATCACTGGATCACAAATGATCCGTTAGCGAAAATATATCATTACCATTTCGCCTAATTGATAACAAACTCGCATATCGCATATATTATCGGCACATGTCCACCCCAGATATCGCGCTAATACCAGGCCACCGGGTGCCCCTTATTTGTAAAACTACACGGTTGGTTTCTTAGAACCCCGCCGTGGTGCGCGAATATATAAGCTTCGCTGTCCAGACATGATCACTATAACATTCTCTCAACTCTCACAGACTGATCCAGGACTTTCGTTTCTCCTAGCTCTACTTTAGCTCGTGAACGCTTATTTTTCGAAATGTGTGACGACGATGTTGCGGCTTTGGTTGTTGATAACGGCTCGGGAATGTGTAAAGCTGGATTCGCTGGAGACGACGCCCCGAGGGCAGTGTTTCCGTCCATCGTCGGCAGACCCAGACATCAGGTTAGTACATATCACATGTATACCACAATACAAATCCTCCAGTTTACAGATAAACCAAAATGGCTGATTCGAACCTCTACGTAATTCGGAAGAAATATGTATAGATAATCAATTTTGTCAGGGACGTGGCGACAGGGGGCTGGGGTGTCTCACCCCCCAACTTTGGTCAAAATTTTCAACAGTTGGAAATTTCATAGCTGACACAACATTAGTTGAAAATTTCACACCAACAATAGGTTGAAAATGTTCTTGTAGTTTGATTTTCAAATAATTTATTGGGGGGGGGGATTTATTGTTTTTGGACTAATATTTGCATATTTTCCTACTTTTGGTCAAAATTTTGGATTGAAATGGCCATCAGATGGAAATTTTCTAACCTTAGGGGGGTGTCAGGTTGGAAATTTCCAACACTGGGAAAGCTTGTGTCCTCGTCCCTCTCCCGTGGCCAGTCAAAAACTGCTGAGTTAATTTAAGGAAACAATCCTAAGTGGGAATGTCAGGTTGGAAATTTCCAACTCTCGGAAGGCTTGAGGTTAGACTAGATGCTAGGATTTTGCGAGTTTTTGTTCAGATTTCAAAATTTGCTCACACCGGGCCGAACCATGGTCGGTCCGATGTGTCATGGTCCCTCCCCCGTGGCCAATAAAAAAATAGCTAATTATTTTAAGAAAACAATATTTTACTACATTTGGTCAAAATTGTGGAATGAAATGGTCATCAGTTGGAGAAATTTCCAACCTAAGGGTGAGTATGAGGTTTGAAATTTCCAACACTAGGAAGGCTTGTGGCCAGTCATGCAATATGCTAGGATTTGGCGATTTTCTTGTTTAGTTTCAAAATTTTCTCACACGGGCCGAACTCCTGTTGTCCGTAGCCGTGTGTATTTGTTTTGGGTTGAAATGACTGGGAACATTTCCAAAAATGGGGATTGTTATGTAGTTTTCAACAGTTTAAAAGCTTAACCCTTTCTATATATAAATACTCACTGATTAATATTTATCCCTTAGGCAATGTACAGCTAGATGTCGATAGGTAGTTTGTTGAACTTATTATCTGAATATTTCCCTCCAATACATATGAATTCTTCTGCACTTTTGTTATCTGTCATCTGCTTATTTGTCACCCATACAGATGAATAATAGACCATTCCGGTGAATAATTACATTATGTTATTGAGTATACATCCTCGCGTATGAATGTATACATACATGTTATCGCTATGCAATGAAATGATCTGGGCAAAGTATCACGTCGATGTCAGATCTCTGGATCAAACTTTTTTTTTAACTTAAAAAGCACAAATTCTGTCATAATGAAACCGAATGTACGCCACTAATAAACAAGGAACTGTTTTGTATAATAAAAACAGTCCTGCTTTCTACGACATGCGCAATATGCGAGATATAGAGATGAGTGGTATGACATCAGACCAAACAGTAGCTGAGCCGATGATCTGGAAATGATCGCTTTACTATAGTGGTATTGGGAAAAGAAAATGGTAGTCATGAAATAACAACATGTATCAAATTGGCAATTATATCTTCTGATGTACAGAAATGAGTCTAAGATTCATACGAATTATTTCAAATTTGGAATACTGAATGTTTTGAATTTTTTTTATTCCAGGGCGTTATGGTCGGTATGGGACAGAAAGATAGTTATGTTGGCGATGAAGCTCAAAGCAAACGGGGCATTCTGACCTTGAAGTACCCGATTGAACACGGTATCGTCACCAACTGGGATGACATGGAGAAAATCTGGCACCACACCTTCTACAACGAGCTCCGAATCGCCCCGGAAGAACACCCAGTTCTTATGACAGAAGCTCCGCTCAACCCAAAGGTCAACAGAGAAAAGATGACGCAGATAATGTTCGAGACCTTCAACTCGCCGGCAACATATGTCGCCATCCAGGCTGTATTATCTCTCTATGCTTCAGGTCGTACCACTGGTATCGTTCTGGATTCCGGCGATGGTGTCACTCACACCGTGCCGATATACGAAGGATATGCGCTTCCACACGCTATTCTGAGATTGGATTTGGCTGGACGTGATCTCACTGACTATCTGATGAAGATTCTCACTGAACGCGGATATTCATTCACAACTACCGCCGAACGCGAGATTGTCCGGGATATCAAGGAGAAACTCGCATACGTCGCGCTCGACTTCGAGAATGAAATGAGCACAGCTGCTACAAGTTCATCACTAGAAAAGAGCTATGAGTTGCCCGACGGACAAGTTATCACTATTGGCAACGAACGCTTCCGGTGTCCAGAAGCTCTGTTCCAGCCGTCCTTTTTGGGGATGGAATCGGCTGGTATTCACGAGACGACATATAACTCCATCATGAAGTGTGACGTAGATATCAGGAAGGATTTATATGCCAACACGGTTTTATCCGGTGGCACCACGATGTTTCCGGGAATCGCCGATAGAATGCAGAAGGAGATAACGAGCCTCGCTCCGAGCACAATAAAAATCAAGATCATCGCTCCACCAGAGCGTAAATACTCAGTATGGATCGGCGGATCTATTCTAGCTTCTCTGTCCACCTTCCAACAAATGTGGATCAGCAAACAGGAATACGACGAATCTGGTCCAGCGATTGTTCACCGAAAGTGTTTCTGATTCAAAATGATTATAGTTTTACCTTGGACAATGGACATTATGCGAAGTATAGTTCCATCTGAATGTGGGTTTCGTTAATAAAAATGTTACCTAAACTGGATTGCAGTTCTTTATCCATTAGTATATAAACCAGAGTTGAGCATCGTATATATTAATATCTACATGTACACTATAATATGTTTCCGCTTTATCTCAAAGCGTTGCTACTTGATAAAACACGGCAGCGTAGAACCGCCAGAATAATTTTACTTACTATCAACTTATTATCTTATTATATTGAATAATCAACTTAGCTATCTTGATTAATCAAGTTAGTTATCTTCATTTGTCAACTTCGCTATCTTGATTAATCAACTTATTATCTTTATTACTCAACACAACTATCGTGATTAATCAAGTTAGCTGTCTTGATTAATCAACAAGCTATATATCTTTATTAATCAACTTATTTTCTGGATTAATCAACTTAGATACCGTTATTAATAAAGTTAGTTATCTTTATAAATAATTTTAGCTGCATTGACTGTACCGTATATGCAAGTAGAGCTGGCTAAATTGTAACGCCATGTTGTACAATGTGACATGTCGATTTTGGCTCAATTTGTCGCTATACTTCACCCTCTAGAACGCTATACCTACTATATGGGACAAATGTGAAGAGTTTATAGAGGTGTTACCAAGAAAACGAAATAGTGAATTGGACGCTCATTTCAGACATCCAGTACATTATATAGGGCATGGAAGTGCGTGATATACGCCACATTTGACCACTAAGCGCATGGTGCATTTGTGAAATGTCTATATATAGTCTGTCCAAATTAGCCACTATATTCCGCCCATCCCATTTATACATGGCATGGGAACCAATTTGAAGAATATGGGCTGAGGTGATTTTTGTTTTGCCGATGTAATTTGATAATAATTTGTGAACTAGTTAAAGTTTCCTCGGACCTAAACCAGCTAGTGATATCGGCAGACCAAGATGCTAGTTTACGTCGAAGACCCATTCATATAGCGTTCTATGTCGGACTTTAAGAGCTGTTGACCCGCTCACTTAAAACAGCAAATAAATGTTATGAAATATCACAATAATAAATGCCAAACGTTAATCAGAACTCGACCGTAAACATTGGAAAAGGTCAAATCATTGAAATCTTAAAACCATATTTAGACTAAAATATTTGAACTTACATACTACGCGATTAGCAATGTTTATTGACAAATCACTGGAACGGTTTGTTTACATAAAAATGGTTTCAACACGCGATATTTCATCAGAGTTATCAATAATTAACACAAGAACAATTTGCATCTAGTTCGCCATGTTTCTGCAGACGTAAAATTGTTTTAACATTTACCCGTTGCGAGTGCATGGGTACCGTTATGTATTAACACTGTGTAGGAACTGTTACATCGTAAATCGTTCTATCGCCGATTTGTGATGGTTCTTGACTGATTTGTGACGGTTCCTGATGATCGAAATTATACATTTTCACGACTATTTGACAGTTAAAACGCAATTTTGAGGCATCTAGGTGATAATTCGATTAGTTATTTTCAATCCCATCACAATCTGTGGCACCAATGAGCGTGTTAATAACGAAACTTTCATTGTGCGAGTCACAACAACGACAAAAACCACGAATTTTGATAATTGTTTGGGTTCTCTCATGATCGAGTCGGTTCTCTCCCCATTTAATCGTTCTATACGGGTAAAACTATATGGCTAATATTTGCCATGGTACATGGTTCAAACTGCCAATTTTGTGAAAGTATACAAAGATAGCCACAACAAACTATGCATTAAGTTGAAATTTGCACCACTTGCCATTAATTTCGATGAATTACACTGCCTTTCTATGCTTATTCAATAACCTGTGTTACGCCTATCAAAATTCACAAAGTCGCCAGCTAGTTTGAAAAATAACGCGTTTTACAGGCCCAACATTTCCATGAGTCAATAGCCGGTTAACAATAGTGAAATTTCATAGCGCTGGACTTCGGAAAACGTGAGCGTAGACGGGATATATAGAGTTATCTGTCTTGTATTTTATCTTTTATTTGACCTTGACCTCGCTCAAATACGCTCATATAGGCATGTTTCTGGACCTCGATCGATCCCCACTCAAATTTGGTAGCTGGGTCTACTTTGATCCCGGGAACAATATGGGTGGGTCCAATTTCACGTGCGACCGTGTCCTTGACCTTGACCATATTCGCTCATATAGGCATGTTTCCGGGCCGATCGAACGATAGTTTGTCCAGGCGGAGACGATCACAAATAAATCCCCAAATAGCCCGGACGAAGAGGGTGCACATCGGCTAGTGTTGTCTATTTTTGTAGACGTATTTTATTCAACAAAAAGCCAAAAATAAGGCGTTAAAAGTTCGTTGACACACATACAATGTTCTGATTACGCAGTGTATGAAGTTTATGTCGGGAATCCGCTTGCTGGATGCTGATTATCTAAGTTAAATTATAGAATTCTAGAATATGCAGCTATTAAAGCATATACAAGCACGATAACCTTTCACTCAATCATATTTTAGATTGACTAGCGATCTCTGATGTTTTAATAGAAGATATAAAAAAGCAAAGAATCCTACAGTTACAAATATTATTATATGGATGTTAAACATTTGGTTACTAAATGCGCTGTATTGATAATTGACTTGAATCCTATTGATTAATTTGTAGGAATGCTTAGCTATTAAGTTCAACAAGCAGTAACATATAAAAAAGAAAAAAGAATAATGCAGTTACAAATATTAATATATGGATGTTAATCCTTTGGTGGCTAAATGTGCTGTAATGAGCAGCGACATGAATTCTATTGATTCATTTGTAGGAATGCTCAGCTATTAAATTCAACATGCAATAACATATTGTTTGAATTATTAGCTAAACATTCATACAAATGAATCATTAGAAATCAGTGTTATTGGTGTCTGAACCTGGCTATTATAAGGCACATTATTATTCCTCGCTGATAACGTGTCAAGTGAGCAGGGACGTGGGCTGGAGGGTCTTAAATGTTGGGGTGTCCACCTTGGAATTTCCAATCGCACCATCCCCTTGAAACAGACCAAACTCATGCACAAGGCCTGGGCTTTCGTTTTCCCCAACTGCATGACACATTATAGCTCTAGATTATACGCCATTCTGAAGTGAATTGATCAGTAGCCTTTGATTGGCCACCATGAAAACCGGGGGAGAAACTCAGGATACATGGGGCCAGTAAGAAAATGTGGATATCTGAACCTGAAAATCATCTAGACTGGCTGATTCCCAAGTGTTGGAAGTTTCCAACCTGGCGCCCCATCCCCACAAGATTGGAAATGTTCCCAACAGGAGAGAGAGAGAGAGGGGGAGAGAGAGAGAGAGAGAGAGAGAGAGAGAGAGAGAGAGAAAGAAAGAGAGAGAGAGAAAGATATGATTTATTTTGCAAAAGAGCATACATTATTTAATACAAAGCATATTAATTAACAGGAATTAGATTCTTTGTCCATTAAAACCAGTTTCTTGCCAATTGGGGGGGGGGTGGTAAATGTGATATAGAAAACTAGATCACACCTGCTCCCTACTTCCTGTCCACCCATCATGAGTTTTGGATCATCTCTAAAGAACTTGTATATGTCAAATATGGTTGATTACATGTTTAAAGTGTAGGAAAGTATGCAAATGTTGGTATAAAAACGACAAATTCCCACTATTAAATTGTTGTCAAATCAAACTAAGAGAACAATTTCAACATATTGTTGATGTTAAATTTCAAACCAATCTATTGTAAGATAAGAAATTTGTAACTCTTGAACATTTTGACCAAAGTTGGGGATAGACACAAATTAAGCACCCCTCCCCGAGTCCCCAACCACCCCAATCACGGAATAACCTATCAATGATTCAGTTGAACGTGATTTCATAAGTTATATTCATGTTTGGGCGACAAACATGTGTAAATGTCCCCCAGGCGGACTTCAGAGGAGGAAATATGATGGCACTGGCATCGAAATATTGTCACACCTGGATCTTTCAATAATGCCCAGATTAAATAAATGAATATAACATCTCATTTTCTCCTGAGAGTAGATTTATATTACCATTGGTCATTTATATAGGCGGGCATGATTATGATACTATACTCATCGGGACTTGCAATATTTTATTTCTGCCAATTAATGTGACTTAATCTCCCATATTAGGTATTTATTGTGTTATTTCTTAATATACCTGTTCTATTATGCAAATTACATAAGCTACAGTCATTATCAGGTTTACAATGTTAGATACACAAGACGATTTTCGGACCAAAGTGCAGAAATCGTTCGAATAAATCTCATGTACAGAACCGTCACAGCCATGATTGGTTTGAAATAGAACCGTAACACGCACCCGTGTTGATTACCAGGTCACAGCTCCCAATTATCAACAACTATCGGGATACTTTCTCAGCTATTTTACAAAAGAATAACACGGGTATACTTTATAGTCAGTGTTTGTTTTCAGAATGCGTTTCATATTTTATACGCCACGAAAAACCAAGAAATTGCGTCCACGATTTTCAGTGATAACATATTGATATTTACGCGTTAACTCAATAATACCGAGTTAATTGTTGTCTAGAGTTCAGGTTTCGATAACACGGTACTTCTGCAGCCTCTGTTCATTCAGGAAAGTATAATATTTTCAAGATATCTATAATTATGCGTGATTTTGTCACAAAAATGATTATTTTCAATAATCAGGAACCGTAACAAATCAGTCAAGAACCATCACAATACCGGCGATAGAACGACTTCCGATGTAACAATTCCTACACAGTGGGTATTAATTATAAATATTAATAATACGGTTTGGTCTAAATGTGGTCATGTGTTTTAATCGCGATAAAATTAAGGGAACATGGCACGAATCATTCGATGCTCATGCAGTTTACTGTTTTTTTTCTCGCGGTCAATATATCACGTGACCACATTGCAACCACTGACCACTTCGGCTGAAGTTGTCACTCTCACCCAAAAAAGGTGCCGAAGGGTACATATGTTTTGAGATCGCTTTCGAAATTTAGTTTATGCTTCTGCAGCGATATTTGCTAAACTAATTGGTTACGTCCCACTTAACTAATTAGAATGAAACTGAATACAAATCACTACTGGCGCCAGACTTTCATTAACACAGTTAACATAACTGCGCAAGCATCGATAGCAAACCATGTGTACCATTCAGTATACGTAGCTTTAAGGTGAAAACTATCCCTTCAACACCTCATCCAGTTGCACCACTTCACAAATGCCCCAATAAATGTTTACTAATATTACTGCTGCTGATTTAGGGGCTATGTAGTTGAGCTCGTCCCAGGAAACAACTATATACTTTTGGCAGAATGATGCGTCCATGAACAACAGCAATGTCATGATTATGTTATATATCAGTGTATTTCAACAAAATTATATAATAATTTAATAAATAAATATTAAATCACATAATTTTCCAACAAAATGCGGTTTGACGCGAGATGTTTTATAATTTCAGTGCTGATGTGCCACCGCACACGCAACGATTAAAATCGTAAGTGGGGAAAATCGCAGGTGGAGAAAAGTGACTTGCCCACAGACGCTACGGTGCTGCGATGTATGAAGCTACGATTTTATCCACGTGATCGATCACATGATAGCAAAATGTTATATAACATTCCCCGCATTATGCAATTATATACATATACATGGCATGTATCTCAATTTTCTAAACTAACAAGTTGAACTTGAAAGTTCAAGTGAAATGGAATATTTTTTTATTTTGACATTTTTTTACCTGTCAACCTCACAGCTGCCCCAATTTCAACAATTGCGGCAGCCCTCTTCTCCTTGTCTGCATACTAGCAGATGGCTGATATGTGGTATAGGCCTACACTCCCTGCCGTGCCACATCTCCACCAATGTGGTCTCGTTTTTGTAAGTCCAAGAAGTTTGTGAACTTTGCGCCATTGTAGAATTTTTTCTTTTCGTGGTATTTACAACATGACCAGTGCGACAATGGTCATGTGACAGCTACGATCGCGCGCGTTGCCAAGGTCACGCCACGATTTTCCTGATAAAAATCAAACAGTGCTTGATCGCTACGATTTGGCTACGATATTGTCGTGGATGCTCCACCTGCGATTTTCCCCACTTACGATTTTAATCGCAGCGTGTGCGGTGGCACGAAGAGTGTAGACATAATCGCAAATAAGCAAGATGAAATGTTCAACAAACTCAAAGAATTAGAAAAGTCACTTAGTTCTGTGCTGATCAGAAGTGATTCGAACTCGAAATCTATGGAAATATCACAGAACTAAGCCCAGGCTTCGAGAGAATGAGAGATGACAGGTGTATTGGAGTGGACAATCTGAAACACCGAGCAAAAGTCATGGACATGAACATTGGCTCGTCAGAAGATGACTTTAACAAATTGATAACAACTTCACCTTTCAATGAAATTTAGCGTTCAATAAGTTCACCATCTTCCAAACATAAATTCTTGGATGGGTGTTTTTTCTTTTTTTCTTGAGCTCTGTTCTCAGCTTGTATACCATCTCTATTTCACATCTTGTTTGCTCTTTATTGAAATATATTTTGGAAGGATAAGTCTCTATTTTATTTTATGGCATCGCTGATCATTTCGTCTCTGACTTGCTTTGACTTTAACAGCAATTTTTTTTCTTCTGTATTTCCTATCCGATAGAATGATACAATTTCTCATTCGCTTTGTTTTTTCATCTCTCGAATTGTTGTTGAAATGGCGATAAAGTCTTCTTTTTTAGATATTGTATTTTTGGGAGTCCATCAGATGTTCTGATACGTTTCCCAACACGATGGTACATTCTTTATTTTTTGCTTGGATTTCTAAATCGCCGCCATCAGAAACTAATTTTTGTACTGTCAATAACAGAAGTTTCAATCGTATTTTGAAGTTGTTGTAGTTCCCTTTTCTGTTGTTCAAAAGTTCTATTCCGTCTGTCTTCTTAGTCTTTAAGATTTTTCTCAGTTTTCATTGGAATGCATCTAGTTGTGTATATGTTTCACCTTTTTGTATTTGTAAATGTTCGTCAA
The DNA here is from genome assembly GCA_032622095.1 of Siphonodentalium dalli. Classification (NCBI taxonomy): domain Eukaryota; kingdom Metazoa; phylum Mollusca; class Scaphopoda; order Gadilida; family Siphonodentaliidae; genus Siphonodentalium; species Siphonodentalium dalli. The sequence goes on from CP136064.1 coordinate 191,491,725, forward strand.
ATTTAGTTTTTCGAGTTTCAAGTTTAAATACCGTTTTGTTCATTGTTTGTAATTTGCGTTCCATTTCTGTCTTATGTTTCTCCATCTCAGAAATATATCGTTTCTGAAAGGTTTCGAATCGCCGATCTAAACTCTTATTAATGCGTGTTTCAGACCCATCCATATTTTTAACTAGTTGATATAATATATTGTTTATATCTTTCCTCCAGTGTCCAATCTCTCTAATATTTATATCAACTGGTTGATCATTCTTGCATTGTTTCGACATTTTTTTACATTTTGTTTATGTCCTGTTTTGGATAGTGATGATGTGTCGTGGCTTTTATATTCTGTTTGATTAGATATACAGGTCGTCTCGCGACAGCGCTTACACTTCCACAGAATTGAACTTGATTTCTTTTCTAGATCCTAACCATTTTCCAAACTGAGTCCTTGGCAGCTGGTGTGGTTTCAGCTTATGATAACAAAGTGCATCTAGGACAAAGCAACCGACATACATATTGAGAAAGTAGACTCATACTTGTCGTCTATGTTTGAACTTCTAGCGAGGGATGTTGTCATCAATCACAACACTCTCGTTACGCTTGCAAAATACCTTCCTGCTGTACCCATTCTAGCCTCAGTGTGCAGTTCCATTATTTTCTGACGACAGCTACTCATCACAGATTGATCAGTCTAAATCGAAAGACATGGGTAGCGACAGTTGACAGTTAGTGCCAACAACGATACGCCAGTCAACGACCGTCCTGTCTGTCATACCTCGCCAATATATTGGTCAGGAAACACAAGTGATATTCTTGAGCAAATACGGTTGTTACTAATTCACAATACATGTATGTAAATCAAAACGAAAACTATCCTACCTCAAACTGAGTCAAGCACCCAAGAACCTAGCTCCAGTAAACAAAATGCTGTTATGAGTGGATTCAAGGGAGTTCCTTCTCGTCGTTCCAGAAAAACTAAAAAAAATTAAGTCAGACGAATATGCCCTACATCAACTCAAAATGGCATTTGTAATTTCCTCGACAGCAAATTGGTTACACCCACATTCGTTCGCATAATGCCACGATCCAGGAGGGGAACCCGTTCAGCCCGTATACACATGCTAGCCCGTGGTGCAAACACACTTAACGAATATGGTTTCTGGCCAAATGAAATAATCGTCAGACCATGGCACTTCGATCCTCCACAGCAAGAACATGAAAATACAAATAATAAAAACAGATATTGAACTATTAACCACGGCTTCACTACATCTCGGGGTATCTTTGTTGCGTTCGAAATTCGAAGACGTAGACCGTCGTTGGTATATCCGAACATTGGCTAAATGCAGAAAGTGTAGGTTCACTCGACAATTTAAGTTCCTCCTATATAGTTATGTCGAAGCCTGCTATAGAATAGTTAAGACTGCGAATGGAGATTCGTTCACCAGAAATTATGTTGCATCAAGGCTGACTTATCAAGGATCTATACTGTTGTCGATACACCGAATGATAGAATGGTTTACTCAGCCTAATATGGGGACGATCCAAGCGGGACATTCTATCCGTTGGAACTGTTCTTCGCAAGCGCACACATGTGGCCCACAACGTCTTCTCAGTTGTGTACAGGCTCAAGATTCACATTTCAGCCATTCGCATCTATTGCTACCCCAACACTGATTGATTGTATCGTTGTTCAAGAGATCATAAAGAACAATGTATAGCGATGTTCTATTCTCGAAGACGATTCTTTGAATGTGTCCAATCTTTTGCCAGTGACAGGCTTGCTTGAATCTGAAACGGCTAGCTCTGCAGTGTTATCTCATCCGAAATACCATCGCAGACTTTATGCGTGGAAAAATATTGACATCTGCAAGTATCATCGCTATTTGAAGAAGTGAGCGATCATCTTCTACAGACACCAATACTAGGCATCTCTGATATAAATGTTTTGTACTGTGCGCTGGTTTAAAATATCCACACTGCTCCGAGAAGGCTGCTGGCCAACGAAAATTCCGACCGTTCCGAAAACATTTTTGGAACCAAGACCTCAGCAATTTGCACGAGAAAGTGAAGTCGACGAAGCAACGGTGGATTTGTTATGGAAAACATCATTCAGTCCATTCTGATTCGTACTTAGCTTATACAAAATGCAAGAGGCGCTTCAGAAGAGCCATCAGAAATGCTGATCATCACCACGAGCAGGAGTTCCTCATAAGTGTCGAGAATGCTACTAGCACCAATCAGACAACATTTTGGCATATGATAAAAACAATGACTCACACGCAAACGGCTTCACGTGAGAGATCTTCGACAATGCGTCATGTCATACATGTAATACAGATGAAATCCTTCCCGGTTGTAAATCATATTTAGAATTTTTATATCAGCGAGGGCATCACGGTGACCCTGAGTTCGAGAAAGAAATATCTGAACGTTTGAATGCAATTATGTCAGAATCATATGACAAATACAATTCTTCTGTATTTTGGAACCATTCACAACACTTGAAATTAACTCACACATCGGATCGATGGAATTGAAAAACGCTGGTGGAAAAGATGACTTAGTAAATGAACACCTACCATTCGCTTCTCCGTATATAGCGTGCGTTCTCTGTAAACACTTTCAACGCCATACTCACATTCGAATGGATGTCGATGGAAATGAAAGCTGGCTTCATAATTCCACTGTATCAAGGCGACCCAAACCAAAACCGAACCCTGACAGCTATCGTGCTAATACTCTCCTTTCTTCGCTGTACAAACTATTTGAGTCTGTTCTATACTGTCTAGATTTCTTCGAAGTAATCTCTTGACATATGCAACTTGGTTTTCAAAGAACGCGTAAGCTGCAACTTGAACTCATTCCTTCTACAACAATGTATCCCTTATGCTTGTGACAATAATAGTAAATTATATATGTGCTTTCTGGACTCCCAGAAAGCCTGTGATCGTGTTTGGCACGAATGACTATTAGTCAAGCTCAATGATTTAGGATTATCAGGTAAATTCCTGAGAATTGTGAAGAAAAAACATATACACGGACTGCTGAAGTAACATTCTCTATAATGATGGTCGCTCTGACTCTCTACAGATCAAACAAGGAACGCGACAAGGAGCCGTGACCTCTTCTTTTTCTACTAGGCATATATAAATCAATTGCTTGTCACACTTGAACGATCTGGCCATGCCCTCCATGCATAATGGTTGTGTCAACTACACGTCACCAACTACAGCAGATGAAATTTGTATTTGAATGAATCTGGTCTGGACAAACTCCTTGACACATGTGGACAATATAGCACAACGTGGCGTTTCAAATTTTCGAGCACAAAGTCTGCAGTCGTTGTTTTCAACGAGAAACTGAATGAACACGCACATCGAGAGCGTACATGGTTTCTACCAATTCGTCAGGCCCAAAGACTGTACACATTTGTAAATATTCATAAGTTGTTCACATCGTGTTTATCGGACTAGTTCTCACACGAACGCCATATTGTAAATTATGCTCTTCATATTTCGGAGTTTATTAAAGATGTATATGGAGCTTCATGATTGTTTGCGAAATCTATGTGACAATGCATTATCTTATACATGTATATGCGAGTCTCCCGTAGGGACCTCTCATATATAGAGAATGAATTGGCCTAACAATATTTACATTGACCTTGTAAACCAGCGCATTCTCGTACATATGCGAGGCTCCATATATAAGAGAATGCACTGGCACAGGATCTTTAATGATGCGTCAGCGCAGCTCCTGATGTCATGAAAGAGTTAAACGTATTTTATTTTCAATCAACATATAAATCACTATGTACATCCAATATAGTAATAATAAATTAGATTATGAGTTAGCAGTAAGCTATAAGCTAGTTGGTGCAATCTATTATAGATAGAAGGATATAAATTATGGATGATAACACGTATCATATAATGTTTGTATTTTTTACTGTATACAAAAATCGTTTTTAATTTGTTGCATTTTTGTTATGGTTTCTTCTGCCGCGATGGCTACTATTAACAAACGACAGCTCCGGACAGAAGACTGACAACGGCCGGTGAAGAACAAAATATTCGCTAAAGTTAGTCCTCATTAACAGATCGACTAATTGATAACAAACTATATAAAGTTAGTCCTCATTAACAGACCGACTAATTGATAACAAACTCGCAGATCGCATATAATATCGACACACGCCGGCCCCATACTTGGGGCCCCCATAAAACTGCATATATAATGCAAGCCACCATGCATGCACATGCCCCTTATTTGTAAACCAATCCAGTCTGCTTATTAGACCTCCACCATGAGGCCATGATATATAAGCTTCGAGACCGAGCCATGGTTACTAACATTCTTTCAGCTCTCGCAGTCTCTCCAGGATCTTCGTTCATATACCCTACTCTCGTTCAGGCTTATTTTTCGAAAATGTGTGACGACGATGTTTCGGCTTTGGTTGTTGATAACGGCTCGGGAATGTGTAAAGCTGGATTCGCAGGAGACGACGCTCCGAGGGCAGTGTTTCCGTCCATTGTCGGCAGACCCAGACATCAGGTAGGTTTCATATATAAGTACAGTGCACAACAGTACCAACCCTCTGAAGTATGAAAGCATACACCGAAATTTGTTATTTTCCCTTGCTATCACGGATTAAAGGGATACAAGTTACCCAGTGTGGTTAAATGTGTAAACAGATATAAAATTCTGTAAAAACATCACCACTGTATCAGAAGGACATGGATAATTAGATAAACGTTGTTCCCATATTCATTATTGATTGTTGTCAAATAACGAAATTTCGCGTGTTGAAACCATTATTAATTTGTTAATAAACCGTTACAGTGATTTGTCGACAGACATCGCTAATCATTTAATAAGTTGCATGAAGTTCACATATTTTAGTCTGAAAATGATTTTCATGATATTTTTCAATCTAGACTTTAAAAAAAATACAATTTGGCTTGTTGTTAAATTCTCTTCCCATCACTTCCACCCTTCATGCTCTCATTTAATGTCTGTCATCTGTTGCTTTTTTCGGCTAAAACTTACATAATTTAAATGTATATATGTTAGTGCTTGCACTAACGGTTTTGATTTGCGAAATCTCATTATTGGAGAGTTATTAATAGTGAAAATAAGAACAAAGTCTATCTATTTTTTATGTACTTGTTGGTCATATATATTTGGCCCCTGAGTCCCTTTACAAGTCAAGTTTATTTGGTGTTTATCGTCATTTAAACCGATGGCCCTCATCGCGACGTTGTCAGTTTTACGGGGGAGGAAAGACCGCGCAGATGGTTTATTTCGCCGGTTTATATTGGCCTAATGCGCAAATGGAACTTGCCAACAGAGCAACTGCACCCACCCCCAATGTTTATGATGTCATGCATGATTATATATGACGACACCACGAAACACAGATTTGAAAGGTTGTATCTGGTTTGAGGAGATGGTTTGCCCCGTTGTACGTGTAGTTTGAACCATTAAAGGGGTTCCGTACACTAAATCCGGCCATTTATGGGACCATTTCCTATTTTACAGAATATATGCAACAGATGAATGGATTCGAGCATTGGTGGATGCAAAATACACTCACGTGCTATGTGCACGATGTGAACAATATGGTAATTACGTGCGCTCGCGCAACAGTATGGCGATCAGACAGATTCGTAGGTTGGTGTCACCCTACTCCGTTTCACTCCATGACGTCACCAAAAACGACGTAAAACCTCGTGGCGTTCTGACATTTTCACTGTGCCGCGTTTTTGCTATGTTTATTTTATGTGTTGTTTTCGATTATTTGTTTGTCGCCGATATCGCCATTTGTCGGGATTCCCTGTTTCTATATTTAAAACTGGCATGCTCGTAGTGAGCCCCGATTTCGATTTTTTCTCCAAGGTCAAAATACGTCAGAGTTATGACAAAAATAGATCGACCTACATTTTCTCCATCAGAACTCTACATCAAAGAGTCTATAGACTCCTGCGGGACCTACATAGACTCCTTAATTTGGGTATTTTTACTTATAATTGGGAAGTTTTATCATTTTTGGTTCGTGCGAAGACCCCTTTTTATCGTGCGGGAAAAGAGAGACATTCAAAACGCGATTTCGTAATTCGAAGCAATAGGCTGAATAGCCTAACCTTCAGCCGAGTTCCGGGTCAAAAACGACGAATGACGTAACACAAAACAAAACGCATTTGTTGACACAAACACCGTTTGAAGAGTTTATTATTACATAAAATGATCGTTATTGATTAATTATTGATTAATTATTGATATTTATTGTTGCATATTGGCTGCTAACAATATTTACACAAATAGTATTAATTATTTCTTATAATTGCTCCTTTGGTCAACTTTGACTATCGGAAAATGAAAATGAAAATATGCCGCTGAAAAAAATGTAATCGATATTAAAGTCTCATCCTTTCGGCAACATGGCATTGGTTTTAATTACTTAAATGATTAATATAGTAATTTGCCTTTTATCTGTGATGAAATGAGAAATGGTAATTGTCTTTTTTTGCTAACATTAAATTAAATTAAATAAATTAAGTAAAATACAGTGAAATTATTTTTTAAATTATTGTTTATTAAATTTTTGTGCACGTTGGCATCTCTCTGAGTGCATTCTAATTATAATGAAAATGAGTTAATGAGTCGAGTCATTAACTCATTTGCATTACTCGAGTCATTAACGCATTTGCATTATAAATACCATGTTGTTTACATCGTTCATAGAGCAAATGTGTGTATTTTTCACCCACCCATTGCCCGAATTTATTCATGTGTTGCATATATTCTGTTAAGTATAATAGGAGACGGTCCCATACATGGTCGGATTTAGTATATAGTCCCTCTTTAAGGTATGCATGTACCTATATATGGTAATACTCGCTTTTTTCACACTCCCTGTCCTGCTTCGTTAATTCAAACTTGGTTCACAAAGACAGGAAATACGTGTATACCGATTATCAAACTTAAATTATATGCATATTATATGGATGTTATGTGACTCAAACGAACAGTTACATTGGAGGCATAACAATTACCTCTTCGGAGAAAATGGCCCCATTTATTCTCCAGTAGTTTTTTGCATGAAGGTCACATGCACGAACGATAAAATTATAAGAAAGACAACACGTTCAGCGCGGGGCTACATTGTATATTGAACAGTTCTGTCGGAAATATTCCCCGTTTGTGTATGTCTTGTTACCAAACCGTTAAATGTCGGCGTATAATGTCGATGGTTGGGTTTTTTAAAACAATCTTTTCGTATCAGCGAGATGAGAACCCTTACATAAGTTATTTTTAGCTATAATTATATATACTCAGTTCAAACACCACGTTGCGTGGGATACCTACTTATATATTGGTTCTACATGTATATGTTACGTGCTTTGAAAAACGTGAACAATTTTGACACAACTGTACTTAACACCAAGGTTTGTCAATTATCGGCATATTCTGGAGATCAACCGATCGTTCAAGCAGAAGCCCTACATATATATATTCCAACTTAAAATTAGAAGTATGCTAGATATTTGGCACAATATGCATGTTATATGTATAATTGTCTCCGAGACACGCCAAGCGTTGCTCTTGGTACATGGCTGGGACTATAATATAACACACAAGACGCCGATTTTAGAAGCTGGATTTTTGAGACAAAATGCAATTTGGGGGGTTGGGGGTTGGTGGGATTCAAACCCCGGCACGTGACGGCGAGAGCGGCTTACGACTCAAAGTCTGACTCAATACCACACGGCCACCGAAGAGATCGTGGCCGTGTGGTATTGACGTCGGACTTTGAGTCGCAAGGCACTGTCTCAAAAATGCATGCAGCTTCTAAAATTAGAATATTTAAACAAATTAGCAAGTTTATAATACAACATTGTTTAGACAAATCATTAACTTAATATAAGATATAGGAGCCATGGAAAGGTACCAACCGCATCAGCGATTCTATCCATACTGTACTTGGACAAGTGTCGTGACTGTCGTCATGTACATGTACATGAACTAAGATATGCCCATATGGCACGACACCAACTGAAATTTTACATCATATATGTTATACATGTATGTACCAGTCACGTAACTTGTCAAATGATACGTAATATTGTGAGTTACCTCTACTGATTGTTTTAGTTTTGTTCTATTCCAGGGCGTAATGGTCGGTATGGGACAGAAAGATAGTTACGTTGGCGACGAAGCTCAAGGCAAAAGAGGAATACTCACCTTGAAGTACCCGATTGAGCACGGAATCGTCACCAACTGGGATGATATGGAGAAGATCTGGCACCACACCTTCTACAACGAGCTCCGAATCGCCCCGGAAGAACACCCAGTTCTTTTGACAGAAGCTCCTCTCAACCCAAAAGTCAACAGAGAAAAGATGACGCAGATAATGTTTGAAACATTCAACTCACCGGCTACCTATGTCGCCATCCAAGCCGTTTTATCTCTCTACGCTTCTGGTCGTACAACTGGTATTGTTCTGGACTCCGGTGATGGTGTCACCCACACCGTGCCGATTTACGAAGGATATGCGCTCCCCCACGCTATTCTGAGATTAGATTTGGCTGGACGTGATCTCACTGATTATCTGATGAAGATTCTCACTGAACGCGGATATTCATTCACAACTACCGCTGAACGCGAGATTGTCCGAGATATCAAGGAGAAACTCGTATACGTCGCGCTCGACTTCGAGAATGAAATGAGCACTGCTGCTTCAAGCACGACGCTAGAAAAATGCTACGAATTGCCCGACGGACAGGTTATCACTATTGGCAACGAGCGCTTCCGGTGTCCAGAAGCCCTGTTCCAGCCGTCCTTTCTGGGGATGGAGTCGGCTGGTATTCACGAGACGACCTATAACTCCATCATGAAGTGTGACGTAGATATCAGGAAGGATTTATATGCCAACACGGTTTTATCCGGTGGCACCACGATGTTTCCGGGAATCGCCGATCGGATGCAAAAGGAGATCACGAGCCTTGCTCCGAGCACAATCAAAATCAAGATAATCGCTCCACCAGAGCGTAAATACTCAGTGTGGATCGGCGGATCTATTCTAGCTTCTCTGTCCACCTTCCAACAAATGTGGATCAGCAAACAGGAATACGACGAATCCGGTCCAGCGATTGTTCATCGAAAGTGTTTCTAATTGAAAAAGACAATGACCATTATGTAGAGTATATCACTCCATATCAATAGTGTTTGTGTTAATACAATGTTACCTGAACAATATATGCAATTGTCTTTAACATAACCTTGTCTTATATAAGAATTGAGCGTCGCATTTAAATTTTGTTTGGTATATATAACCACACCCAACGTGACAATGTATTATTAAAACCAAATCCGCAATTCCACATTGTCCAGATGTTAAAAAAGCTTTTGATTAATGAATTATCGCACTCGACATAGTGCGATATGGAATATGACAGACTTGGATTAGAGACGACTAATTTGAGCGTTGAGTCTCTGAGTAAATTTCCAAGAAGGTAAATAATTATGGCAATAATTATATAAAAACTTCGGATATATTAATGGCGCATTCACATGAAACTACGAGAATATATCTGTCCGAAATATCAGGTACAAATGTAACCTGGCACGTTATTACTAGCCCAGTCCACATAGAGTTTGACCTAGACAAAATTTGTACAGAAATGGCTTTTATAATTTTTCGAATCAATACACAATTCCACTCAACATATTCTGTGGGTATTCGACATCGGAAAATCCAGCAACGATCGTAATGGGGTAGGGTTAGGAATCGGGCGTATTTCGTGACAGTTTGGGAGAAAAACTGGCCGCAAATGATTACTCTTGCCACATGTATTACCAGTCGTGGACTATCATTGCGATCAAAAGCTACTACAATTCATAGAACAATATGGATTTAAAAATATGTCGCGGCATTGCCCACTTTGTCCGAAAAGTGCCCGAAATCTTAAACTTGCAAAACGTTCTGGACTGCAGCCCCAAAAGCTTTTCGCCTCTCCCTCCCTCCCTCCCTCCCCCTCCCTCTCTCTCCCTCTCCCCCTCTCTCCCCCCTCTCCCTCTCCCTCTCCCCTATCTCCCCTCTCTTCCCCTTTCTCCCCTCCCCTCCCATCCCTCCCCTCCCCTCCCCTCTCTCCCCTCTCCCCATCTCCCCCTCTCTCCCTCTCCCCCTCCCCTCCCTATCCCTCTCCCTCTCCCCCTCTCTCTCACTCCCCCCTCTCTCTCTCTCTCTCTCTCTCTCTCTCTCTCTCTCTCTCTCTCTCGGTGTAAATAAATGGCTGGTGAAAAATTAGCAAAAACGTAAAACCATTTAGGTCAAGGGGTGGGTGGGTCCCAAAATGGTAAAAAGCAAAACAATGATCAAACGGGCCTGGAAATATTTTCGACCCCCCCCCCCCCCGCAAAAGTGGGGAATTTTATCCTTCTTTCATTCAGTCGGTGAGTATACTGGCTTTCAAAAGGTCATCTCTAACTACATTCATCTTTGGTGACATGATGGGGATCACAACATGTTCACCAGCCCTGGTGATCTTCCCAGTCAGCTAGCCACTTCTCAATATATGGTTAGTCAATTCACAATCTAAGCGAACGCATTGTATACCTGGTCAACTTCTGTAGGGTTTGGAATGTTGCTAGTTTACCAGTTGACGTACGCCTCTTTGTTAAGGTAATAGAAGACCATAATGTACCCACGCTTATTGACCATTATCCTAAGCAAACGCACAACTGCGGAGTTATCTCAGCGGATGAGGTTAGTATGACATGCACCATACTCAGTAGTAAACCAACACACGTCAATTGAGTTAAATGTCACACTAACAACTGCCCGGACAACAATGGGAAAATATATCAATGGATATTTTCATCTCCGCTGGAGTCTGCATTTAACATCAAGAAAAAAAGCCGTTTGTTGATGGCGACGCTGGATCTCTTCCCGATACCCCATAGTTCTGTTCAATATTCACTGAAAGCTTTATCTGTGTAAATCACAGTGGCTAAACCGTACAAACGTATACTCGGAAGTTGCTTTCGCCAAGACGAAAATTTCTATTTTTAGAACATAAATACTACAGAAGAATCAAAACAACACAATAAAAACAAGTTTGTAGACCGGATAGACGGTTTCTCAACAGCAATAAACGTCATTATAAATCGTACATGCACATTTTCCGATCGCAAGCGAGCCCATTTGAGCGAAGGACTCTTTTCTATAGATAAAACGGCATTTGATCACTTCAGAAAATAAATTTCTCGCAAAAATTCCCTCTTCAAATATCATTTTAACACATATAGATGATCTGTCGGAAATCCCGCTATATTGTAACGGAAAAGCCGTTGAGTTTTCAGCATATATTGACATTACCTTGGCTCGAGTTTATTCACAATCTGAAAGTAGAGACTATATTTATTTGGACACCACACTCGCCAGTCTCTGCACGCCTAGTTGTTTAGGTTGCTGATTACTAGCTTCCGATTATATGTTTGTACGGTTTATCCACTGTGTAAATGTATGAATTGTTTAACGATGGTCGCGGCAGCAGTTTATATATATGGATAGTGGAGATATTTCCATGCACAAGTACGGTACCCTCCCTCTTGAACGGAACATGAAGAAGACTTGTTAGTTTTAACTGCATGACACTATCTTTCGTTCACTCTGGTGACCGTGGAAATAATAGTATTATAGTCATTGCTACTAAATCTAAATTCCTGGAATCACGGAGATGCTTACATATCGGTTTGGTGGGAATAGCGAACATGTTTTATCAAATTTGGTATTATTTCTCTTCCCGTTCCTGACCCGGGCACCACCACACAATTATATGCCTGGTATCACAGGGGAGAGCTTTCCAATGAATGGCAACAAGCCATATTTCTGACTAAATCCTGAAAAGTTACCCATAATTTCTGCTGTGGTTAAAGGAGTCGATTACTTAGGGCATTAGTCTGGGTATCATGGAAGTTTTTCTACATATAAGTTTGGTGGAAATCAACAAAAATTGCTTTACCAAAATTGCTGTTCCCTAACCCCGTCCTTGACACAGACAGCATCGATTTTGAACTTTAAAGATACACGGTTCGATTTGACAAAATAAAATACTTGCAGTCATCACAATTCGCATGGCACAGGCATGGCGAAAGTATACAAAGGATCAGATCAAACAGATCAGAACTGCATGCGGGATGAGAACGCTATTTATTATCTGCCGCTTTTGTAAAACGAAAGCATGGACGTTTATTGCAATTTTTTATTGGCTGACACAAATAAAAAACTTGTTTAAACTCTCTGTTTTGAAAGTCGGCATCTGGTTATTAAAATCTCATATTAATGGGCTCGTGGGACCAATCTATTATTTTCTGGTATATAAAAGGTACAGCTGGTGGTTTTATTGTGTGGAATCCGGCAGGTCACAAATAAGCCACATCAATGTATTCATTGCGCCACGGACGTGTGTATAAATCGACGTAAAAAATTTCTTCTATTAACTTTTATGAGGATCCCCGACCCACATCCCTGCCAGTGGCCCAGATGGAGACACTTTTGCTAGTTTTAAACCGCACCATTATTTTCCTGGTAATTATATTTATAGACCTCATTGGAGTCACATATTTGGCCCTATCAATCTAACTTGTTATAACGACTTAAGTGACTAACATTGGCTGATGGTACTATTCATTAACTCGTGTTTCGCCTGCTCAGTGTAGCTCGGACCAGACATGATTGCATATGGGTTGTACCGGACCAGACTGTGATACCGGATTGCATATGGGTTGGACCGGATCGGACCAAGCTGGGATACCAGTCCGCATGGGGTTGAAGCGGACCAGTCTGTGATACCATGGCATGGGGGTTGGACCGGACCAGATTGTGATACCAGATGGCATGGGGCGGACAGGACCAGACTGGCCGGGATATCAGACTGCATGGGGTTGGACCAGTTTGGAATACCGCGGGCCCCATGGGGGTTTGGCCTGCCCAGACTGGGATACCGGGCAGCACTGGGATATATTGGACCAGACCAGACTGGGATTCCAGGCCGCATGGTGGTTGGACCGGACCAGATTGGACCGCCACCTCAGTTCGACGGTGAGTTGATTTGCGAATGCAATGCGTGGGCGACACATGATGGCTTTGGAGTGAACAAACGCCGACCACCTTAAAAGTCGATGCGTCTAGTCGGTATCCCAGTATGGGTAGGTCCAACCCCATGCGGCCCGGTATCCCAGTCTTCTCTGGTCCAACCCCCGTGCGGTCCCGTATCCTAGTCTGATCCGAGCTACAGTACCAGAAGAAGTGGTATATTAAGGCGCGCCTTTACTGCGATTTTGTGCGCGCTTAATTTCGAAAAAGGCGCGATTATAGCGCAATACAAACAATCTGTCGTGCTTATTATTGCGAGATTGAGCGCGAAATATTGCGATATTAAGCGCGCAAAATTCCATACACACCCGATAGTGTTATATTTATATTAGATAAATACTGTGCATATAGTGCACATATATAGTGTGTATATATGTATATATATATATATATTTATCCCGCAGGGTCGTAACACAACAAAGACAGGTCTGCCTGATTGACTACCTTTATTTAATGAATAAAAGGTCCGCAGACCACAGTGTCCCCCGACAACATGGCAAGTCGATGCCGCTTTGTTAAAGAAATTAAAAAAAAATGTTGAAATTTTCTAAGTCGAAAAGGGTTAATAACTCCATAAAACAATATTAGCTGTATAGATGTTGCAAATCACCAACATGTTAGGAACAATATCCCAGAGTTTCAAATCTCTACATTTAAAACTGTAGGAGGAGTTGATTACACCATGAAGGTACCCAATCTCATCCAAAAGGCAAAAATGTTCCAAATTTTCTAAGTAAAAAAACCCCCGAAAATATGGAAAAAAATATATTTTTTATTAGCTATATAGATGTTGCAAATCACCAACATGTTAGGAACAATATCCCAGAGTTTCAAATCTCTACATTAAAAACTGTAGGAGGAGTTGATTACACCATGAAGGTACCCAATCTCGGACGCACGGACGCACGGACGGACGCACGGACGAGGGTCATTTCTATAGTCCTCCGACGGAAACATCGGGGGACAATTATTAATCAAAAAGGTAGTCGTGAAATTATTGGTAGGATGTTCACTGTCCAGTTATCCATTTCTTGCTTCGCGTCTTCCTTTTTTGGCCCACAATGCGCCATGGCCACAAGCAAACAGGTATGTGGGGGTACCTTCTGTCGGGGAGTGGTATATCCCTATTAATTTGCCCGTGCGACGTAACCTTGACCTTGAAATCGGGTCATTTCAAGGTCAAACGCCCGAATATCACCGGATTTCGATGAAACTTGGTATGTGGGTGTACTTTCGTATGGGGAGTCTCATAAGCATATTCATTTGCCCGTGCGACGTGACCATGACCTTGAAATCGGGTCAATTCAAGGTCAAATCGCCAATTTTGATGGGATTTCGACGAAATTTTATACATAGGGTTACTTTTGTCCACTGAGTGTTTTTTGGACGGGTCAAATCGTGACCTCGACCTGACATTGACCTTCAAAATGATCAATTCAAGGTCAACTCGGGTAAAACCGGATGGATTTCGAAGGGCACGTTTGTCGGATACTTTTGTCCGGGCAGTGTTTTGGACTGGTCAAATCGTGACCCATCTTGACCTTGACCTTCTAAATGGACAATTCAAGGTCAAAGCCTGGACGAAGTCGGGTCACCTTCTAGTCTCATATATATTTTGAAGACCTCTGTCTGTATGTATGTTTGTTTGTTTGTTTGTTTGTTTGTCTGTCTGTCATTTATACAAATCTACGATTCTCGACCGATCGGGACGAAACTTGGTACGTGTGTGTAGTTTGACCAGGCGGTGAACGTTGTCGTATTGGCGAGCCCGTGCGGCGCCCGCTTCGCGCATGCGCAGACGAGATCTCGGAAACGGGTGGAGCTATCGACTTGATATTTGGTATGTGAATGTATCTTGCCCCGGATGCGAATTTTATCGGGTCGCCGAGCCCGTGCGACGCCAGCTTCGCGCATGCGCAGACGAGATCTCGGCAACGGGTGGAGCTATCGACTTGAAATTTGGTATGTGAATGTGTCTTGCCCCGGATACGAATTTTATCGGGTCGCCGAGCCCGTGCGACGCCAGCTTCGCGCATGCGCAGACCAGATCTCGGAAACGGGTGGAGCTATCGACTTGAAATTTGGTTTTTGAATAGCCCGGACAACGTCGGGCTCATCGGCTAGTCTATTATATATTTTGGAAGATCTGTGTGTGTGTGTCTGTGTGTGTGTGTGTGATCGCGATGGACTCGAAAACGGTCTAGCCGATTTCGATGAAACTTGGTATGTGGGGGTATTTTCGGCCAGGAAGTGGCATAGGCCTATTGATTTTAAGATCCGAGGTCAACTTTTCACGTGCCGAGGTCAAATCTGTTTTTACGCTGTGTTACGGGACTTTCATTTGAGTTCGGTGCTTACAAATCGATTCGAAACATCGCGAATAATACAATGCCAGTCATAATAATGACACTGTAAGAATCTTTCGTATTTCCTCTTTCCAACGATATATAATGCGTATGTATCCGTTTTAGTTATCTGCCTCAATTATCAAGAAGAAGTGGTACTATCTTCCATCAGGATAAAAACAATGCGTAACTTCTATGACGTCGTTAGATGTCATAACGTTAGATCACGTTAACGCTTAACCGGCCGATGCATTTGACTGTTTCAGACGTCTTGGCGATATCTCGGGCACCGATGGTAATTTATCTTTACGTTGAAACTTGATAAGTTATGAGCGTGTGTATATGAGGCGCGTTTATATACTTGAGTGGAAATCAAATCGGGAAAAACTGGCGGATTTTTACGGACGAAATTTGATGCATAGGGTATCTCGGTATCCGCTGGGCCGATTTCCCGGTATACGCTGGGCCGATTTCCACCATTTTTGGGGTGTTGGTGTTTGACCCCCACCTGACCTTGACCTTCAAAATGGTCAATTCAAGGTCAAAGCCCGGACGAAGTCGGGTCACCTTCTAGTTATATATCAATCTAAAACATTGTCTCTATAAATGTAATAAACAATATAGAAGAAGCAATAATTTGCTTTAAATGTCAAAATTTTGAGCGCAAGATATCGCAAAATTAAGTGCGCGATATCGCAATATTAAGCGCAAAATATTACAATTTCCACTTGCAATATTATTGCGATATTGGGCGCGAAAATAGCGCTGTTAATGTACCACTTCTTCTGACTGGTACTGTACAACGAGCAAGCGAAGCATAATACACGAGTTAATGAATCGTACCAACAAAACAGTTAGTTATAGCTAAGACTAAAATAAATTAGTTAAATCGTCATAAAGAGTTACCTGGGTCGTCACAAGAAAAAGATTTAGTTACTAAACCCTACGTGGCGCTACATTTTCATAAGAAATCCTAATATAACTGAATTCAATAGTACAAGGCTAAAATAAAAATATATTCGTGTTTCCGGTAAATCGCCCGCCCAAATCCCCAATCAGGTTTCTCAACTGTACCAGTACCGCTACCAAAACCGTCGGTATACTTGGACAATGTTCACGGTACCGGTACTGAGTGTTGGGTACCGCTGGTACACGGTACTAGCGGTATTCGAATTAGTTGACAAGAAACAAGTGCATAAGCGATGGATAACTTGATTTAGATGTTAGTTAAAGCGATAAAACCAAATTTGTTGTACTGTTTGTTATTGCTAAATAAATGCTATTGTATGGTGACAATAGTCGCTTACCAGTAGACTCGAGTTGCACCTTGCCCCAGCCAAAATGGAAGGCAATACCATCTATCGTAGCAATGGGATAACTCTAATACTCTCTATCACTATCTGATATTGCCGGAACGGTCTGTTCTAAAATTTCCCATTTGATCATCGGATTATATAAGAAAATATTCGAAATAAAATCATTATTAATTGACAAAAGCGTTTCCGGACAGGGGTCTTCGGTTCATAACTATTATTTTATAACCAGGAAACTATTTAAAACTTGTTATAGAAAGAGATAATCCATCTTTAAAGTGATGCAAAACAGTCCGCTGAGCTGTTCAGAAAAGAATAACACAGAGTAATGCCAAATAAGTTATTTTCATAAATTAGATATCAAAATAGTTAGAAAACAGAGTCATCGGTATACACGAATCACATACAGTGACTATTGTTGGCGAAATCATTGCCGTATAATGTTTATACAAATAATTTGTCCCGAATAAAGTAGTAAATATGTTCATGTGTGCGTGGTTCAAACGTTGAGGATGGAATTTTAGATAATCTTCGTTGATCACTACATTCTTGCAGTGGAGATATTGTTACTTACTAATTTATCGTTTTGTTTTATTGACTTAAGTGAGTCCATAATATGTCTTTAATAAATTCTTATCGAAACACACAATGCTGACGACACAACTTTCAAACCTCAAGAAAAACCTAGTGACGTGTCGCTTTTGTGACATTCTTGATAAACTAATACATACACTGCATATATGTGTACACATATATGTATAGCATGATTGAAACAGTGATGCGTTTGTGAAAGTTTTTAATTTCGATTTTTTGTATTTACTCGCTTGTATTAACGACAAGCTCCTGATGACGGGGCATTGTCAGAAGATGCATGCATCATTGTATCTACATTCTGCGGTCCGTATGTGAAGCATCAGTAGATAACTTAAGATAATCGAACACGTTAAATGAGCATCATCATGGTTCTAATTAGGGTAAATATATCCTGATCGAATTAAGCGTTTAGAATAAAATTCAAAGCTTGTGCGCACCGAATATAACAACAGCTTAGAGGCAAAAATAGTTCGCGGCATCGGGTATCTTGGTCTATTGTCCGGGAGTGCTTCGGTGGTATTATACTAAAGTCTGAATTCAGAGTATCGAATAACTAAGAAGGGTCGCTACAGAACGAACAAAACATTCTGAGACCTCTTATGAATATTAAAGGTAAACTGGCATTCAGTAAAGCACAAAGATGCTTCACGTGTGCAGCTAAAATTGTGAGTAAAATATAGATAATGACATTGGACGCATTTAAGTGTGTGACACACTGTGCATTGAAGTATAGATGTGGCCTTGAACACCAGTAGTTGTAGTTCTAAAACCCATACAATATATTAGCATGGCTGTCCCACATCTAAGTGAAATGCTACATCATGCATAGTACTAGTATATTATACTACTAGCTGGGTTACCCAGGTTAAAGGTACCGTTGGCCTTCGCAGTGGGTATCCTGTGAAAATATTTACACCCGTCAAAAACCGCCACAAACAGAAAGAACGTCAAAATGTAGACAGACTTTGCCCGTATACAAATAAGAAATATCGCATAATCAGTATGTTATTGTCATCTGTTTGACAATTGTTATGTAAACAAAAGCTTAAAAATCAAATCGGGAAAAACTGGCGGATTTTTACGGACGAAATTTGATGCATAGGGTATCTCGGTATCCGCTGGGCCGATTTCCCGGTATCCGCTGGGCCGATTTCCACCATTTTTGGGGTGTTGGTGTTTGACCCCCACCTGACCTTGACCTTCAAAATGGTCAATTCAAGGTCAAAGCCCGGACGAAGTCGGGTCACCTTCTAGTTATATATCAATCTAAAACATTGTCTCTATAAATGTAATAAACAATATAGAAGAAGCAATAATTTGCTTTAAATGTCAAAATTTTGAGCGCAAGATATCGCAAAATTAAGTGCGCGATATCGCAATATTAAGCGCAAAATATTACAATTTCCACTTGCAATATTATTGCGATATTGGGCGCGAAAATAGCGCTGTTAATGTACCACTTCTTCTGACTGGTACTGTACAACGAGCAAGCGAAGCATAATACACGAGTTAATGAATCGTACCAACAAAACAGTTAGTTATAGCTAAGACTAAAATAAATTAGTTAAATCGTCATAAAGAGTTACCTGGGTCGTCACAAGAAAAAGATTTAGTTACTAAACCCTACGTGGCGCTACATTTTCATAAGAAATCCTAATATAACTGAATTCAATAGTACAAGGCTAAAATAAAAATATATTCGTGTTTCCGGTAAATCGCCCGCCCAAATCCCCAATCAGGTTTCTCAACTGTACCAGTACCGCTACCAAAACCGTCGGTATACTTGGACAATGTTCACGGTACCGGTACTGAGTGTTGGGTACCGCTGGTACACGGTACTAGCGGTATTCGAATTAGTTGACAAGAAACAAGTGCATAAGCGATGGATAACTTGATTTAGATGTTAGTTAAAGCGATAAAACCAAATTTGTTGTACTGTTTGTTATTGCTAAATAAATGCTATTGTATGGTGACAATAGTCGCTTACCAGTAGACTCGAGTTGCACCTTGCCCCAGCCAAAATGGAAGGCAATACCATCTATCGTAGCAATGGGATAATACTCTCTATCACTATCTGATATTGCCGGAACGGTCTGTTCTAAAATTTCCCATTTGATCATCGGATTATATAAGAAAATATTCGAAATAAAATCATTATTAATTGACAAAAGCGTTTCCGGACAGGGGTCTTCGGTTCATAACTGTTATTTTATAACCAGGAAACTATTTAAAACTTGTTATAGAAAGAGATAATCCATCTTTAAAGTGATGCAAAACAGTCCGCTGAGCTGTTCAGAAAAGAATAACACAGAGTAATGCCAAATAAGTTATTTTCATAAATTAGATATCAAAATAGTTAGAAAACAGAGTCATCGGTATACACGAATCACATACAGTGACTATTGTTGGCGAAATCATTGCCGTATAATGTTTATACAAATAATTTGTCCCGAATAAAGTAGTAAATATGTTCATGTGTGCGTGGTTCAAACGTTGAGGATGGAATTTTAGATAATCTTCGTTGATCACTACATTCTTGCAGTGGAGATATTGTTACTTACTAATTTATCGTTTTGTTTTATTGACTTAAGTGAGTCCATAATATGTCTTTAATAAATTCTTATCGAAACACACAATGCTGACGACACAACTTTCAAACCTCAAGAAAAACCTAGTGACGTGTCGCTTTTGTGACATTCTTGATAAACTAATACATACACTGCATATATGTGTACACATATATGTATAGCATGATTGAAACAGTGATGCGTTTGTGAAAGTTTTTAATTTCGATTTTTTGTATTTACTCGCTTGTATTAACGACAAGCTCCTGATGACGGGGCATTGTCAGAAGATGCATGCATCATTGTATCTACATTCTGCGGTCCGTATGTGAAGCATCAGTAGATAACTTAAGATAATCGAAAACGTTAAATGAGCATCATCATGGTTCTAATTAGGGTAAATATATCCTGATCGAATTAAGCGTTTAGAATAAAATTCAAAGCTTGTGCGCACCGAATATAACAACAGCTTAGAGGCAAAAATAGTTCGCGGCATCGGGTATCTTGGTCTATTGTCCGGGAGTGCTTCGGTGGTATTATACTAAAGTCTGAATTCAGAGTATCGAATAACTAAGAAGGGTCGCTACAGAACGAACAAAACATTCTGAGACCTCTTATGAATATTAAAGGTAAACTGGCATTCAGTAAAGCACAAAGATGCTTCACGTGTGCAGCTAAAATTGTGAGTAAAATATAGATAATGACATTGGACGCATTTAAGTGTGTGACACACTGTGCATTGAAGTATAGATGTGGCCTTGAACACCAGTAGTTGTAGTTCTAAAACCCATACAATATATTAGCATGGCTGTCCCACATCTAAGTGAAATGCTACATCATGCATAGTACTAGTATATTATACTACTAGCTGGGTTACCCAGGTTAAAGGTACCGTTGGCCTTCGCAGTGGGTATCCTGTGAAAATATTTACACCCGTCAAAAACCGCCACAAACAGAAAGAACGTCAAAATGTAGACAGACTTTGCCCGTATACAAATAAGAAATATCGCATAATCAGTATGTTATTGTCATCTGTTTGACAATTGTTATGTAAACAAAAGCTTAAAAAGTTACTTTGTTGGTGTTTGTTTATATTATAATGGTAACCATAAAGAGCGTTCTTTGTTGGTGAATTCCCGATATGGAACTAATAAAGAGCGTTTATGCCATTTGTGTGTGATTAGCCAGTAGCATTGTGCTGTCTTCTGTAACACAATCAGGCTCTTGCTTAGGTAAAATATAGTAGGTCTTTGTGATAACATGCTGTTTATGCGATGGTCATGGTATATATGAACGAAACTGTATGCGTTTTAATGTTTTTCTGTTTACGGTGATTGGAACAAATATGAATACTTTCGACAACTAAGGCCTCACGTGCCTTTAAAGTGATGTGAAACCCTCTGCATGTTGTGGATATTTGGTTGGAATAGAGATTACTCTTGCTCAAAGTGTTACACATATTCTCATAAATTGTATATTCAAATAGCATCACAAAACATGATTCTTACACATGGAATGTTAGTAGTGGCTCACATTATCAATTGTCATTTTGTTTATCGCGATTAATCTTTTCCACCAATAAAGAAGTATTTTATTTATTTTCTGCGTATACGTCAGACGTTATGACATGAAACATGAACATCATAAACACATTAGTTCGCAAAATTTAATGACGACAATTGGGCTTTACATTTTTTGAGATGAATCAATCAATCTAGCTGGTTAGACTGAGATTTTGAGGACACCTGGCTATCATATCTCCACGAAGATACAGATGTTTTAAAGAAATGTCCAGGTGCTCATCTGTTCATGGCGCTATCTATTGGCGAACTATTCTCAGTTTAAAAGAAATGTTGCTATGCATGTATATTAGCTAAATGTGTCCGACACAGAGCGCGATTTGGAGTGGTTTATTGTATTTTTTGTGTGTGAAAACTATATTGAATGACAAAGACTCAATTGTGTTATAATATATATATGATCCATTCTAATATTCAATCCCCTGACGGTTCGAGGTCTCTCAATTTGTAAGAACACGTGTATCTGTTAAATAAAGTGAGAAATATACGTTTAATGCTTTCTTCGATGTATCTGTTTTGCTAGCTCATTATACGTTTTTACACGCATCATTTGATTCCTCGTATCATTTGAGAAGAACTTGTATGAATTTGATGGTTATTGGCACTAAACATATTTTTTTATCAGTTTTGGTGACCCTCCCATCCCTATATCAGACGGAGGAGGCGCCTCTTTTGTCATCATTAAACCACACACTTAGACTCATTATGGAAACATAATAAAAATATATATAACATAGGTGAAAATTGGCGAGTATACAAATTCGTATCAAATTTAGGGCCACCCATATCTCTCATCCAAACGGCACCAATTTGGTGTATATAAACCACACGATTATATTTCTCTTATCACGGAGAAGAATATATATCAATCTGGTGGAAATCGGCGTTAAACATATTGTTCATTTTTTTTTGTTCCTCTCACCCACTTTGCATCCTTGCTCTAATGGCCCCACTTGTAACAGTTTTTGTGACATCCTTAAACCATAAAATTATACTCCTGATATCATGGATATGATTATTGATAAGTTTGGTACTAATCGGCGACTAAATCAATTTTGATCAAATTTAGTGCCCACCACCACATCTCTCACCAAAAACAGCACCAACATGGCATCTTTAAATCACACGATCAGACTCCTCGTATTATGGATAAGAATGCGTATCACTCTGGTGGAAATTGGCACTAAAATTATTGCGTATCAATTTTGGTGCACCTCTGCCTTTCAGTTCACCCCTGACTCGAATGACGCCACCTTTGACAGATTTAAGCCACACCATTAGACTCCTCATGCCATTGTGGACGTTATTGTAGAAGTGTGGTGGCAATCGGCGACTAAACCAATTCTTGAGTGCCCCTCCCACAATCATCCAAACGACAGCCATTTGGAGTCTTTAGATCGCACAGTTAGAGTCCTTGTATCATGGAGAAGAATACATATCCATGCACCCCTGACTCGAACTGTGCCACTTTTGACATTTAAATCACACCATCAGATTCCTTATATCATGGGGATGATTATATATGTTTCGTGGCAATCAGCGACAAAAAAATCTGCCCCTCCCCTTTCCTGCCCCTGACAACAACGGCGTCACTTTAGAAAATCATAACCCGCACCATTATCTTTCTCGTAAAAAGTTACCCCTAGTAGACCCATTTGGTGCCATCTAGATGGCCCCCTGTGAATTTCCATAGAACACAGACAGACAGACAGACATTCGCAAATATAGATATAGATTTATCTTGTAAGTCGATGTAGACAATGTATACTATTGAACCTGTAAAGTCGATATTCTGTTTACTTTTGAACTGACCACCCATCTTTTGTTCAAGTATATATACATCCTTCAAATGTTAGTGTGCTGCTACATGTGATTGTTTAGATTAATATGAACCTGGGGTCGGTCTATAACTATATATGTATATTCTGTATATAATACCATCCGCTGGGTGGTTTTCTTATGACCATACACAAAGCCAAATTAACGACCGAAAGTAAAACATCTGAATATGGATGATAATTAATTGTTATAAATTCTTATCATAATCACTTGATAAAGGCATATAATCAATATTTTAATAATACCATGACCATATATGTTAGCGCATAATCAACGACCCACAGCCAAAACCACCAATTTTGTAATTTCATTTCATTTAGAAGTCACGTATTTGCCATTGTATGTCTAGATATACGACATATACAGATCATGTAAATTTCCATACATCTATATCTATATTTGCGAATGTCTGTCTGTCTTTCTGTCTGCGTTATATAGAAATTCACGGGGGATCATCTAGATGGCAACAGAGGGGTCTATTTGGGGTAACTTTTAACGAGAAAGATAATGGTGCGGGTTAGAATTTTCTAAAGTGACGCTGTTGTTGTCAGAGGCAGAAAAGGGGGAGGGGCAGCAAAAAAAATTGTCTCCGATTTCCACCAAACTTATACATAATCATCTTCATGTTATCAGGAATCTAACGGTGTAGTTTAAATATGTCAAAAGTGGCGCCGTTCGAGTCAGGAGTGCACGGAAGGGGAGAGGTGTACAGAAATTGATACAAATATTTTAGCGCGGATTTCCACCAAATGAATACACATTGTTCGCTATGATACAAGGAATCTAATCGTGTGAATTATCGACGCCAAATTGGTGCCGTTTGGACAAGCGATGGGGAGGGGGCACTAAATTTGATAGGAATTTGTTTAGTCGCCGAATACCACCAAACTTATGCACAATCATCTTCATGATAAGAGGAATCTAATGGTGTGGTTTAATTATGTCAAAGTGACGTTATTCGAGTCAGGGTTGCACTTAAGGGGAGGGGGCACCACAATTGATAAACAAATATTTCAACGCCGATTTCTACCAATTTGATAAACGTTCTTCTTCATGGCTCAATGAATCTAATCGTGTGATTTAAAGATGCCAAATCGGTGCCGTTTGGATGAGAGATGGGGGGGGGGACACTAAATTTGATACAAAAATTTATAGTTGCCGATTACCACCAAACTTATACACAATCATCTCTATGATATCAGGAGCCTAATTGTGTGGCTTAAAGATGCCAATAGTGTGGCCTTTCGAGCCAATGGTGCATTGAGGGGGAGATGGACACAAAATTTATAAAAGTTTTTTTTTACCGTCGATTTCTACCACATTGATAAATATTCTTCTCGGTGATTCAAGGAATCTCACCATGTGGTTTAAATATGTCAAATTGGTATCAATTGGGTGAAATATGGGGGCACTCAATTTGATATGAATTTGTTTAGTCGCGGATTTCCACAAATTTTATAAATAGTCAACTTCATAATGATTCTAATTGTGTGATTTAAAGATATCCAAAGTACCGCCGCTTGAGTCAAGGATAGGGAGGGGAGGGTCACCACAACTGATACAGATATGTTTAGCGTCATTTTCCACCAAATTCATACACGTTATTCTCCAATGATACGAGGCATCAGATTGTGTGTGTTAAAGGAATATTGTTCCGAAAAAAAATTAGTATTTTCTTTAAATATACCTATATTATATAATTAAAATGTCCAATTTGCCCAAATAATCTTGTGTTTGATCTCTAATTTTGTTTTTATAACGAAATAAAAAAAAAACCGAAGAAAGCCGAAGATCTCATGTTGTAGATGAAGTCACATGATTGTCACATGATCAGCGGTCGGTGCGGCACAGGACTTATCACGTGACGTACCGATTAGGGGAATTCCCGTACTATCAAAACAAACGACGGCCATATTGGAAAGCTGGTATTTATCGAAGTGAAAATTTATTTTGTCACGGATAAAATGACCGACAGCGACACCGACGATTACAGTTCTGATGAATCTGAATATGAAGTATATGAAGGCATAGAGCCGTACCGTTTCGAACCGATGGAACGACCGAAACAAGTCACAAACTCGAGCAGTGAAAGTGAAACAGATAGCGAAAACGAAGCTGAATCTTACAGTAACACAGAAACGCAGATAATTGCGAATGTTTGTCTGTCCGTGTTCTGTATAACTTCACGATGGACCATCTAGATGACAAAGGGGTCAAACAGGCGTATCTTTTTACGAGAAAGATAATGGTTCGGGTTAAAATTTCTAAAGTGACGATGTTGGTAGCAGGGTCAGAAAAGGGGGAAAGCAGGAAGAATGATTAAATATTTTTTGTCGTCAATTTCCAAACTTATACATAATCATCTCCATGATATGGCACCGCGTTCGAGTTAGGGGTGCACGGAGAGGGATAATGGCACCAACTTTTTTAGCGCCGATTCACACCAAATTGATACAAGGAATCTAATCGTGTGATTTAAAGAAGCCAAATTTGTGTCGTTTGGATGAGAGACGGGGACACTAAATTTAATAAGATAATCACATCCGTGATATCAGGTGTCTAATTGACATGGTTAAAATATGTCAAAAGTGGCACCGTTCGAATGGGGAGTAGAAGGTCACCAAATATGTTTAGCACTAATTTTCACCAGTGGTACGAGGAATAAAATTACGTGGGTTGAAAGACACATTTGGTGCCGTTTGGGCCAGGGCGGGTAGATATGGGGCACTAAC
Organism: Siphonodentalium dalli; assembly: GCA_032622095.1. Taxonomy (NCBI): domain Eukaryota; kingdom Metazoa; phylum Mollusca; class Scaphopoda; order Gadilida; family Siphonodentaliidae; genus Siphonodentalium; species Siphonodentalium dalli. Next base: position 191,517,838 of record CP136064.1, read on the forward strand.
ATAATATTTTTTAGTCGCGACAGTTTTAGTGGTGAAGGAAATCCACACACTTACGGCTAATCTAATAGTGATTTAAATGGCTGATAAACTCGTGGACCATGTGCGACAAACCACCGGCCATCGGCGAGTAACTGGCAACTCCACGAGATAACGATTTCGAGTTACAAAGTCCACTATGGAAACTTGTGGATTTGAATCTTTATCTCCAGCGCTAGAGGGCGAAATGGCTTGGAGTTGTGTTCCTAACTGATTGATCTACCGAGCCCCTCCCCACTCGAGATACAATTTGTCAAGAGAGATGGAAATGCATAGACGGCCTGTTCAAAAATAGTGTCCAATGTGCAGTCAAATATGGTTTTTCTGTGATAAAAGAATGTAGCACATGACTTTTCAGGACCTCCCATGGCATCTGCCATGGTACATGTGCCCGATACAGAGGACTTTTAATTTTTTTTAGAACAGACTCATTGCCTAAAATAAACATCTTAAATTCTCGCTCTATAGCTGATATATAGCAACATTTCATTTAAACTGAGAATAATTAGCCACGCAGTATAGACCATGAACATAGGAACACCTCGACATGTCTTTTAAACATCCCTATCTTCATGGATATATGATAACCAGGTGTCCTCAAAATCTTAGTCTAACCCACTATACACCTATATGTGATGGCTTGTTGCCATTCATCGGAAAGCTCTCCCCAATTGTCGTCTTTTCTATTTGTGAACTAAAGTGTTTATGGTGTACATGTTTTGATCCCAATAAAATTATTAAAACAAAAGCAAAGGTCAATTCCAACCACGTCCACTGTATTATTTAATAATGATAACTTCTGAAGTACGCGCAGTTGTAAATAAATACGTCTTTATTTGTAGGACTGGTCGGGACGAACTAATCGCGATAATCAAAATGACAATCATTCCGACTGCTTATATATATTCCGTGTATAAGAATGACGTTTTGTGATGCCATTCGGATATACAATTTATGAGAATACGTGTATTATTTTGAGCAAGCGTATTCTCTATCCCAACAAATTGTCCACAGCAGAGGGTTTCACATCAATTCAACCTGGGCAACGCCGGGTAACCCTGCTAGTTTTACGTGTTCTTCCACATTTACGTGGTAATTAAACTGTCAAATATACGTGCAATGTAAGCACCATTTATATTCGAAATCATACATTTGTGGATGCTTTAAAATTCAAATATACGTGAAATTTACGCCTGATTTTTATTCGAAATAAAACATTTGCGGATACATTTATATGCACAGATACGCGCCCTTTACAAGTAACTTAATATAATTCATTGCTATACAGAGGGAAATGTGTGAAGTTGGTATGGTAAGATCATAAATGGAAAATAAAAATAGAAAATATCAATTATACACATATACAAATTGTATAAATTTCTACATTTGCTTCCCCTCACATCAAATTAACTATTGGCAGTTGGCTGTGTATAGAGTGCATCCTTGAGCAGCATGCTGGTCAGCTTATAACCACCAACAGGCTGTCATATTGTTACAAATTGCGTTGCTATCTTGATACCAGGTGTATACGTTTTTGTGATATTTCGTGATATTAAACATGAAGTTTAAGGATTTTACACATTTTAAAATAAACATGAATTAAATGCCACGTATATTCGATACATGGAAAATACGTGGTATCGTCATATATCTGTAAACTTCACTTTTCGACCAGTGATATAATTTATAATGAGGATGTCATTTTTTTTTTTTAAATGCTTATCAAAATTAGTTTACATTTATAGACACACATTCTCATCCCTTTACAAATATGGGACATCTCCCTTGTTTAAAAAACAAAGGACGATAGTTTAATTCTTGACAGTGGCAACTTAGCTTTCTCAGATTCCATACAAGAACGGCCATGTCTTAGTTGTTCATCCACTATCCCTAACCGAACATGATTTTATGTGTAGAGGGTCCACAACGAGTACCCAGTGTATAGGGACATTTACAAAATCTAATTTACTGGACGATCGAGTTTTGTAAATTTCGCTATAAAATTGAGACGAGTTGTAGATTCCATTATTACTTGATGCACAAAACTTCATAAAGCAAACTTGTATCAATAAATGTGAAATTAACAGCGGCTTATATAAGGCCTGCGATGACGTTTCGCGTAACTTTGCGTTGTTTCCCCGCGTAAAGAAATAGTCCCAGATGAATAAGACTCTTTGACGTATTGAATGCCGCAAATTTAATGAAATATTTGTTCAAACTAAATCAACAATAGTCATAACATCGATTTAGCGCACGGAATGTAAACATAGACAACAAGCCGGGGTCAAGGGCCGCGTTTGTGCAACATTAATACATTTGCAATTGGTTACACCTGGGGCTATTTCCTGTTATTCAACGACCATCGTATATTATTTTTACAGAAGGGGTCTAATGAATGGAATAAGGATCGGATCATGTAATAAATCTCTAAGATTGGTGACGTGCAGTGTGTTGTTCCAATACAATGGACATGTACACGTAGATACGGCCTGTATCAATATTCGAACCCATGTTCAAATCCAGGCCATGCGCACGGGTGTAGATATCAAACAATATGTGATCCTCCGTAGGATAGGGTATCATATAATATGTGGTCCTCGTCTCAGGAGTCACTCGTGGCTCAATGAAGGCAGGATCATATATCAAAATGAGAGGATATGGTGATCCCATGAAAAGGGGATCACCATATCTTCTCACTTTGATATGTTATCCTAAAATAAGTAAATATTTTTATTAACTAAATAACGGAAATATTTGAAGAAGTGTTTTTGACGAAATAACGGAAATATTTGAAGAAGTGTTTTAAAGAGCGTACACCAAACCTCCCAAAGACCCACCCACACTATAGAAGAATTTGACTTATATTTCACCAGAGTTGATCTATTGTGGTGTTGTAATTTCTCATACAAATCGTCGTTATTTAGTAAAGGGACATTCTTTATAGAGTTATTACCCTTCATATAAAATCACTAAAACATATCAAGATCGCATATCAAAACCTATATGTTATCCTCCGTAGGATCAGATATCGTTTATAGTCTACACTCGTGCGCATTAGGTGCAGGGGATATCGACAGATTCGTTTTAAAGAGATTTTTGTGTTCAAATGTCACAACCTGGAAAATAGGTGATCGAAGTCACTTGAACCATTATATCTTCCAAACAATTATATTTATATGGGGACGGGATTCATAGTAAATTAAAAAAGAAAGAAAGAAGATACATAGCTCATTTCATATATCTTTCTTTGTTGAGTTATTTATATGTGAAGAAAACAATGAATGTCTCCTCGATGTGAGACATTTTTTTCGCCATTTCGTGAGCTATTTATAATCTCATGTGTGACGTTTGGGTGGGTTGCTGGGTGCACCAGAAATGTTGGTTCCAAAATTATCCATGTTTAGGCATTTACATTAAACAACGAATATACTGGTGTAGGTTGAATATGACAAAGTGATATCCTCCAGGTTACCAATAGAAAATTTAACCGTCTAAAATGTTTAGTTACTTTGTAAAGGCAAACTGTGTCAATTTAGTGAATCAACATGATGTGTGATTACGTGTGTCGAGTATTCCAACCACGTCGATTGTATCATTCAAAACAAAAAAGATGACGTCTGAAGTACGGGTAGTACACGATTTAATCGCGATAAACAAATTATGTGAGACACTGCTTGTAGTCCATGATAAGAGTCACGGTTCGTGAAGCTCATTTCGGTATAACATTTATGATAATGATCACACGAATATTCTCTATTTAACAAATGGGTGTTGATTTGCTTGCGTTCCATAGAGTATGGTTGCAAGTTGGGCTCACATTTTGTGTGGAACGCGAAAGTCAGGGATTGGGAGGGGAGAGAGGCAACGTGATTAATATAAAATCCTTTATTTATTGTTATTTATTTATTGTCGTCGATATTTCAATTTTCACCAAATTTATATATGGTCATCTCCATACAACGATACATCTAATGAGTGATTCAAAGAAACCAAAATGGACCTATTCGAGTTAGGGAGGAGGAGGGGCACCAAAGTGAAAACGATGTTGTCACCGATTTTAACCAGACTTATATATAGTCATCCCAATGATGCGATATCTGATGGAGTGGTTTAAATAAACCAAAATGGCCATATACGAGTTAGGGATGGAAGAGGGGTGGCACCAAAAGTAAAATGGATTGCTGTCGCCGATTTTCACCAAACTTATATATATTCAAAGGCATGAGGTACGGGCTCTGTGGAATGAAACACTTCTTTCTTTCATTTACCTTCAAGTTTACGGACATACAATGTGATTCATCCCTGTGTGCTTGCATTGAAGGCCGATTGAAACGCTACGATGTGGAGTTTTTTAAGCATTCCAATGCTGAGAAATAAATTAAGAAATGACCATTAAATTAATAAACAAAGGTTACACAAACATCTTTCATTCAAAAATGTGGCAAGTGTGATTTAAACAGGTTACCCACAACCAGTGATCAGACATCTCACCAACATGGCTGCGACGTCTGCAGTGAGTATGGCCCCCTTCAAAACATATGACTAAATAATGAACTAAAGATGCCCCGTTGACGATAGAAATCATCGCGGGAGGATTAGTACATGTACCTCAATCCGCCTCATCGCCTTATTTGCGATCACATATGTATTTGAGGAAATGGAGACGCAGCAAAGTATATGGAATTAAATGCATAATTATAAAACTGATAAAATAAAGATGTCCCAGCGACGACATAAATAATCGCGGGTAGATTAGTCAGAGTACAAAATATGTGGATGACTAACTATGGATAAGTTTAGAGTTAAGATGCCCAAGCGACCATGTGAACCATTGCGGGTTGTTTACGTGAAGGAAAAAGATAATCAATTACCTGAAGGGTGACAAAGGAAAACTAATTTAAAGAGAAACACGTTTATGCGCCCAGATTGTACTTAATGGGAAATTCACACTAAAATCCGAGATGTCACAATGACGACGCAAACCATCGTGGGATATGCAAGGACAGATAGACAAAAGCAGATGAAACTCTGTTAGATAATGAATTAACAAAGTTTAGCTCTGACTAGCTTATTTTTAAGATTCTGATTCTTCTTATATGCGATTATCATTGTTTTGTGGAGTGGTTCAGTCAGTTCTCCTTCCAACTTGATTGCCGTCTACTTGTATATTAGGGCAATTTCCGTGTTGTGGCGATTATATACAAGAGGAAGACGGACAAAGCTGTTGTGTGGAACTGGATGATACTCCATAAGGAGTTGTGGTTTTAAGGGCTGATATCCAACATTCTTCACGCTGCAGTCTAATATATTTAGTTTTCTCTTCTGTTTCACAGAGAGTGACTTTCTCTATGGGCATGAAACGAAAGTCAGTGAATATGTCTTGTTCTGGTGACATAAAACTGTTGGGATACTGGCTTTCCAACTTGATATCTGAGAGATGTTTTCTCATGCGAAATATCAGTTCATTTTTGGTCTGAACTATTTTTGGAATCTGCATAACTGACAGCTAGCTTATGAGATAAATTACATTTGCAGAGTAGCAATCCATTTGATGAACGGTGCGATAATGAAGGCGAGTGGATTCGTACTGAAAGAAATTCCCTATCTGATTATATTTTCTGGTGTTCACACGGAGCAACCCTTCTTTTTACAGTGACTGACGTTTCCGTTCGAGAAGGTGTTGCCGTTCGGTTGCAGTTTGAAAGGAAGTGAAGGCGCTTGAAACTGACGAAATTCATAAATTGTTTCAGATTAAATTTTTCTGGAAGAAAACGGAAATAAATGACTGGTTTCTTGTTAGACTGGGGTAAAGCGTCTCTCTCCAATTGCGCAGCAAAGATTGTCACGAAGCTAGGAGCGAACTTTTTGCTCAATGCGACACCCTGAACTTGAAGCCAAAATTCATTATTAAATTCAAAATCAATGTATTCTGAGACATGATAACTTTCAACAATCGGAAACTACTGGTTGTAGTATAGGCATTAACGGATCCGGCCATGTTGCCATAGGTTTATGGAGTTTGTGATATTATGTAATGCGAAATTTATTACATTGTGGAGTGAAAAGTCGGATAAATATTCAAACTGCACATTCGGGAATGCTGAGTCAACCAACTTGCTATTGTTGCCATCCGCGAAAATGTGAGATTTTTTTTTAATATAAACTTTGGCAGCTGCGAATGAAACCGCTGGTTGTTTCTGGCTAGATACTGTTGCAAACGAAAGTCTAGATACGTCCGGAGATTCGCTATTTGTTTCGCATTCAGAAGAGGAGATTTGTAACGGTTTGGGTGGATTGAATAACCTTATCAGCTACAACTTGCGAGGTCTGCGAGATTGTCCCGCCTTCCACTAAGCCCAATCCCTGACGCCACCACTCTCGAAACTACTACTACTACTACTACTACTACTACTACTACTACTACTACTTACTACTACTAATACTACTACTACTAATACTACTACTACTACTACTACTTACTACTACTAATACTACTACTACTACTACTACTACTACTACTACTACTACTACTACTACTACTACTTACTACTACTAATACTACTACTACTAATACTACTACTACTACTACTACTACTACTACTACTACTACCACCACCACCACCACCACCACCACCACCACCACAACGACCACAACCACCACAACCACCACCACCACTATCACCACTACCACTACTACTACTACTACTACTACTACTACTACTACTACTACTACTACTACTACTACTACTACTACCACTACCACCACCACCACTACCATTACTACTACTTCTACCACCACCACTACCACCACAACCACCACCACTACCACTACTACTACTACTCCTACTACTACTACCAACATCACAACCACCACCATTACTACTACCTCTACCACCACCACCACCACCACCACCACCACAACCACCACCACCACAACTACCACTACCACTACCTACTACTACAGAGTAGTCACAACCACGTTGATGATTGTACCATTTCCAAAAACAAGTATCAAGTATGAAATATGCTCATGTGTGAATATTTATTACTTCGCTCGGGACGCGATAAACAAAACGGCAATAATTCCACCAACGTGAGTCACCGCAATCTATTATATATTTTTGGAAGATCTCTGTGTGTGTGTGTGTGTGGGTGAGGGTGAGTGTGTGTGAGGGTGAGTGTGAGTGTGTGTGTGTGTGTCTGTGTGATCGCGATGAACTCGAAAACGGCCGACCCGATTTCGATGAAACTTGGTATGTGGGGGTACTTTCGGTCGGGAACTGGCATAGGCATATTAATTTGTTCGTGCGATGTGACATTGACCTTGAAACAGCCCGGCCGAAGTCGGGTCCACCTGCTAGTCTATTATATATTTTGGAAGATATGTGTGTCTGTGTGTCTGTCTGTGTGTTCGCGATGGACTCGAAAGCGACCGAACCGATTTCGATGAAACTTGGTATGTGGGGGTACTTTCGGCCGTGGCATGGGCCTGTTAATTTGCCCGTGCGACGTGACATTGACCTTGAAATCGGGTCATTTCAAGGTCGAACGCCCGAGTATCATGGGATTTCGATGAAAATTAGTGTCTGGGGATACTTTCGCATGGGGAGTGTCGTAAGCCTATTCGTTTGCCCGTGCGACGTAACAATGACCTTGCAATCGGGTCAATTCAAGGTCAAATCGCGAATTTGATGGGATTTCGACGAAATTTGACACGTGGGGGTACTTTTATCCACTGAGTGTTTTGGACGGGTCGAGTCGTGACCCCGACCTGACCTTGACCTTCAAAATGATCAATTCGATGTCAAATCGGGTAAAACCGAATGGATTTCGACGGGTACTTTTGTCGGGTACTTTTGTCCCGGCAGTGTTTTGGACGGGTCAAATCGTGACCCCATCTGACCTTGACCTTCAAAATGGACAATTCAAGGTCAAATCGCGCAATTCGCCGAAAAGCAGAGGGTAAACAGCCCGGACCAATTCAAGGTCAAATCGGGTAAAACCGGATGGATTTCGACGGGTACTTTTGTCGGGTACTTTTGTCCGGGCAGTGTTTTGGACGGGTCAAATCGTGACCCCACCTCACCTTGACCTTCAAAATGGACAATTCAAGGTCAAATCGCGCAATTCGCCGAAAAGCAGAGGGGAAACAGCCCGGACGAAGTCGGGTCTACCTGCTAGTTACTTTATATAATTACTTACGCCAGTATATGATTATTTTTGAAGTAGTTTATAAATTAAACTCCACTATCGTGATATTGTTCTTCTGATGGTAAAATGTATGTTGTCAGATATGCTGTCGTTGGCATGCTATAAACATGTAAAATACTACTAATCTATTAACAAATTTGGATTCCGGATACAAAACGGTGACGGGAAAAGAGGAAATAAATTAGTTCAGCCCTATTAAGTTAGAATATACTTATTTACTGACATTCGCTGTCATGGTCCGCTTTGGGGTTGAAAATGGAAAATGTCAAGCCGCGTGAGCCCTACATCATTCGATCAGTCGCGATGTCCGACACATTCCTGATATGTTCCTGTTTTTAGAATCAATCATAGTTTAGTAGTAAATCGGTGTTAAACGCCATCGGCGAGATGTGCTAAGCTGCTTGTGTATTATGAACAGGTGTAGCCAGAGGATATACCCAAGCAAAACTCGTTCGTTCTTTTGTAACGATACGACATTGCCAGCGTATCCTCATGTCGCGTGTTGGGTCGATCGGTTGTCCGTATCGTGTTTAGGTAACAGTTCAATCATTGCCTAAAAGGTCTAAACGCCGTGATCGTTTCATTAGAGTGTAGGGGCGCTTTCATCGACTGTGTGCTCTATGTAACTATTATACAAAAGCTCAAAGAAAAAATGGGCACAGTGTGTGCTCAGTTGAGGTTGTGTCTGCATGGGTTAGGAAAAGAGTGTCTATCTTTACCACTGAGCAACCCTCATGAAATGTTTACCAACAGCAACATCGCCCCACCAATACAAACCGTTAACCTTAATGTCAATCTAACTCCCGAATTTAGCAAAATGTGAGGATCAAACAGTCATGTCACCACCTAGAGTATGACCATGCAGCCGTGGATACACGCAAAATGGCACAATGCACAATCGATACGTGAGTATAATACACAAGCTTCGTACATCTCGCCGCTAATTTTCGAACCAAAAACAAATCGCGCTTGCTTTAAAATGCAATTTTCTAAAACTTCGAAAGCAAAATTTTCTCCCCGAATATTTTGGATATACAATGATTCAAGTGAAATGATGCTGTAAAGGTTTGGGACATTTTGGGATAATTTTCGCGAAATACAGCCCGATTTTATGGGCGTGTGCACGATAGAAATTGAATGGTTGGTATAAGACGCAGAGACGACAGGCACTATGACGGTTGCATGGTAAACTATTTTAAACATCTGTTGAACAGTTGGTAGCCACCCCGCAAACGTTCATGTTAAAGCTAGCGCGTTTGTTTGTAGAGCGAATCTAGGGTGTTTAACACCCATTTACCACTAAACTTTGATCGATTCCAAAAGAAGAATATGTTATGAACGTGTTGGTTTCCCCGGATAAGGAATACATAACGGAATCCATGTTACTCTATATAATGAATGTCGATATCATGACTGCACTTCAACCGCGGTAGTTCTATTCATGTGCTTTGCCATGCATGGACTGGCGAATAAGATCGCCGCCCATATCGACAATATTTTTAGCGAGGGCATTAAAGGTGTCTTGATGCAGCATCCTTGTTTATTACAGCATTGAGTCTCCGTTCTGTGCGCTGTTGTTCTGGGATGGGGGTAGTGGCTGTTATTTTCGCCATGGCCATACTTCACACGATTGTGTTCGTGTCTGTGGTCGCGGATGTAGCAGCAGTTTACAGGATAACAACATATAATACGGCCGATACTGTTAACCCTCCGGATGCAAATTCAGTGATCATTAAGGCTCGTTCTGCCATCCATTGTGCTATTCTCTGTACGGACGATGGTAATTGTTGGTCCCACCGGTTTGACAAATCGCTGAAGCTCTGCACAATCCATGCTGATGGCGTCGCTATGGTGAATTCCATCAGAAAAGGTAACATTAATGAGGATGAGCAGCGCAGCCAGTATAATTAATATAGGCGATGCTAGACAATTGCGTCTTGAATATTCAAATACACCCATAGCGCCCACAGTAAGCATATACCGAGTGATAATGAGTATTATAGCACTTAAAATTCACACATGCATGACCATTGTGGCGTTTAATGTATAAGCGTTTTTGACGGCCTGGCTTCGTTTTGGTTTATCGACGTTTCAGCCATGCACATCACGACGTTTTCAGTTTTTTGGGGTGGTGGAAAGACCGCACTGTTGATTAATTTCAACGGGTAATCACTACACTGCACGTATAATTTAATTATGTCATGCATAACAATAAAGTTTGTGTCATGCTGGCACCAAGTCAAGGCGTATCATGGATGCATATTAGTAAAGTACGTCTAAAGTCACAAGCCGTTCGCGTGTTTGAAGCTGCAAATGTGTTCAACATTGTATTTCTAATGCAATTGGCTTGCAGCACGTTTCAAAATGTAACAAAATGTAATAAGCAATTGAGAGAAATTCTCAAGAAGTCGACGAATTCATTTTGGAATCAGTTTAAAATATTCTCAAGGTATAATGTTCACCAAATAGATGACCAGATCAGTTTAAATACTACATGTGAGCAATTTACATCCTTGAATGGTCAGATATATGGAAACAGATTTTAGGTAGTTTGATTGGTAGTATGGAAGAATCGGGACGTACATATCATCTTAACAAACCAATTAGTTCAGAAGTGATATATGCTGTTGCTGGGGTTATGAACTCAAATACGGCTGTATGTCTCGATTCAGTGATCAACAGTTATACACGCGCATGATGTATTACTGCCATTTTATACTAGGTTATTCAACTTGGTTCTTGGTACTGGTTTTCCACTGTTTACTGGAAAAATGGTATGATTAAGTCCTTATATAAAAATAATGGCAACATGACTGGTTATGCCTGGCTCTTTTTGAGGCAAATTGTACTGAGTTGCATCGGTATGTTATTTACTGGTATTATGAACAACAGACGGAGAATCTTCCCCAAACTTGGCATTATTTCCTCAAAAATCCACATTATCCTCTGTTATCCTTCTGAAAATAATATAATAAAATAAAATAATAAATTTCCCGACCTCTGTAGGCAACCATGCACCTACTAGTATTCGTGCCGTATTACAAACATAAAATACTTCAAAATTAATATGTCGCATGAGCTTTATTTCCAATGAAACTTAGAGCCTATTTAGACCAACCTCCTGCTATTCAAACTGCATGGACATAATTATGCCAAATTATCTGAGAGATATTTTGAACTTGAAAATACCCTGACCGATTTGTCCGATTTGACACCATAAAACCACACTTGTACGTTTTTAGACCAGAACATAATTACATCGGACCCATGAGCCCATTAACCCTTCCATGACTGGAGCATCCTGGAATTTTGAAAGCTAGTGCCATTGCTTCTCTTGTATATGCGAGTCTCCCACATGGATTCTAGCATATATACAAAATGCATTAGACTAACAATATTTACCTTGCCCTTGCCACTGTAAGCCAGTGCATTCTCTAATACGTGGGAGGTTCCCATAGGGAGACTCGCATATATAAGAAAATGCACTGGCAATTGTTATTTAATGCTGCACCAGCGCTGCTCCAGTCACGAAAGTGTGAATAGGATGTTTTGTTGACCAAATAGCGACTTTTGAAGTTTTACAACGTTTTGAATTTTGATCAGCCAAACAAAAAATACAATAGAATATTTAAGGGACATATTGTAATCGTAGCCAATGTATACATTTTTAGTGAGACACGCATTTAGATGGGACAGGTCAACAACCACTATGTAAAATATATACCGGTATTTTTTAAAGAAATCAATGTGTGTGTGTATGTAAGGGTGCGTGTGAGTGTGTGTGTATGTGAGAGAGGGTGTGTGTGCGTGATGGAGGGTGAGGGTGTGTGTGTGTGCGAGAGGGTGTGTGTGTGTTAATGGGGGGATACGGCGATGTGGTCGTTGTGTGAATTGAGAAGATATTTATATAGCTTTTTGATGATTTATCCCCATAAAAATCTGATTGTATTCTTATATATTTTCACAAAATTTGCCGAGAATTTGAGACTAGCACAGTACATTAAGTACATTAAGTGACTAATATAAGATTTTCAAGCACTTACATGTAGCAACGATAACCTGATCGATATAAATAACTGGCTTCAGATGCAATTTGGCTGAATTTTGAAATGCACGCCCATTTATTCTGCTAACCGCTTTTTTGATTAGGTCAGATTATGTCAACAATTTCCGACGTAGGGTTTTTGGGGTATGTTCTTTGGGGTATGGGGTGTTCGTGGTGTGTGTTATTTGGTTATGAGACCGGTTATCCAATTGGGAGTTGATCAATCACGGAACAGGATTTAGTGTAGCGCAGATTGGCATACTCGTAACCTGTGGATAGACTGATTGGTGATGGTACATAGAAAAGATATGTCGAGCATGTGTTAAAAATATGACATTGTGGGGGGATGCCTTACCTTTAGCATGTGTGCGATAGTAAATGGACAAATGAGGGATACATTTGGTAAAAGAGGAGACAACTATACACTTCTGTAAAGAATCAAAATCTTAAGGCATATGTCATAATCATAGATATTTTACATGTTTAAATGGCATATGATATTTAAATGGCGGTATGATAATTGAGGGGCACAACATACTTGTAGCATGTGAAAAGTGTTCGAGAGACGTAGATCATTATGCAAATAGTATTTAAGTGACATTACATGGTCATATACATTGTACCAATGTACCGGGTTATAAGGGCGTATTATATTTAAGGGACATCGCATAATCATAGCCCTCGAATTGTGTAAAAGGGACACTGAAAAGACATGTTCACATGCATCTAACATACAAGTGCATTATGAAATCGTTCAACATCAGAATGGAACACATTCTTTAACTTAGATGCTATTATTTTGCTATTCCCCTTGTCTACATGTAGATTCGGCAATAACAACAACAACGACGACGACGACGACGACAACAACAACAACCACCACAACAACAACCACAACAACAACAACAACGACGACGACCACCACCACCACCACCACCACCACCACAACAACAACAACAACGGCAGCAGCAACAACTACTACAAAAAAAAGTAAGTGAACGTCTCTTGTGTACAAATTATTGCAGAATATAAACGATCTATATCAAAGAATTTTAAATGCGGAGACAAATTTGTTTTATCGAATGTAAACTGGGAAAATATTACTGAAATTAGCCAAATAATAACGCTATTGATAGTAATGCTGGGGGAGCACTTCTGTTGATGGCGAAGCAAATTATTGTCAATTTCATTGTCACTTTCATATGTCCATTTCATAATTCCATCCATAAAATACCGCCCGAACGCATGACCGAATTCACGTGAACCTGCATGGATATGTCTTCTGCTTTGTTCGTTATTATAATCTTTCTTCTTATTCAAGAAATAGTAGGATTATATGATATCGATGGATTATCAGATACACGTATGTACTATCTAGTCTCATAGCAATTTCATGTTTAAAATGTTTTGTTTCGTTAAATGCAGTCGTTTTGCACAATAGTCTCTGTATAGTGCACAAATACAGGCATTTTTTGGCCAACGTGCTGTACATTAGTTGGAAAATAAAGCTTTGCTCATGAAGCTAATGTTGTGAGCTTGTGATCGCAGGTGAACTGCATATCCTAATCGCACAAACACAAATGTAAAGCTTATTCTAGGATCTCAGGACTATATAGTGGAAATGTCAGTCAATTTATTGATTAAGTACCCACACGTACAAGTTCTAGGGACGTGGCTGGAGGTTCCTCAAATTTCCGACCAACTGCACCCCCCCCCCATTGAACCAAACATCAATCTCACAGGTTCGTAGAATTCCATTTGCACCCCCTTGGAATTCCTACCTATATATGGTGTCAAATTAATGTCCAACTAATGTTCTGCATGTCATGCATGAAATTTCCAACTGCTGGACATGTACCAAAGTTTAGTTTAAACATATTTTTTCAAATAGTTGTCAAATTTAGATAACACATGATATATAACACATACATTTGTTTATACATACAATGGGATTGGAGGACAAGTGCTGACTCACTTAAGGGTATCCTCTCTCCCATATGTTATTACACTGAAAAAATAAATAATTAGTAATGGCAAAGCAACATGACTACCAAAACAAGTTGAACATATATACAGATGACCGGTCACCCCGTCTCCCGAGTTAGTCATAAGTTTGTATATGTATTTATTTAAAATCGGGTTTGTTTGTTGCGTTTGCTGGCTTGTACGTAGCATTATTTGGAACAGTTTGTCGAAAGAATCCTGATTTTCCTCACGTATGAATGACTGCACAGCAAAGAAAATTGTACCAAAGTTCGGGGGGGGGGGGGGGGTCAAGACACCCCAACCAACCTCTGTCGCCACGTCCCTGTACAACTGACAAGTTTCGTGTGTTCTTCACAACATCTTCGGAATTTGATTCAGGAGACCTAGAACTGTTAGAAATGCTTGCCCTCATCAATAAACACACTTTAACTTGAAAAAAAAGATGCGATTAAGTCGGATTGGCAGCTAATTATGTGCCGTTATATTCACATAGAAGAAAAGCATGACTTTCACAACAAACATGAACTTTATAAATATAAGATACAAATGATACTTGTGTCAAATACATGAGTCACGTTTGACCCTGGGAGAACATTAAACATAGTATCGGAGACCACGTGGATTTCAAAATCTGACCTAGAATCGGGAATTAGCCCCGCCCCCGTAATCGACTTCGGATTCTGAATCCAGATTCCCACCAAATAACTACTCAGATGACTCACAACATTCAGCGACCGTAAGTCGTGCTAAATTACAAATACAAAGATGCAAGCAGCATAGATCGTGTAACATTCCACAATAACTGATTTTAGGGTCAGACATTTTGCCAACATTTCCTGGTATTTCAAAATGGATTTTCTCAAAATTTGTCAGGAAAGTCTTCGTAAAATTTGATACAAGTGATTATTGTTGTACTATATTTAAGAACCATCAAACCATTGGATATTATAATATCATTTAATATACTTTTATAGCAGGAGAAATATTTAAAATTTCACTGTTTTCAGGTATCAAGAACTTCTGTAAACCATATTATTTTTCAAAAGTGCAGTTCATATAATTATTCATCATAATATATCTGAACTTCTGAAGATCATGAGAGGAGATTTAAATATTCTTGATTCGTGAAATTTATTTATTATTTTCATTAAAAAGGCAACTAACTACCCATACATAATTTTCTATATTTGAGAATTTTCACGTCATGCCTGTTGATCAATGACAATTGGGCATCGTTGAGTTCTGGGTCATGGGTTCATAAAACTTTACCAAGGTAAAGCTGACCACCATATCGTTTAACATTATTACCTAATTCCAGTTGTTAATGGCCCTTTGTTTGAGTGAACCACGCTGCATGTTAACAATTGTTTTCGTTGGGCTAGAATATTTGTCACTGCTTTATTCTTCATTATTCATTTTGTTGACATTTTGTGTTATTTGGTGGTAATTTTTGTTGGTTTAGATAACTCTCAGCAGGCCAATGGAGACGATCAGCCGCTAAACTGGCTAGTTTGGTATACTTGCTATTTTAGCGGCGTAGATGGTCCGGTCCAGTGAATAGGCGGTCCAGTCCGGTCCGGTCCAGGCAATTCTGGTCCGGTACCCTTGCCTGAACCGGTCCAGTACCCTTGTCTGAACCGGTCCAAAGCGGTCCGGGCCACTTCCATGTGAATAAATTACCCTTTTAGCAAAGTGTTCATCGTATACAGAGAAAATTAAGGGTGCTCAATCCGATTCGATGGCCCCCCATATCATCAGATTTCAACAACAACAACTTTTTTTTTAAATGCCGCTTCAGTTATCATAATCGAGTAATTACCCAAAAATAATGCTAACCACAGTCAACTATATAAAATTGCCCGAAACGTGTTATTTATCAACATTTTGTTCAACGAAATTTTGCCGGTTTTGTCTGACACAAAAAACCACTTGATTTTAGAGTTATCCATCTTCATCCGCAATTTTGTCCGAGACCGTCTTCTCGTCAACTGTTTACTGGGCCACTTGAAATTATCGGTGGTGAAAAATAATATATTTCAAACATCGATATCTGATCACTCTGAGCTTTGATGGGTGGGTTCCTCTACTCGACTCAAATATGTTTTACCCCCGAAGCCAAGGATATAGTAATTTGCGAGCGTTAATTTAGATTATGCATCTTTAAGTTTACTATATCAAAAGCATGTTTGCACTTTGCAGCATTGCTTGCCGCAGTTAACAAGGGGCAGTGTAATAACCCAGTACATACTTTGAATATAAACTTTTAGAGATGATTTTCCATTGTTGTTGTGTATATTAGGTCATTAAAGATGCACACTGCACATCCATTTTCGAGAGAACACTCTGGAGGGTAAGATTGTTATTTGAAAAGTATAAGTTATCCTGCCAGGGTATATGGTGTCATGTTCCGGGCCTGGATTTTATATTCACACCAGCGACGAGGTTAATTTAATTTACAGACTGGGAGCATGACATGACTAGCAAGAAATAGAAAAACGTGTTTGACATATTTCTGACAATGGTGGGTCATTGACTCATTTGGGTCATTAAATGTATATCAGACTAATTAACTGCGATATTTTATAATTGTGTCGTTACAGAAACAGAAACAAAAATAACAATGAATAGTCTTATGCTCCATTCCCTTAATTGATGCGATTTGGTCCCCAACAATAGTTACAATACTTGTCCGGTGACCATGCAATTACATAGTCAGGGACCTAAAAATCACCACACATAAATTCAATTGGCCGGGGACTATGCATATTATTTTATCCCGACCAAAATTTTAAATTTGGTCCTGCTTGTGAGGCGGAACAAATCGTGATAGTCGGGATCAAAGCGTCAAATGTGAAAACATGTGAATGCTCGCGTGAAGTGGTCCGGACCAAACACAAGTTTTCTATTCATTTTACATTGGATATTACAATTTAACCCGCCTCGGGGTTCAAACAGAGACACAGATGTACATATCAATCATCCATGCACCCCACGATGAGTCAGAATAGGCGATTTTGTCCCCGCCACTTAGTGTCCATACCGAAGATGAAGGTAACTTTTATGGGAAAGTTGTCACAATTTGCATTTGGCAGCATCTGAAACCTGACGGAATCTCACGTCATCTCACGTCGCGACAGCAGACAAAAGTATACATGTTGAAGCCATGAACATACATACATATATACATACATACATACATACATACATGCATGCATACGTGCATGCATGCATACATACATACATGCATACATACATGCATACATACATACATACATACATACATGCATACGGATCAGACCGGTTCAGCTCCCACTGGACCGGTCCAGACGGGGTGGCCCGCTGCCCGGTCCGCTACCGGACCGGTGTTTGCGGTCAGGTCCGCATCACTAGTTTTGGCTAATCCGATCGATTCCACGGAAAGCCAATGTCTATATGAATCATTAAACAAACATGAGTTAAACTTCTGCAATGTGAGTGTGTTGTATATTGCACTAAGAGAAGTCACACCGTCATGTGGGTCTAAATCATGTTTCAACAGGATGCCCGACTGCCGCAGTAGCCAACGGTTACAGATTCTTCGAGACTAGTGATTATTCAATTTGTGTGAGAATAAACGAAACCCCACAGACCGCGATAGACGCCATACAGGAATGCAGACAGGAGGACGGTGGCCACTTGATGTCGTTTCAATCTGTAGAAATGCATTCATGGGTAGCTGGACTCTTGGACGATGAAATCAGGAACATCAACGATATCAGCACCGGCAATGGTAAGTCGAAAACATAGAACTAAAAATAGGAGTACATCAAGGTGTCCAATTATCACCGTATCTGTTATACTATGTACATAAATTCTTAGCACTGCTTTAAAAATTTTTTCCTAATATAAGTGGAATAAAAGTATACGACTGAAATAATTTTGACTTAATATACAGACGACATGACCCTTTTCCTCCAGGGCGACAATTCACTGCGCTCGATATCATAAAATATTTCGCTGAAATATCCGGTTTAAATGTAGATTTTTGACAAAACTCAGGTCGTATGGATTTGGTCAAAACGGGGTTGCGGTGAAGAAATCTCTACAAATCAGGAAATAATCTGGAATCATAGCCACTCGTTTACAATCCTTGGGATACAATATGACTTATTTTGCACAAACTATGTAGAATTAAATTATGAAAACTAATTGAAGAAAATAAAGAAATTGCTCAATGATTGGTCATCTATAAATCTAAGAATAGTGGGAGAAAATACAGTGATAAAGACTCTAGCTTTACCAATCTTAAGTCAGTCTTTAGCTGTCCTCCCTGCGCCATCGAAAATATGATTGATGAAATACAAAAAAACTTTCTTTAACTTCTTATGGGAAGGTAAACATGAGAAAATAGCTCGAAATGTAATTATAAATCAAAAGATTTTGGGGGAATAAAATTCCCTCACCTGACTCCATTTAATAAAGCATTGAAAATTACTTGGTTAAAAAAGTTAATTGATCCATTTATCGTGACAGGTTGGAAAACTATCATACTCAATACCTTACGTCATTTTGGTGGTGAATAAATATGACACTTCTCTGAAGGAGGCATCAAAGAATTAAGAAAACAAATAAATCCCTTTTGGAAGGATGTAATCTCAGCCTGGACCACCCTTGACAATGACTTCACCACAACATATGCGTGTGTCCTATCACAACAAATTCTTTAAATGACAAAATAAAAGTTGACAAAAACCCTTCATAGATAAAATCTGGATACAAAAAGATATGTTCTTTGGTAGTGGCCTAATGACAAGAGGCCCAGGATTTCTGAAATATGAGGATTTTTTGTCAGAAATATGACCTTAAAACATCTTTCACAAAATATCAGCTATATAGGGCTATTCCAGAGTCACTGATATCATGTGTGAGAACGTTATAATAAACTTAATAATGCTCAAAACAGAAATAGTGACATGTTAACGATGTCATTAAGGAATGTAGAACATTCTATCATCGTTTTTTATGCAAACAAGCAGAAGTCCCAAAAACATTTCAATCAAAATTGCAGAAAAGATTAGAAACTACCCTATCCGAAAACCAATGGAGCAAGGCATATACAAATGTGTACAATATAACATATGATACAGGTCTACATACCTTACAATACAATATACGTCATAACATATGTTATACAGATTCTAAGCTGTTCAAAATATCAGAAACTGAACTGAACTGCTTGAATTGTTTCGGCTGGCGTGTATCTTTTCTTTGTTACTTGTTTAAATTTCTACTGAAATAGAGGTCTGAATAGTGCATAAAATTATTAAAATAGCATGCATAATAATAATCAGGCTAAAAATGCCGACCTGCAAGTTCCAAGTACGCAAATACCGAGTCACATTTAGTTCATCCAAGTACGCAAAAAATAAATAAATACTGGTTCCTGATGAACATATTATTAAAAAACAAATTTACTGACAGAAGCCAATCTACGGTGGCTAAACACTGAATGGTTTACAAACTATCTCAAGACTCATTATCAATAATTTCCGACAAGGTTTCATTTACCACCTATTATTAAAACAAATAAATGGTTGAGAGAATCCATGACTTCCGATTATTGGAGACTGATTTATTCATAATTCGTTCTAGGTTTCATGCATGTATACCACCTCAGAATTCCGTTAAAACAACTAATTCTTCAAATTATTACACCAGCTACTGCTTATCACTGACGGTTTCACATCACTACACCAGAACGGCCTCTAAATGCGGACCAACAATATACTAATTGGATTAAATACACCCCAATACTTCACAATACGACCTTCAGTCTACATTCCAACTGAGACTTAATACTTCAGCAATATTACCTCTTATATTATGCATTGTGTTCCCTCAATGAAATCTTCAAGGGTGGCCCAGCCATTATTCACACCTAAATATTGAAAACAATTAACGCGGTCATAAAAGTTACATACTGCAACAATGAGACATCCGCGAAGATACATCCGCGAATGCATACATCCTGCAAAAAGTCTAACCAGTATGCATATAGCGAGTACGTATTTAATCATATTTACTCCATACCTCCTATATATGTATGGCAATATACACCCTATAGAGGGCGTAACTAGCAGTACACGTTTGATACATTTCAATCATGAGTAATCGAGGGAATGGAAGGGGTGTGAAGTACACAACCGACGAACGCCACACTTTTTGAGCACATCGTGCATTCAAACATCACAATCCTTGAGACTACAGAGACCGGAATCATCCAACAGTGCCGGAAAGCAATTTCTTCAGAATGTTCCGAATAGATCATGTCTAGTATTTGGATTGTACTTAAATTCTATAGCGTACAATAAACCCCCACTCATCATATTCTTCTCAGGGACGTAGCAACATGTTTTGGGGAGGGGTGAGTTTCTCACGCCCCCTCCAACTTTTTGTCAAATGTTCAACAGTATGAAATTTCACAACCTGCATGACACAACATTTGTTGGAAATTTCACACCAATAATATATTGAAATTGTTCTTGTAGTTTGATTTTCCAACAATTTATTAGTAGGGAGTTTGTTGTTTTTAGACCAAGATGGGCATATTCTCATACTTTGTTCAAAATAATTAACTAAGAAGGCCATCAGTTGGAAATTTTCCGACATTATGTGGGTGTCAGGTTGGAAATTTACAACGCTTGGCAAGCTTGTGCCCTGGTTGCTCCCCCGTGGCCAGTCAAAAACTGATAATTATTCGAAATTGTTCAACCGTAGTGCAGGAGTGTCAGGTTGGAAATTTCCAACGCTTGGAAAAATAAAATCGAGGCCAGTCTAGATGCTAGGATTTTGCGATGATCATGTTCCGATTTCAAAATGTTCTTACACCGAACTGAACCGTGGTCGGTCCGGTATTTTCTTGATCGTCCCTCCCGTGGCCTACTGATCATGCATGCATGTCAATTTGTGTGAGCTTGACTACTAGATGTTATGATCTATTGCAATATTCAGGCTAGATTTAAATCATTTCTCGTATGAAATGGAATTAAGCAAACATGTGTTTGGTCTGTTTGAAGGAGTGGTGCAGTTGGAATTATCAAGGTCGGCACCCCCACAAAGGAGACCCTCTAGCCACGTCACTGACTCGTCTAGTGGGTAGGACCTATCCTTATAATTTTACTGAGATGTTGTCATGGTTTTTCCTCTTCCTCACGTTGTGCCCTTTCGAAAATCTCAATTATGTCATCAATGTTCATTCTACAGAAATATACATATACCAGTCTGGTCGGTCTCTATAAAATTATGCGCATAATGCATATGTATGCCGCTATGCGTGCAGATTGTGGCCGGTTAGTGCTCGAGATTTAGTCATATAATACATTGACAAATACAAATGGTAAATCTGATAGATTGTGTCAATCACAGCATCGACAGCGTGTGTCGTTAACGCAAAAGCGAAGATACATTGTGCGTTCGGCCTCTACCAATTAAACTACCTGGTTTATAAAATAAACCCACTTGGTACATAGGGCCCCATAGGTCCCAGATACTTCATTGAAGTCATAAAAATACAAGTTTGAACACTTTGTAACAGAAAAGAGTTTTCCGTGTTATAGTCTAACCTTGATATGTTAAAAATAAAGAGCGTTTATTTCATTTCCATGCGAAAGCCGCTGGGAAATGGCTGTAACCATGTCAAGTATTTTTCAGAGCATATGAAGTCGGTATATAAAAAAAATCGTGTTTTTTGTCAACATACCGTATACCTCCTTCCAGATTACGTATACAAAATTTGGAAGCTCGAATTAGCCATGCTTGACAATAATTAGCATCGCCATTTCTGAGGAAAAGATATTGAAAACCGTGATGATACTTTTTTCAAGTAAATTGAACAATCAAGACTGTGACGAACAACAGCAACAACAACAACAACAGCAATAACTAGAAATAAAATACTTATAAACTCGTTGGCAGACGTATTTGCTTCGCTATGCCTGAACACACAAGAGAAACGCATAATGTTATAAATAATTTACTTAAAATTATCAAAAAAGTTACAACGTACTAATAATAGTCACAATTCCTCTCCCAGTTTGTGAGGAGCAATAAGAAAAAAAAACTATTTCCCAGTGACATGAGCTCAATTTATTAACCCTCTGGCTAAAACGACTTATTATGAAAGCGTGTATAATTATAGAATTATAGACTTGTCACGATGAGTGAAAGAGCATGTGCATGAAAGGATGTGTGCAAGTTATTGATAGCCTGGGGACGAAAGAGCTTGTGTGAGATCATCTTTTTGCAAATTTTGTTACAATATATAATTATATACATTTAATTTTGATCAATAAAAACTTAAAACAAAAAATCTCTCAATCAATACAGGAAGTTTAGGGAAGAGATATGTCAATTTTGCGTGCACATGAAGAGAAATTCATCCTTAAGAAACAACAATTTGGTATGTGCTCAGTAATTCTTTGCATGTCGTAACTTTGTGAGAAAGAGATGTTATGGTTTGAACATGATTATAGTGTTATATGTGGGCTATTTTTGTGAATAAAACCTACTCCGCACATCTATAGAGAACCGGAGCCACCGCGATTAAGATGCAAAGAATCGGAGCCCTCAACAGGGAACCATAACCTTAACAAGATTTGTTTAATGCTTGTTTTATGAAGAAAAAAAATGCGAGTTATAGTGTTGATTTTGTTTTTTTTAGCATCCCCCCGTGTTACGACAAATTTCTATGAATTTGAGTTTGAGAAAATTCTGTGGAAATGAAGAATGTTCTTCACCAACTGACAAATACCAAAGTCATTTCTCAATAACATTTGAAATACTGACGATAAACTGACCCGATTTTGGGACATAGAGTACAAACCTTCACTTCTGCAACCATTGCTCCTTCTTTTTGGAATGATGTGAGGAAACGCGTGGCAGAAAGATGCGTTGGGTATGACGATGTCACTAACATGAGCACAAATGCAAAGAATAGGAAACTTTACTGGGTAGAGAATGTAAATAAAACTCAACAGAGAACCAAATCACCAGGAGTATTTCACCCACAGTGGGCAAAACATCTAATTTGTCTCATTCGACAAACCATAGCTTGTTACCACTGTCTTCTCTGTTCACCTCATATATAGCCAGACTATAAATGTTAGGTATATTAGTCTGTTATTGGACTAATCATTTTAATCATATTCGATGTACACCTCACATACATGTATACTTACAGCTTTGTGTATATATATATTATATATAAGTCTTCTGAGTGCTTCAACTCTGTTCTTCGATCACAGGCGGAATTTGGTTCGACGGCCATGAGCTGACAAACAACGGGGTGGTGTATTCACACACAGGACAACAGTTGCCATGGTTACAATGGGGAGCAAACAACCCGAATTCTGGCTCCGAGATGCAAATGATGGGATCCAAGAATGATGGGTATCTATTTAGGGATGCCACCGCAGAAGTGAACCAATTTGCAACTCTCTGTCAGGTGGACTTGTAACCAAGGGATCATGTGTGACTGACATGAAGTGTTCTCTGGCAAGCGACACACATTCAATTGTATTTACGAAATGTAAAGGACTTACCTGGAATTCTAAGAAATGTTTTGATCATACAATTACAAACGCCGCCCAACTGATCGCGCCTTTAAAATGTACAGTGCAAATGGAGGCCTACATGTGTTCTACATAAGTATATTTTACCTTCTGACGATATATAAACATGAAAAGTTCAATATTAAAAAAAAATTATCATAAAGAATAAATACCAGTAATTTTGCATCTGTCAGTTAGCTGGGTCATCTGAGAGGGTCACATTAGTTGGTGCATGCACACTATTGTTCCGCTTTAAACGCGGGCCATATTGTTCCCATACCAATTTGGGCATCGTCAAATGACTGATAAATTACTATAGATACGCCCTTTGTTGAACTTATTATCTGAAAAATATCCAAGTGAACAACTCGTTAGCGAGTGTGTAGTATTAAATGAAGACTAACAAGGCAAAGTTGAACATATTAAACACAACCTTTTAATTTATCGTATCTCCAAGTGATAGAAATTAATCGCCTCAAAAAGAATCTACGGATCATGTAAATTCCTCAAGATCGGTCAACAAAGAGCGTTTATTGTAACTAATTACCAAAATGAGAAACACAGCTAATTAAAGATGGTATATCTCTTGAATTCTCTTCCTATAACAAGTTTGTTTTATAGTTTCATGGGTATAAAATAATAAATATGAATCGAAGACCCCTGTCTGGAAACGCTTCTATCAATTAAAGGTACTCAATCCGATCAGACGGTCCCCATACAATCAAGATACAACAACAACATTTCTTCAATATACGCTTTATTCAGAATCGATTTATTGCAACACAATAGTGCTAACCACTGTCAAAAATGGTATCAAATTTCCCAAAATGTGTTATTTATCAACATTTTGTTCAACAAAATATGGCAGTATTATCACTAAAGTATCACGAAATTTGACCGTATTACCGCTTGATTAGAGAGTTGTCCATCTTCATCCGCAATTTTGTCCGAGACCCTCCGTTTGACCACGTGTTTCTGGGCCACATATTATTACACATCTCGAGGAATGACAAATTTCAAAAATCGATATCTGATTACTCTGAGCTTTGATGGGTGGGTTCCTCGACTCGAGTCAAATATTTTTTACCCCCGAAGTCAAAGAAATAGTAATTTAGGAGCGTCTGATCGGATTGAGTACCTTAAATATTGATCTTATTTCGAATTGAATGGTATAATACAATCATTTTTGGAACGGAGTCGGAGTGTAACACGTGGGATATAAAACTCTATCTAAAAATAGAGTAACGAAAACAATGTCCACTTGATAATCGCATTATACAAGAAAATATCGATAACAAATATTATTATTTTGTAGAAGCCTTTCTGTCATTTGCGGCTTTACGAAATAGTATTAATGCGCCTGATTCAATGTAAAGTAACTTTTTGGCGCGATGTCAAGTTAGCGGGAAGCACGCGCCTATTTGTCAATAGTGAGAGATAATTAAATATGTAATGGCTTTTCTAATGATATAATAGGGATTTTGTGTGATAAAGAACATATCGATAAAATAATATTAATTTGTAGAAGCATTTCTGGACATGTGTCTTCGACTCGGATCTATTATCTTATACCCCGGAAACTATACAAACCGTATTTAGGAAGAGATAGACTACATTTAACAGCGCACACTGGTGGTTTGTGAGAAGAGCGGTAATATTTATCTTTGTTATTGTTATAATTTTCATGGCAACTTTCAGCAACTTAATATTAATTAAAGCCACATCCTCTAAGTTATTGATTCATCAAACAAATTATATCACTTATCCAGTACAAGTATTGGTTATTTTTGCGGCAAAAGATTAATTAAATCTATTTTAGACACATCCTTCAAAATGGCATGTCCTGGTTTCCAAAAGAATTACCAATTTTCTCTTCCAAAGTAAATCTATTCTTGAACTAACAAAATAGTGAGTTAACTAGATCACAACATATCTTTCTGTTTTTGTGATTTTCATAATGACTCAAATACAGTTTGATTTAATTTAGTTTTTAGAATTTTGTTTTCTGTTCAAAATCATGTCACATAATTCTGAGACATGAAACATCTTCATTTGAAATTAAACAGTTCCAATATAGTTCAGAAACGACGTCCAATTCACTAAAGATGCAAATCAGTGCCATCAAATCTTTTGAATTTTTAGCGGTGTTCGTGGAATTGAGATTTCTAATACGATATTTGTTGTATGGACAATTGTTTTAATACATTTAGACGGATATCACCACCAGAGATACAGATAGTTTGTTCATTCTTTGCAGTTTGGCGTTTGGGTTATCACAGTGATGAAACAGGGTCGTATTCATTGAGTGTGTATTAAATATATTTAGGAACACGAAAACATACGTCTATAATAAATATACATTAATATTGTCATAGAATATTCAAATACTATTTGGTCTCAAGTGAGATATATATGTACTAACATGACGGTGCACATGTGAATAATTGAGACTCAAAAGATGCTGCACGTGTTCCCTGTTTTCCGTATATCTTGAGGTATAAAACACTAATTTGAGTCAGAGAAACCAGTATATATGATTGTTTATCACTTGGTTATAATGGGACATTAAATGTGGCTGTTTTTAGAACATTACAATATCATTCATGGGTTAGTTTGTGTGGGGGTGTGGCTGCAGGTCTCTCAGAGTGGTCCCTGACTACTTTTGCCAAATGGAACAAACCCAGACATAAAATAACATTTTTGGATTGCGCCCCCACCAATGCTATTTCAAAAAAAGAGAGATATAACTCACTCTGGACTATATAAACAAATAGACACATTATTGATTATATAATTAATTTGTTCATGTACTTGAGATGTTATATATTGAGATCTGACTACAAATTATTTTAATAAATCAGTTGTGAACTTGTGATGTATGTATATGCTTTCCAAAGAAATAGTTCGCGTGTGGTGTCGTACCGTTTAGGGTACGTTCACACACTGGCAAGTTTGCACGGTATGGTTTTGCAGGCATTTTGTCGTAGAAAACGATATGTTGCCATAATATGAACGAAAACAAACACATAACGTGCAGCTGTGTCACAGCTAACTACGTGCGAAGTAAAATTTATGTAGTTCCACCTGTAGCGATGCTATCGAAATTTGCTTGTAAATATCATGCAATTATCTCGCAAGAATAAATCATACAGCTATTTGAAGGTCAATTCCAATAGCACTGTTACAAGTGGAATATATATATATATATAAGAGTAGGATATGTCTGCCTGTCTGTCCATCTGTCTGTTCGGATTCTTCTCCCAGACCCCAAGACCGCTTTCAATCAAATTTGGTGTGGTGACTCGGGGTACACTGGCGGAGGTTATAACGGCGTTTAGTGTTTAAAATTTTGTATTTAAACAAAAATTTAATTAAATAAATAAAACAAAAACAAAACAAATACGCCTATTTCAGCACCAGATGTATGTTCTTTACAGATGTGTCTTCACTGTGGCCCGCGCCATTCCAAACTATAAAATAGTTATAAGTCAATTATGGGCTTATATCAGAACTAGTTTACAACATTAAGCATGGTGGTTATTTTTACTGCTCTTCTACTTTCTACACATAACAACCAAAAAGCACATTTATGACGCGGATATGACGTTCATATGGTACTAGCAGGTGAGCCGACTTCGTCCGGGCTTTGACCTTGAATTGACAATTTTGAAGGTCATGTCAAATTACCCGTAGGTATCAAATTTCGTCGAAATCCGTCCAGCAGTTTTCCCGGCCATGCTAACAGACAAACAAACAGACAGAAGTCCCAAAATATATATTTGATCATTTGTGGGTACCCGTTTCAAGGTGAAGGTCACCTCGGCTGGAAAAACTGACCCGATGAAAATCTCCCCCATTCCCAGGAACCCCTAAGTACGAACACTCACTCAACATGCTCATGTCTGTACACAGACACGACACGCTCGTGTCTGGACACATACATGCTCTTTATCAACGACACTGTGGATACGAACGCTCTTTAACTATCACGCGATTAACCCATGAATTCCCATTGCGGTGGCGGGACATTGGAGAATGGGTGCTCTAACGTTCTCAGAAGCGGTCCGATGACCTCGTGACTTTTTACCCTTAGATAGCAAGTTTGGGCTAAATCCGTCCGGCAGTTTCCCGGCCAAAAACTAACAGACAAACAAACAAACAGAAGTCTCAAAATATATATTAGATATTCAACAACGCGGTATTGACAACAATCTGTGGTCGGTAACCATATCTGCCATGTTAAACTGTGGTCGCCGTGTTCATGTTGACGACCATTTCTAAACCAACGTTATGGTTGGCAAATTAAGTTAGACAAATATTAGACGTGCGAAGTATTAGACAAAATTTTAATACCGTACTTAATCATTCCTGTTCTGATTTCCAATTTCCATATTCGATAAACACCTCAGATGATAATATCCATGGACGAATTCAGACTTTAGCTAAATCTTGAGAGCTATTCATAGGCTGCTTTATGCATTTTGATTGAAGAGCACTGACATTTAAAGGGGAATGTTATAGCACCCATGCATCTTCACACTCCGTGTCGGCCCAAGAGATTCCCCAATGAAACTGTAGTCTGGCGAGAAGTTAAAGCTTAAATAAAGCAATATAATTTCATGACATTTTAACTTGATCAGTTGCGACAATGGAGAAATTAAATGATTTCCATTGGTATCTGCAAGGGACCACAATCGTGTATTTGGCCTCATACCGGAGCACATACTAGGATATACAACCTCACCGATACAACCAGACTATACCATATAGCCTCACTTGAGCACACAAACTCGGCCATATAGCCTCACCGACTAGGATATATTGCCTCACTGAGGCACACAAACTAGGATATATAGCCTCATTGGGACACACAAATTAGGATATTCCCCTCATTGGGATACACAAACTAGGATATATAGCCTCATTATGATACAGAAACTAGGATATATAGTCTCATTGGGATGTACAAACTAGATATATAGCCTCCTTGGGATACACAAACTAGGATATATGGCCACATTGGGATACACGAACTAGGATATATGGCCTCATTGGAATACACAATCTAGATATATGACCGCATTGGGGTACACACACTAGGATCTATAGCGGTATTGGGATACACAAACTAAATAGTTAGCCTCGCCGTCCGTGTCATTCTGTAACTCTGTCACGCTTTTCTCGCGTTTAAAACTTTTACCCATTCGTCCGATTTAGTCCATATTTAGGCCGCATCCTGTGGTATTTGTTTGAAGACGATGCGCATACGTTCACACTGATTGGCCAAAGAAACTCATGGTTATAACGTGTTCCACAAAAGCCGTAAACGTGCTCTTTTTCCTATACGATACAGCAGTTGCCCGCACGGACGCCTTTGGAAACACCAAAGATGCTTGTGCAGTGGGTAATCAAACTGCGTCCCGATGCAGCTGATCAGCGTATTGGCTGACATTGTTGTCGATCATAAAAGGGGTGTTTAGAAAGAGCATTATAAATACCCATGCGTTATGTTGTCAACTAGAATACAAATGTGATGTATACTATTCCCTCCATCGAGCATGTGTTAATTTAAGATGGTATTTAAGCGGCATGTTAGCTCACAACCAACCAGTCATCAAATTTGTCCATCATCCTAAACTGAGGTTACTACTAAATTCGTTGATATATTCAAATAATGTAAACAAAGTCGCGGTAAAATTAATAAGTGTAACATTGATAAGTGGGTCACACATATAGATGTTCAGTATTTCTGCAAAAATAGACCATATAAACCAAATATAACATATAAATACTCTTTATAAATAAATAAAAGATAAACAAAAGCCACTATTTCTCACTTATTGCTTTCCATGGGGGGGAGAGAGAGAGAGAGAGAGAGAGAGGGGGAGGCGACAAAACACTCGAAGTACAAATAAAAATCGGACTATCACACGTGCACTCTTTACACAAGCTTTCCTCTGTTTCTGTTGGCCAAAATTATGCAACCTCATGTAAATGTTAGCCCAAACTACATTTCCAAGTAACGATGGTTTTGTTGTTTATTTTGAGGAATAATACCGCGTCAGATGAATTCAGCCCAAATATGTTAACAGTTGTCGTGTAAAACATTCGGTAGTAGGTTAGCGTTATTTAGTATTTGTGGATGTCCTTTAACATGGGGAAAATAGACTACTGCGCTTGAACGAGCATGTGAATTTGTCGTTTTTAATGTATAGCAACTTGATAATCAATAACAGAGGCATTCTCTGTCAAATATGGTCGCTCTATTTACGGTATTAATTGCGGAACTTTCTAAAGTAAACTACGCGTAAACGGATACATACGGTAAATTATAGAAGGTGCCCTAATCGGCCTGATCGCCCCATGGCCAACTCGCCCAAGTCGACGTGTGTCAATTCGGTACCTACTATAACATGTACCCGAGGCTGAGTCCGTCTCGGAATAAAAGATGTATACGGGTGTTATATAGCGTTTGGTCCGTTGTTTCTCAATGAATATTATTGAAATTTGGTGTATATGTCCGGGCTGGGACATGGAATACAACAACGTTTGAATTGTTTTTAAATTTACAAATTTGTTGATTTTATTCATTTTTTTTTTTCGTTCTGAAAACACACTATAAAGTGTATATAATATAATAACGAACACGAGACATACATAATTTATAAACTGTTAACAAAATATATCAAATTCAACACATGACAAAGGTGACTCAGTGGAGTTTATAAAGTGAACATAAAAACATTGAGGTAAGAATCTTTTTAAGGAATGCAACTTTATTTAATGATAATAAACACATAAATTAAAATAACAAACATGAGACATACATGATTTATAAACTGTTAACAAAAGATATCAAACTCAATACATGACAAAGATGACTCAGTGAAGTTTATAAAGTGAACATAAAAATATTAAGGTAAGAATCTTTTTAAGCATTACTAAACCGTTTAGCACAGACCACAGTCCACTTCACTCATCCGATCATCACCAAACTTCATATTTATCTTGATATTGATCTATCAGATGAGAGCTATCAAATATTTTTTTAATTTCATAGGAAAAAATGGTCGCCAGCGGCCATATTGCATTTACGTTATATGTTATCGCGTCATGTCGATATCTAGTATTACTTAGAAATTTCACCTTTCCAGATTCATAATTGCTCCATTGACTGTAACAGATGAAATTATTCCCCTCTTCGGATAGAGTGTCACTGAAACTTTATTTTGTCAGACTGTCTGTATAATCACTGATTATATATGGCAATAATCTGTAATAAGATGTAGCACTATTTTATTTTATATTTACATGCAGTGCTGTTTTTATACAACAATTATACCCCCCCTAGATCATCATGTGATCGACCATACATCGCGCGAGGACCTGGTTGAATTAAGGGGGGTTTTATGGATCACTTCTGTCCTCAAGCTAGATTATACTTATGACATTTAATGGCATGTCTCTATCGTGGAGGGTTAGATATGCTTGAGAAACCACCACTCTTTAATTCACACCAAGTTCTCAGCTGTCATGTTCGGATATTAGAACCCATAGCCATGATATATGGTTTATTTTGTGTATACTAGTAATATTGTTATTTTCAGTACCTTTATATACCAGTACTGTGTATAACAATGCATATAAATTAATCCATGTATACATGTATATTGATTCAACGGATTCAGTGGTTTTGTCCACCAGTCTATCAAATTTGCGGGGAAAACATGGCCACAAGCAGTACACCCTGCTAAATTTCGAATTTGAATCAATTGGCGCACCCTGCAGCCAGCTTTTATTGGAGATATCATGTGGATATTTTGGGTCACCGCTAGATGTGAGTCATATTTTGTTCTCAAACTGTCCCTGTGAAGACATCACTGCCAGCGGTGATCTTCAATTTTACTATTTGTATGGCTAAATAATTTGGTTGATCCTACAGACGACACCCCTTGTCCGATCGTCACCAGATTCCAAAATGATCTTCTGGATAACCAGGGTGAGAGTAATCTAATTTTCCCGAATTTCGTTAAAAAACATTACCACAGGCAGCAATTTGGTATCTTACTCTTTGATCCTCTTTTGCATGACTGAATTGTTTAGCAACTGTACAGACATATCCCTCATCTTATAGTCACCAAACTTCATATGATCTTCGGGCTGACAACTAGATGGGAGCTATCGAATGCTTTGATTTTTTTTGGAAAACATTGTCGCCAGCAGTCATCTTCTATTTTGGTTTTTATATACATGTATATCTCTTCATGCGGATAGCCAGTATTACGTAGGTACTTCAACTTTCCGCATTCCTGTCATCATTTGAAATATAAAAATTTACCTGATACATGCACCCTTCAAAATTTGTTTCATCGTATCTATTTTAATGACCCGTATGGTAATATTGATACAGATATATTTGTCAAACATATCTTTGTACAATATACAGGCATTTAGTTTGTAACTAAATCTAGAAATATATAATAGTAGCTGGTGGACCCGACTTCGTCCGGGATGTTCCCCTCTGATTTTCGGAGAATTGCGCGATTTAACCTTGAATTGACTATTTTAAAGGTGAAGGTCATGTCGGGGTCACGATTTGACCCGTCCAAAACACTCCCCGGACAAAAGTCACGACAAAAGTACCCGTCGAAATCCGCCCGGCTTTACCCGATTTGACCTTGAATTGACAATTTTGAATGTCAAGATCAGGTCAGGGTCATGATTTGACCCACCCGAAACACTCCTGGGACAAAAAAGTAACAGTAGGTATCAAATTTCGTTGAAATAGTTCCGTTTTACCAGATTTGACCTTGAATTGATCTTTTTGAATGTCAAAGTCAGGTCGGGATCAAGATTTGACCCGTCAAAAATACTCCCTGGAAATAATTTCCCATAGGTATCAAATTTCGTCAAATATGTCCGGCAGTTTTCCCGGCCATAGCTAACAGACAAACAGACAGACAAATGTCCAAAATATATATTAAACTAGCTGATGTACTCGACTTCGTTCGGGCTAGTTAGTGATTTTTTGTGATCGCCTCCATCTGGACAGTACCCAGTATATACAGCGTCTGGCCAAACTATTGTTCAATTGGTCCAGAAACATGCCTATATCAGCACGTTCGAGAACATGGTCCCACGTGAAATTGGACCCGTCCATATTGCTCCCGGGATCGAAGTAGTCCTACACACGAATTTTTAGTCGGATCGGTCAAGGTCCAGAAACATGCCTATGAGCGAGGTCAAGTTGACACGTTAAATACCAAATTCGAGCAGTGTTAGAGTCTATAACACATACACACATGCATTCATGCATACACACATACATACAGACAGGTGTTCCAAATTGTATAATCGATAGCTATAACAATTCTATGGTAGATAGTTCACGGCCGACCTGATGCATGCATCTTAGTTTTCTTGTAATATATATATTCTCTGTCATCTTGTTTAATTCATATATAGATTATATTGGGGCGGGGGGCATTGTAAGTTGTTAAAACTTGTACCACAAATCCCTTTGTAAATTGATTTACAATAACATATGTTTAAAGTAAAAGAAAATAAACCATAACCAACCAATGTCTCTGTAGACTGGCTATAGCAGACTTTCCCCTCCATTGCCCTTATTACGCCACACAGTGGTGTAAGCTGGTGTAGAGTTTTTCACATTCTGTGGTCGATCGATAACCCACTGGGCGACTGTATTATTATGGTTATTTCGTACTAGAGTATAAATCGTACCGATAGAGTCACGATAGAACGACAAAGATTAGCACATGTGTTTACGTCACCGGTGTAATTGTGGGGGCGTGTTTCTATTATGAAGGTTCGCTATCCCGAAGGTCCGCTATTCCGAAGGTTCTCTATTCCGAAGGTTTTTGTTATTTTTAGGTTAATTCTATATTCTAAAGTATTGAGAGGGTTCATTATCACAAAGATTCTTTTTATGGAGTGTGCGCTCACATCCGAACTGATCCTGTGCGCATATATACCGATACAGATACAGTAGGAAATAACTTAACTTAGAACATTAGATGTGATTTTGTTTAGTTTTCGCGGGTTTTCTTGAGATTTAATGTCATTACGTGGGCCCATACTTTTGAATTCTTGGCATATAATATGAATGTTGTGGTATATATGGACCCTCCCGCATTTGGACATGACACAGGTACAGTTGACTTAAGTGATGTTCTGTGTGGGCTCCAATTTGGAGTTCAATATTTTAAGGGCCAAATTTAGGATTTTATGGGCCCATACCTTTGAACTCTGTGCATATAATATGAATATTGGGGGCATGTCTCTATTCCGAAGGTTCACTATCCCGAATGTCCACTATTCAGAAATTTCTCTGAATGTTCGCTATTCCGAAGGTTCACCAATTAGAAGGTTCGTTATTCTGTATTCCGAAGGTTTTTTGTTATTTTAAGGCTAATTCTATATTCTAAAGTATTGGGAGGGTTCATTATCACGAAGATTCTTTTTATGAAGGAAATAACTTAAAACATTAAATGTGATTTTGTTTTGTTTTCGCGGGTTTTCATGTATTCGTTGCATCGCATTATTATATTGTTGTACGTCACACAGTCTAGTTAATGTACGAAACCGAAGGTTACGACTAAGCCTTTGCATGCTTCTGGTGACGATGCTGATGATGATAAATATGCTGATGGCGAAACGAAGATATACGGTGGTGGTGACGACGAAAGCGGACGATTTATTTTTGTATTTATTTATTTACCTCCGATGATGACGATATTGACGATGGTGGTGGTGTTGATTAAGATGATGATGTGGATAATGAGCATGGTGATGACGAATACGTTGGTGATGATTCTGATTCTGATGACGATGGCGATGATGGGGATCATGGTGTTTGACAATAATGGTTGAGGTGGTGTTGGTAATACGTGAATGATGCGGACGGCGCCAATGAAGATGAGTTATGATGACGAAGACGACACCAGTGCTGACGCAGAAGAAAATGATGATGATGTTGATGACGATAAGTACCTCTTCGCCAAAAAAAATGGCAATACATACAAATGTGGTCACTTTTAAAAAAATAAATGCAAGCATATAATTATGTGCTGATATGTTAAGTATATTAGGGTACGTTCATACGCTGGCAAAATTGCACTGCAAAATTCAGAAATGCCATGCCCGATGGTCGTTTTGTTAGCTGGCATTTTTGCAGGTTGCCGACTAGCTTGTGCTCCGTAGTGGCTGACTGACAACAATCAACGGCGATTTAT
The DNA here is from genome assembly GCA_032622095.1 of Siphonodentalium dalli. Lineage (NCBI taxonomy): Eukaryota > Metazoa > Mollusca > Scaphopoda > Gadilida > Siphonodentaliidae > Siphonodentalium > Siphonodentalium dalli. The sequence goes on from CP136064.1 coordinate 191,552,958, forward strand.
GATAACGGTGTCTACCTCTTTGCCTGTGCCCATAAAACGAGGCCACTGACAATAATCACAAGTATCCGTGTTGTCCTTGATTCGAATTGTGTATCGGGGAGAGGTGAACATTTTTGACTGAAATGGCTATCAGAAACTGTTGGAAATTTTCCAACCTTTGAGGGGTTTCAGGAGTCAAAATTTCCAAAAATTGGAAAGCTTGATGCCAATCTGGATGCTAGGATTGAGCAAATTTCATGTTCAGATTAAAAAAAATTTCACACCGGGCCGAACCATTCAGCTTCAGATCTACACATTTTCTTGTACTAGTCGGCCCAGTGGATTATGCCCACTCTCGACTAGTGACAAAATGACTACAGATTAATTTAGAATATGCTACCACCAATGCGGTTGTGAGGGACCAGTTGGCAACAATAAAAGCCCAGTGGGGAATAGGTGCAAATATAATTTCGCTCTAACTTGTGAATTTGATATGGTTCAAGGGGGTGTAGTTAGACATTCGAAGGTGGACACACCTCCTAACGCGGAGACCATCTATAGTTACGTCCCTGTAATGGGCCGAGACTGCGTCTATATCACCATCTACTTACTCTATTAACCACAACCTGTCATTAATGCAATAAACAAAGTTGTTACTGAAAAGATCGGCCTTCCGTATTTATCTAAGTGCCAGAAGCCGCCTCGAGAATTTGAACATAAAACCTGGCTTAAAATGACAATTTTATCAATGACTAGCAGGGTTACCCGGCGTTGCCCAGGTTAATGTATGCTGTAGATATTTGTTGGGAATAGAGAATGCTCTTGCTTAAAGTGTTATACGTTTTCTCATAAATTGTATATTCAAATAGCATCACAAAACATGATTATTACAGTCATGGAATATAAGTAGTGGCTCACCTTGTCAATTGTCATTCTGTTTATCACGATTAATCCGTTCCACCAATAATGAAGTATTTATTTATTTACAGCTGCGTATACATTAGACGTTATAATATGATACATGAACATCATAAACACATTAGTTCGATAAAAGATGATAATTGGGTTTTACCTATTGAGATGTATCAATCAATCTAGTGGGTTGGACTAAGACCTCGAGGACACCTGGCTATCATATCTCCATGAAGATACAGATGTTTCAAAGAAATTTCCAGGTGCTCATCTGTTCATGGTGCTATATATTGGCTAAATATTCTTAGTTTAAACGAAATGTTGCTGCGCATATATATCAGCTACATGTGACAGGCACAGAGCGAGATTTTGAGTTGTTTATGTCAGTCGATGAGTCTGTTCTAAAACCCTTGTCAGATGTCAGTATTGGTAGGATCCTGAAAAGTCTTGTGCTACTAACTGCATTTTCTTGTATATCACAAGAAACTATATTTGACTGCACACTGTGACCACTATTTTTGAACAGGCCGTCCATATCTCTTGACAAATTGTAACTTTTTGTGGAAACTGTATTGAATGGAACAGACTAAATTTTGTTATTACATATATGCAATCCTCTGACGGTTCGATGTCTCTCAGTTTGCACGAATATATGTATCTCTTCAATAGAATGATAAATATACGTTTAATGATTCTTCTAGTGATCTCTTTTTGCTAGCTCATTGTGTGAATGCCTTGATTGCCATTCCCATATAAATATGACTGTTGAGAAGATATAATTGTTCAAGTGACTTATGTGGGTCACCATATGTCGGGATTGTGAAATGTGAACGCCCAACTACTTAAAATGTTATGGAGAGGGCCTGGTGACTGCATATAACTTATATGTGGATATCGGCGAATAGCAATCTTATCAATGATAGTGCATATCCGCTCGCCATCCGAGACGCAAACGACACCAAATGTGATCTAATTCATGGTATATCATTAGAGAAAAACGTGTATGAATTTGGTGGAATTTGGTTTATTAAATCAATTGTTGAGCAACGCTGACTCGAACAACGCCATATTGCGAAGGTGATTATGTATTCGTTTGGTGGAAATCAGCGACAAAACTATTTCACCATATTTTTTTAATTTCCCCTCCCACCAACAGCGTCATTTTAGAAAATTGTAACCCGCACCATTGTCTTCCTTGTAAAAAGTTACCCTCTTAGAGCGCCTTGGTGCCATCTCGATTGTACCGTGTGAAGTTATATATAGAATGCACACAGACAGACAAAAAGAAGGACAGACAGCACGATTTTATTTCTTGTATCATTTGAGAAGAACGTGTCTGAATTTGATGGTAATTGGTACTAAAAATATTTTGTATCAGTTTTGGTGACCCTCCCGTCCCTATTTCGGACTCAATCTGCACACACTAATACTCATTAGAGATTAGAGATGCATATATATAAAATTGGTGAAAATTGGCGAGTATACAAATTCGCATCAAATTTAAGGTCCCCATATCTCTCACCCATAGGGCACCAATTTGGTGTATCTAAACCACACGATAAGATTCCTCGTATCACGGAGAAGAATATGTATCAATCTGGTGGAAATCGGCACTAAACATATAGATATAATTTGTTGTGTCCCTCTCATCTCTATACACCACTGACTTGAATGGCCCAACTTGTGACACCCTTAAACCACACGATTACACTCCTGATATCATGGAGATGATTGTTTATAAGTTTGGTGATAATCGGCGACTAAACAATTTGTTTTATCAAATTTGGTGCCAATCCCTCCCCTCTCCATCTCTCACCCAAACAGCACCACTATGGCGTCTTTAAATCACGATTAGATTCCTCGTATCATGGATAAGAACGTGTATCAATTTGGTGGAAATTGGCGCTAACAAAATTGTGCATCAATTTTGGTGCCCCTGTCCCTTTCAATGCAACCCTGACTCAAATGAGGCCACATTTGACAGATAAAAGCTACACCACTAGACTCCTCATACCATGGGGATGATTTTGTATAAGTGTGGTGGCAATCGGCGACTCATTATCAAATTTAGTGCCCACCCCCTCCCAATCTCTCATCCAAAAACAACAATTTGGCGTTGTTAAATCGCACAATTAGATTCCTTGTATCATGAAGAAGAATATATATCAATTTGGTGGAAAACGGCGCTAAAATTAGTTTTATAAATTTTTGTGCCCCTTTCCCCTTCCGTTCATCCCTGACTCAAACGACGCCACTTTTGACATATTTAAACCACACCGTTGGATTCTTCATATCATGGGGATGATTATATGTAAGTTTCGTGGCAATCGGCGACAGAAAAACAAAATCTGCCCCCCCCCCCCTTCCGGGCACCCCTGACGCGAACGGCGCGACTTTTGCCATATTTAAACCACGCCATTAGATTCCTCATATTATGGGGATGATTATATATAAGGTTGGTGGAAATCGGCGACAAATATTTGTTCTGCCCCTCCCCCTTTTCTGCCCCTGACAACAACGGCGTCACTTTAGAAAGTTCTAACCCCGACCATTATCTTTCTCGTAAAAAGCTACTCCTGGTAGACCCCTTTGGCATCATCTAGATGGTCCCCTGTGAATTTATATAGAACACAGACAGACAGACAGACAGACATTCGCAAATATAGATATAGATATTTGCCGATGAAATCTTGCAATAAAAAGGTTAACGCATAACTGACTGGAATTTCAAGGAATTCATGAACCTTTGGTGAGAAAATCGTAGTGAAAGGTTACCAGTCCAAATGATACATCTACCCGTTCCAAATCGCTATCGCTGTATGTACTGCATTGAAAGTACCCAAGTGACCGTGACGATGATCACCGATTTACCCATACCCATTCCCGTGGGACGGGTATCGCAAACTCGCTATTATTAGTAACTTCTTTGTTACTATTCCTATACTGATCAGTGTCAAAATATGCCATTGTAATGAAACAACCGTTTCAAGGCGAGATACATATAACCCAGTCTTCACATGAATACTCCGAGAAAAAGTAACAAGTTTCTGTTATCTTCAATACACGAGCACAGCTCATAATAAATATGGTGATATACGAGAAATATGTTCACAACGGCGTATTTCTTCCCGTATATATGGTACAGTCCAACAGTCCTATTTCCAAATACTTGAACTGAAATGTGTATTCTCACACAAACATTTTGGAATGAGACATGTTGTATTAGTGAATGATTGATTGTATTATTGAATAATTTATTTAGGAAACATATCTATATTCTTATTTACATTAGCACATAAATATCTCACATATGAAACAAAAATAATGGATTAGTTATAAAACTCATGAATATGACCTGCATATAAACGTTTTCAGTTAACAGACCAATTGACTGATATAAGTGACGAACAATATGCAAGTTTACGAGGTCTCAGAAGTACAAAATAGAACGGAAGCACGATTTAATATCAAGATAGCACAGTGTTCACCTGTATTACATGCACATATCAGACATGAAACAAAAGGACTTTGCAACACATAGAGTTGATCACGATAAAATAATAACCGTTGTAAGTAAGTAGGCTTATATAGCATAACAATAATATCAATATGAATAATATCCTTGTCAAATAATAGTTGCAATAGCACATAAAAGAATGATGATAAATGACAGTTTCAGACTTCACTTTCGGATCGGGCTGTAGAATGATGGGGCGAAGATAGGCAGATGATCGAGCATACCACTGGAAGTCGGACGAAGAAACGAATCTTTATATTCCGCATAGAATGGCCCCATGCTACCGTTGGAATCTTGGCTCTGCAGAAAGTCAATAGCGGTTGATGTTGATGTCGGCAGGACGTTCGCGTTGAATGATCGTCGTGGAATTTCAGTCGTAGATGTCGGCGAAGAAATGCGAGTTGGGAGTGAAGGTAGACCTAATTGGTAGTCGGTCGAATCGTTTCTTGTTAAAGCTGGTGGATCCCGAAACAAGGGCTCGTTTGGCATTGATTGATACCCGCTGAAGTTGAATGCCGTCGGTTTCACGTCGAAAGAATAACCGCCACCCGTCGTTGTCATGGAAACTGAGGTTGGTGTATGAGTGGTTATCGGAATAGCAAGGTTGAAGTTTGATGAATAACTGGCTGTTGAAAAGTCGGACGCCGAGGATGATGAAATGTTGGTTGTTGGAATACCGAATCCAGCCACAAGTTGTTCGTACAGTTGGTTCTGATGTGTCGTGGAAACTTCTGGCGTCCTGGTCTGGTTGCAATTCGACGAGGTTGTTGGAACGTTGGTGAATTCGTTGGCTGGCGACGGCGTGTCAGCTGCATTGTTGTAGTCTAAGTTGTTGTATGGCGATGGGTTTGTAGACGATGATAGGTTGTGAGGAGATGGTGTGTCGCTAGCATATTCACTGCCGTATGTTTCAGCCGAACGAGGTGAATGGTTATTGGCGTGATCGCTCATACCTGGGGAGCCGACAACAGCATCGGCGCGAGACTCTGTACTGAAACTGTGGGTGTGGTCGGTGACGTATTTGGGGCACATCTCTTCTTGGTCCTTCAGCATGTGCAGTTCGGGGGATGAGATCTGTGCGCGTGGTTCGGTTCGCTGACGTTTCGCTTCGGGATAAACGCCTGAGAGAATAAATCGAAATTGATGTTATATGTGAATACCATGCATTTTAAATTGATAATCAGTATCGGTTGATACAAAAAATATCCTTATACTATAAAACTACAATACAAGTTCATTGGGGAACAAGTCTACTCTGTTTGCCCATTTACGTTCATCAATTTTGTAGGTAGGTTCAATCTATCCTATAGGACATATTCAATATGATAATAAGAACATCCCCAGCCATTGGCAATCACGCTGAGCTATACACCTGCTGCATGATGCATCTACATGTCGAGTGGAAAAATGTTTCAATATAGATCAAGTGGGCGATAAAATATTCTAATATACTAACCCTTCTAACATTAAGTTAGCAATAACTTCTACCCCAATCCAGTTAGCTGTTTTTGCTAATAAAATATGTTTAAACTAACCCCTATACTGGGGTACCCAACGCATGTATACGCAGACGGATATTCGGTTACAACTTCTCAACTTACCTGGAAGGAACTGGTTTTCTTTGTCAAGTGAAGGTCGCTTTCCTCCAAAGCAGGTCCTGTGAAGATAAAATAACCCGAATATAGAATGTGCAAGGAATCATGGGTTTGTGTGAGGTTCGAAAAACAACAGGAGCTGCTACAACCAAAGATTTTCATTATTGCGTTACTTTTTATGTATGGCCAAATCCAAATATTAGAGAATTAGTTGGTCGATTTTGATTAAAATTCAAACAGACTGTGTTTTAATTTTTGTATTGCAAAACTCTGTAATAGTTATGCTGCCCAGATAGCAAATGTTATAGAAATGATAACCGGTTAGATAGTTCAGTATATTACCTCCTATTGTCCCTGAATCCCTTCGCGAACGGATTTGTATCAACCTTCAGCTTTGTTACCTGAAAAAAAAAATTATAATTCATACATCTTATTACATAATATTATGCATCGATAGTATTATCTTCAGATATCAAAAGTAACTATGTTACATAAATACGATTGGAAATATTCAAATTTTAAGTTTATCAATGGTACCATGTTATACCTCATTGAGAAGATGCTAACTATTCAAACCTTCGACAAAAAGTTATTGCATGTTAATGTGTTATACGTGTTTGGACACTGAATATGTACAGCTTAACACTCGAGGAATACTTGGTCGAGGCGATGTTATAAATTACGAGATCCAATTGCAAAATTAAAGTACAAAACTCTTTGTAGTCGTGTCAAATGCTTTTGTGTTATTTAAAGAAAGCTACCTCCTCGCTTTGGTAAGCAGTGACCGCTATGAAGTCTGTTTCTTCAAAGTTCGACGTCTTGAACTTTCCCCAGTTTAGTGAACTTGTGTCGTTGGCTCTGACGATGTGGAAGCGCAGCTTGTACTTCTGCATGGTGTTCAAGATCATCTACAGATGAGAAGAATGGTGATTAGGGTACATTATCTATGACATATCTTACAAGTGTATATTACCTGGAAATCCACGGCCATTACTGGCACGGGTGTGGTGGGTTCAAGTGTCTTTTGAGAAATTTCCTGTTTACGGAACAATGTACATGTCTATATAACGTGTGGACAACACAGAGACAAATATCAAAACAATATTTAAAAATAAACCATTCTGAGAAACTACAGTTATTATTAGTTGCATAGAGTCTGCCCACACGGACATAGCTGTGGCTTTGTTATCGATATGCAAGGCTACTACAAGGCTATATGTTAGCCTAATGTATTTACGCTTGGAGCCTATAATATGTACATGTAGGTTGATCTGATGGACAATAAACTATGGAAATATTCTCAAGTTTACATATATTTAGAACAATTAGTGGTGATCGTATTGTCTCACATATATACAGTATTAAACAACGAGAATGACGCCCTTTTCGTGTAGTGATATCATGATATGCAATGTTCTGTTTTGATGACGGTAGACCTGAAATATATAAGGAAAGTGCCCTTGTAAACCTACATGGCCATTTCTGTCGTTTGGGTTGTTAGTAATCTTCATCTTGTTGAAGGAGATAGGTTTCTTCATCCAGAATGACCCCGGAGCCGGGGAGTCCGGGTGAACGTACATTCTGGCTGATGTATGTGGCTCACCCTCTCCGGTCACAGTCCAGCTGGTGTTCTGATATTTATATCTGCAGTTGTTAGATGGGATGACGTCAGCTAAGACAATATATTTGGCGGTCGGCGATAGGTTTTGGCATTTCACTTTCATAAATGGGAACATTCGCCTGAAATTATAAAAATACAAAATGTTACGATACCATCTCATCATCAATTAACAACTATTGATCAATGAGAATTATCGGTAGGAATACCATTTTTTTGGCATCTGATTTAAGCTGTTCCAACACAGAGAAATACCAAGGATGTTAATGGAGAATGTGACATATTTAACCAGCCAATACTCCAATGATTGTACATGTATATAAAAGAACATCTATTCTCGGGATTCACTATCAATTGTATTCAATCTGAACGGGCCACGCGGTGATCGATTTTAAATATCATAATATAGCTTACCAGTACAATATAATCGGTAGGGGATAACCGGAGCCATCTAGACAATACTAAGTTATTTCTGAAATATTCCTTTCTTTTCGAATGGTTAATAATTGACTAAATTACGGAGATATTCAGAAATAAAAAAAAAACGTTCGTGAACCCGCGATTAAGTAGCTTGCAATATTCAAACGTGTGCGTATTAGTGGATTAGCTGTGTGTTTTCAATCCCAATTATCAATGCTGGCAGCCGTCTCTCTTGCCATCCATGCTTCAGCACTCCAATCGTCCATATGCTATTATCCAGACATGCGTGTATTCATGTGAACCAGAAGTGGATCGGTTTGATGAAAATATAACGGCTAAAACTATATCCATTATACATTATTTTCCGCTGACGGAAACAATGGAACATACTTTGAAATTACATGTATTACCTTCCAGGTTTGGTCACGATCATCTCTGTCCCTATTGTGTTGAATCTATCCCATAAATCTTTGTTGTCCAAAGTGATTGTCACGCGGTCATCTTCCGATGGTTCTGTGGTTGCGGATGGTGGAGAGCTAACTGGATGAATCGTTGGCTGAGCAGGAGCAATATGTCTGTTGCTAACTATGGTATTGATATCTGAAAAAGAGATATTAATTCCCCGGTAACAATAGTACATGACACATAAATTCTTCTGATCTTTCTTCACAAAATAAATCACGTCGAATTCGGGTTCAGGTGTGGAATTTTTCAATAGTTATATTTTTAATATTCACCTCTTTTAGAACCTACTGACAACTTTCAATAGGAATCCGGCCTATCTCCAAAAGAGAAAAAAACGTTCTTATCGATCAGGCATTATATAGTCTTGTTTAATATCATGTTGTTACATAAAAACTTTAGTGGTAGTGTTCAATAAAAGCATTACTACATCTATACTCACATGGTCAATAAAAGCATTACTACATCTATACTCACATGGACAATTTTCGTCGATTTATTTCCATATATAGTTACATAGCGCATATATAAAGAAATAAATATAAATAGTCCTCCGGTCATGTTGTTACATAAAAACTTTAGTGGTAGTGTTCAATAAAAGCATTACTACATCTATACTCACATGTTCAATAAAAGCATTACTACATCTATACTCACATGGACAATTTTCGTCGATTTATTTCCATATATAGTTACATAGCGCATATATAAAGAAATAAATATAAATAGTCCTCCGGGTCTTTCCCCAAGTCCATAATAAAGTTATGTGGACACTTACCGTTGTAGGGAGCGTGTGTTGACATGGGAACGGGATACATCGGAAGATTGGTCCTCTGGAAGCTATATGGAGAGAAGTTTGTCGGCAAGGCGTACCCTTGTGATCCATGGAATGGCATTGCGTGGTGACCATACGCAAACATGGCGTCGTTGAGCATATTTATTGATAGCCTACAAAATACAAAGATTTAAAATACAAATTAATTCATCGCCACAAATGCACACATCATTTGAAAAAATAGCTATATGCCAATTATAATAGAAAGAAAATTATAGTCCCATGATAATATATAACAATAAAAATTCTGAATTCTTAAAATAAGTATAAACAACACTTTGAGTTTACTTTGGTCTTGGAATGTTTGAGTGTGCAAATGTGTTATAGTGCGACCCCATAATGACTTGGTCTGTACTCATATGCCCCTTTGCTGTATGTTTTAGATTACGGCTAATTAACCAAGATGGCCAAGTTGCAAAGCAAAATATACTTCAAATGATATCGATGATCCTGAGAAATGCGTTCCTGCGTTTATATTGTCATGCGAGAGAATGATCCATATTAGTCAAATGGCTATATTTATAGGGTCGAGCCGGCTTTTGCTAAAACACGAGTACGGTTCATCTCAATATGTGAACATGTCTACTCAGCGAGTTAGTCTCCTTTGGCGGCACCACTGTTTTTGTTATTGGTGAAAATTCTGAACTGTGTTTGGCAAAAACCATCACAACATCCGTTTCAGTGTGTTTTTACAGACGCCCGATTACTAATAATATACAATGGTTAGACACCTGTCGCATAATGAGCTATACTGATTAGAATTATTGATAGGTAACAGTAAATTTATAGGTAACAGTAAATTTTCGGACGGAAAAAAAAAAACATTTCTCAGAACTATCCGCCATCACGCTTAACGCTTTCTGTTTCGCAAGATTCTCGTGTTTCACGTCGACGAATGATTTGAATGCTACTAATATTTAGATGCATGTGCGGATTGGGGAGGGTGGCGTCGCTGCGCACTTTCAATCTGAATTGTGACGTGATCTTTAAGTGGTTCTAATAAGGTTTATTTCGTTAAAACACGGGACGAAATCTAGAGTAATGCCGCATGAGAAATATAGCACTCTAACTAGAAAAAAATTCAGATCTACATCTCCAGAAATATTTCCCTCCCTCTGCAGTTACGATACTATATATAAAAAATCATTAATACCCATTTTGACTGGACAAATAACTATATTTAAACTTGAACCCAGAATTAAATGAATGAATATTCTGTGTTTACATAAGGGAGATGAGCTTCTATGATTCGTATAACTTGTGCTCCGATTCCCTTATCTCCACATATACATCATAATGTACTATGTTTAAATAATTTTAGGTGAACACTCATTCTCACGGTATTTTTTTTAAATATTGAAATGTTTCCGGCCATGGTTAGCCAACCATTACGCTATTACGTTGCAATCAACAGAGCAATAACTAGTATGATGGAATTAATATAAATGCAGTAATGTGAATTTTATTACTCCCTCTAGTGAATTTGTGTGGAGAGCTCAATTTTTCTAAATTATAGATTAAACGAAATGTTTTCCTAACATTCCATAGGCTATGCTAGTAAGCATGTGAATATAATTGTTATAGATATTGTGAAATAATAATAAACAGAATCATCTTAATTACGTTACCTTTAACCTGTCAGTTATCTTCGGTTTCTGGTTGATCAGATTACAAATATTTGGCGTGTGTGTTTTGACAATGTTGTTTCGACCCCATTTATATATCTTCAAGGCATTTTACTCGATTGTCAGCATCCGGGAGTATATTTTGCTAAGACCCACTAAACAAACACTGTGATTGCCATCATGTCGGCGAGGTGTTTCGAGTACCATAATCACCACATCAATGTTATACAAACACGACCATGGATGACAGTGGCGAGATTAGTCGAGTACGGTAATCACAGCATCCATGATTATAAAAACAATAATGGATGACAGGTGGTTCTTGTCAACACCACTCGCGGATGACAAGGTGATTTTTACATACAAAATTAAATGTAAACTCTCTTTATTATTAATGCTTTCAGTATTTTTTTTGGCTCAAATGGTAATGAATTATTGGACATTTCCAATCATATAAGCTCTGCTCGAATTGCATTTTTTGTGTACTCTATGGTTATGGTTGCAGTGTATATGTATATCTTGAGTGGATATATGGCCATAAATGTGGCAAATATATATACAGGGAGTGGTTGTATGGCCAATGGTGAGGCGAATAGGTATACAAGAAGTGGCTGTATGATCACGAATGTATGACTATGTGTGAATGATTGAAGTGTAAGAGTATACCTGGTGTACATGAATTGTTGACTCATGGCTGTATAGTCATGTGTGTGTTTATGGGTAAACCCAAGTGTGGTTGTATGGTCATGGGTGAGGTGAATGTGTATAAAGCGAGTGGCTACATGGACATTTGTGTGGTGTTTATGTATATATAGCATGATTGTGTGGTCGTGTGTGAGTTGTGCAGTTGGACATATGGTGGCTATCACTTTCCATAATAACTGAAGTATATGCTAATCGATTGGGAGATAATGTCAGAGAGTTCCTCATCTTGGTGGCCTGTTATACGCACAATGCAGCACAATGGAGGAAACGGCTTTCCTGACATTAGTCAATTAATCTTGATGCAAAAGGCCCAGAATTTGATGTTAGTAAGCTTTTTTTTACTCTTCTCCTAGTTTGACTTTCTAAATGGCCTTCTGGTCAACCTGCCAGTGCTTTACGCTGGTTATTTCTGTCATTCTAGTGTACTGTGTGTGGGGACGCCTATCCCGATAGACGTGTTACCTGGGCTGACACCAACTTACCTGTAATGGTTGCACATGTTATTGGGCCAGAGTAGGCACATAATTAATCCCCTCTCAGTTCAGTTTCAGAGTTCTGCTTATTTCCGTTCAAAATCATGGCCAGAATTTTCCGGCAAAATTACATACTGCATGATTTAAAATTAAATTGTCGTGTCGCATAAGGTACTGGGACAACCAGAATAGAACATACATTGTCAGTTGATTACGTAACATGTTTAATAACCAAGTGAATCACAATGTGATAGCTTTACAGAAGAGCAGAGAATAATGTCCGGGATATATTTGAAGATATCAAATCTGCAAGCCAGCTTGAGTATAATTTTCTAAAAACACATCAGTGTGACGCATTTAAGACGGATCAAAACAATAAACACAAAAGATAGTTCCATTTTACTTGAAAAATTTTGTGCAAACCTGAAAAGTTATTTATTTTTTTTGTCGATTTTGAAAATTCCAATAATGTTGGTAATGTAATAGTGCACTTATCCATGCTGCATCATACATGTTAGTATTCAATGTACATATGACAGAACAGCAAATTTTATTCATCATCCACAAATTTTAAGCGATTGCATGACACGAGGGGACAATTTTGACAGCCATTTTTAGCCAAAGTGACAATTTTGGATCCATTGAGTTGAAATATTCATAAGTAATTGTTTGCCTGACTTACTTTTCACAGTTCTGTCCATTTCTTGTTGAAATATGACTAGAATCACAATGGTGATTTTTGGTGAAATTTCATATCGCGTTCTGTAAAATCAAATTATTGAGGGACCAGAAGGGGCTGGGATCCCAAGAATGCCATATTTCATTGCTCTAGTAACCAGTGAACATAACCAATAAAAAATTAAGTCACATTTCGAACCAGTTCCATACAGAAGAAACTGGTCTAAATTTAGAAGATATTAGTGAAAAAAAGTCAAATTTTCCATTTACGGCTGCCATTTTGACGGGCATCTTGTACGGGGAGTTCCAACTTCGCCCTAAGAATGTGCCATTATAACGCGCTGATTCATACTTGCTGTATATGCCTAATTTTAAATCGCATATTTCATGGTAAGATTAATTCCGACATTTAATAAATTATATAATCACGAAATGCTCTTTTAAATCGGAAAACCCCTTAAAAGAGGGATTAAAGTTAAATTTCAGCGTGACTCCATATCTGATATCAATTGGTATGTGAATATGTACATATGTGCAAAATTTCATGCTTTAGTCACGAAGCGAACAATTCTTTTACTAATCTACTCCACTATATTGGTTATCGCTAACTAGCTAGATTAACGTCTTATTTCGTTTAATCGTTTTATTAAAATTCAAGCCCCACAAAAAAATTGAATTTTTATTAATATAATTATATTTTATTAATAGTACCCCAGTTAAGCTGATAGAAAAATAGCCATAAGGCTCATTGTAGTGTTTTTTTTTTTTTTTTTTTTTTTTTTTTTTTTTATTTTTGATACGTTTATTCAGAGAAGAGTATACATAATACAAAAGAAAACGCTGACATAAAGTCAGAAACAGGTTAATACGGTACAAAGGAAACAAATATAAGGCTGGCTAACTGCCAGCACCGTACATGCCCCCGCCCCGATTAAAAAACAGACGAGTCTGCCGTATCACAGGTGTGGAGCGGGGGTTTTAAAACCAAAATACGAGTTGGGGGGATTCCGACCCACCCAACTCCCACGAAGATGAGGACAAAATACAATGTAGAGTTACCCGCCCTGCGCCCCAGAGACATTACGTGCCCTGCGACTCAGGAGGGGTAACTCTACGGGAAAGTTCGAAAAACAGAACGAGAAACATTTAATCAAAGACGAAAATAAAGGAAAATGGTAAAAGCGAGGTATATGCGGACCAGCCACAGAAGGTACCAAGCGATAAAACCAGTTAAAAGTGGATGTATAAATAAATTACTGAAGGGGGCGCAAAGCGGTTGAAATTAAAGGACTAAAAGGTGAAATGAATAGAATCATCGCTATCGTTCAGTTGGCAAATGTCTGTGGTCTGTAACCACAGATTTTCAAATTCATGTAGGGGCAATCGGTGGTGATCTAGGAGCACGTGAGTGCGAATTCGAGAAAGGAATGATAAAATAGGAACGTGATCAGGTTGTGAAGCCGTGGGGCTGGGGTTTTTATTAGTTGGAGCATGGTGAATGCGGTTTCGAAAATACCAAATTGTCGCCACGGCTTCCGAGATGAGAATGAGAGCTAAAGCTCGATTATTTCAGCCAAACCTTGGCTGTTTATTTCACAGGAGTTTCTGGGATAACCTGTGTGTCGGCTCAGAACATGCGTGCCAATTGAGGAGAACACGCGAAGGATTTGT